>JALBWW010000014.1:1200000-1754925 GCA_023212625.1 Styphnolobium japonicum
CAAGTTCTCGTCCTCATCCACCGGTAATATTAAATATGTAAGTAAGATATAATTCATCTAGATTGTTCAAAATAGTTAATAGGTGTTATTTGAAGTTGGATCTTCTCCACACATGATTAGATTATTTGGTGAAAAAATAAATATAATATCAAAAGCATGGGCTCCAAAATTATATTATATTGAGCTTCACAATTTTTTCTTTATACAAAACATACTCTCTTTTTTTCTTATTAAATGACTCAGTTATATGAGAAATTTATTATCCAATAATTATTAAAAAAAGTTAATATTATAACTGTGATGCAATTATTTTAATGTCCACTTTATTCTGTTCATATAAATAAGGATATCAATTTTAACTAGACTAATGACCCGACAAAAAAAATTAACTCAACTAAATTGGACTAGTTAATTATATAAAAAAATATTTATAATTATTTAAACAAACTTAAAATTCATTTTATTACTTAAAATACTTCTTAAGCATTATATCCAAATATAAAATATTTTTTTTAAAACAAAAACTATACTAAAAAGTAATTTTTTTTATATATTAAAGCAAGCACTTAGGTAGGATCAATTTTTTTTTATTGTTTTAATTAAATTTATTACGATCCAATCCCCACCAAACTAAAAAATATTAAATAATTCAACGTGGGCCAGACTCTAAATGAATCGGATCCACCCAATTACACTTCTAAAACCTATAATATAAAATTATAGAATAAATATTACAAGTGATCCTCTAATAATTTTTTATATTAAATTATTTTTTTTAAGAAATAATTTAATATAAAAATTGATATTAAATAGTTAGTTTAATATTAAAAATAATATTAAAAAACTAATTTAATATCAAAACTAACATTAAAATATTATTAAAAATAATATTAAAAGACTAATTTAATATCAAAATTAATATTAAAAAATTATTTTAATATATTCATAGTTAAAGAACTTAAATTATGACAGTTTAATATTTAAAAGATGAAAATAATTATTTACTGAAAATTATAAATAAGATTGTTTCACATTTTTTTTTAAAAAAACCTAGAAGTGCAAAAGTTAACTTAAATTTTTTTATTTTATCATTCAAGTAACGACATAAATGATAAAACACTCAATTTTTTTTTTATTATTTTTTTAAATTACACCGTCCAAAAACCAACCTCTCAACCCACCCTCATCTCCCATTCGTCTTTGTCCACTTCCCCGTCACAGCCCGTCTCTCTATCACACACTCTCTCTCTCTCTCTCTCTGCGTCACTATATATCACAGGCTCACTGCCCCCATAGCCGAACCTTCTCTTCTTCCCCTTCCTCCCATTCTCTCTCTTCTTTCTCTCTCTACCTGCAACCCCGCGAATCTCCACTCTCTCCCTCTCTCTCTACTTTCTCTCTCTCTCCAAAAAAAAAGAAAAACCCATGGGTTTCCCCGTCGGGTACGGCGAGGTCCTGTTCCCGAACCTCTTCCTCCACGCGCTCTCCCTTCTGGGTTTCGTCCGCAACCTCGTCTTCTCCCTCTTCCGCTTTCTGGGTCTCTCCGATTTCGTCGAAACAGAGGTCGCCTGGCCCGAATCGGAGCCCCGAATGCCCGATAACCCGACCCTCTCGGTGCTCCTGATCCGAGAATTCCTCCCCGTCGTCAAGTTCGCCGAGCTCCCCCCTCCGGCTGCGGCGGCGGCGGAGGAGAGCTGCGCCGTTTGTCTTTACGAGTTTTCGGAGGAGGAGGAGATCAGGTGTTTGGCCAACTGTAAGCACATTTTCCACCGGGGTTGTGTGGACCGTTGGATGGATCATGATCAGAAGACGTGTCCTCTTTGTAGGACACCCTTTGTGCCTGATCATTTGATCGATGAGTATAATCAACGGCTGTGGGCTGCTTCTGGTGTTAATGAGTTTTATTGTGACTACACATAAGGTTTCCATACAAAGCTTTTCAATTGTCGTGAAATTGCGTTGTAATATTACGATTTGAATTGCAATTTGATGATTTTTCTTCTTTTTTTTTTTTTTTTGGTTTCGGTTTCTCTCTACTCTTTTTTTTTTTTTAGAAGGTAGAATTTGTGGTGGGGCTAGTGAAAGGAATCATGAAATCAAGTGTATATAATTAAAGCAAAAAAAAATAATGTAATGAAAAAAAAAAGTGAGGAAATTTTGGATGAATAGATTAGATACACTTTTTTTTTTTCTTTTTAAATTTTGTTGGATTTTCATCTTCTTATGTTTATGTAATAACAAGTATTGGTTTTTTAAATTTTATTAGGATGCATCTTGAACAAACGGTAAAATTGACTGTTGTGTTTGTGTAGAAATAGTTTTTTTTTTTTTTTTCCTTAAGAGTTTGTGATATTGGTAGAAAAATTGTATATAATGATTAATTAGTGATTTAGTTCTCTATTGTGGATATTTGTTTTATTTTTAATGATTATTGAAACATGTTTCACTTGGTAAAAATGTGCTCGCTTCAATGATTGTTTAATGTAGGTTATGGAGGACAAGATCTACGATCATTCATTGTATAATCTTTCTTAAGGTTTAACTTTTGGCATATGCGAAGGAATTACACTTGCAAATTTATAATTGGCGATGAGTTTCTATTTTTAATGTTTGGGATGGTGAGAAGATTTGCACATTGTTCTGCCCAAAACAGTTGTAACATTATGTCCAAACGACTATTATATTCAGTTTTTTGTTTTGTTTTGAACATCTCAAAAAAAATTAAAAAATTAAAAAAAGATAAAAAAAATAGAAGGGTGTTGATTAATAGATAAATAATCATTTAATTTTTTCATTATTTAATTAAAAATAATATAAAGATAAATTGATATGTAAGAAGATACTAGTTCAGATTATGTTAATGAATACAATTTTCTATATTGGATGGATTAGTATTCTAGACCCTACCGGCGTATAATCTAAGTAATTGAAAAGAAAGTAATAAAGTGGGAAATTTAATATCCAAAGTTTGAAACTTTGGATAACCATTTTATATAAAAGACCAAGAAAGCTAATGCTAATAGCTTGATCCCCCCCCCCCCAAATCCTAGCTGACGTCATTGATGAGAAAATTTAGAATCTATTGAATAATATAATTAGCAATTGAAAACTAATAAAGATATTGATACCTTAATAAATAATTCTTAACAAAGGATGACAACGGTTGAGAAAGTGCAAGGAGTGAGTGGAGAAGCCCAAAAGAAAGAAAGATGTTAAAATCTAAGCTTATTATCATAAATGCAATAAAGTAGTGGGGATAGTGCAAAAGTCCTTGAAATGACGAAGAGAAAGAAAAACAGTTATGTTATAGTAATATACTAGAAGATAGGTAAAGGGTATGCATCGTCTTCAACTATGGTGACTATGCCTGCAGGGTTTGGCCTGTTGGTCAACTAGACAGCTGCGTTTCCACTTGTGCACTCTAGATATCATTGAAATCTTTTTGTGTTCACATAAACCTACTTAACAAGCAATTGTTTTCAGCAATTAAATTCACATTTAAATATTTCTAGAAATAAAATTATAACTTTATTTAAAGTATTATTCAATTGATAAAGTGAGTTCTATGTTGGCAAACTTTATTTACAATATAAGAGTTTAAAATCTATTCTAAGTATTATGTAGTTAGGATGAGTTTAATGTTGGTGAACTTTATCTACAATAGAATTCAAAACCTACTCTAAGTATCATGTGGCTAAAATCAAGCTCCAAACAAAAATTAGTTTTATACTTAAAAGATGTAAGGGTATCTCATGGCCGTACTAAAAAAAATAGACAACTTAATCTTTAAAAATATTTTTTACTCGTAATTTAATTTTTCAATTTGTTTTTATATATAAATTAGTCTTGAAACTTGTAAAATTCCTACCAATTTAATTTTTTATTATTTTTAGTTAACCAAATTAAATAGCAATTTTGACACGTTAAATATCTCTACATAATGTCAAGTGTGTTCTATTTTTGTCATTTTCAATCAGTTATCTATGTCTTTTTTATTTCCCTTGTTTTGCTTCAATTGAGAACGGACAAATTAAGAAATACGTATGGTATGGATTTTTGCTTTTTGATTATATTTGGACTTTTCAATTTAAGAATGGCTGTGGTAAAAGCATGGGCCTAAACTTCAATCTTTCATTTTCGGTTTTTTTATTTTCTTGGTTTTCATCTGTTATGAAATATATATAATTTTCCCTTTAACATTTTAAATTGTTAATAAGTTCCTTCAAAGACATCCAAGAAAAATCCTTAACAATGTCAATAAATAAGACACAATTCTTTTTTGGTTGTAAGAAGTTTCTTGATAAAAAGAAAAAGAAAAATATTAATTGAGTTGTGCTCAACTAATAAACACAATTTTTTAATTAAATTGTGAATAGACAAATTTCAGTTTAATAATTACTTCTGTATAGACAAACTATTATTTTTATTAAATTAAATCCAAAAGTCTCATAATCTTATTATAAATAGAGATTGGATAAATTAAATTAAAGCTTTACTTACAGATTGAAACCAAGAAAGAACAAAGATAAGAACACTAAACTTTTGACATGACGGTTAAGCTTAGTAATTTGTTGATAATGGGCATAACTATGCTTTTTTTTTTTACTTTCACACAAGTTGTAAAAGCTGTTGATGAAGATTGAAGAGACCTCACTAGCTTCATCTTTGCCTCTGCATTATGGTCTGTTCCACAGGAGTCACAAAAACAATAAAGCTAGATGTGAGGAAGAGGCCATAAGTAAAGGAATCAAAGGATATCCAGTTTACTTTTTTTTTTATCAGCACTTGCGTCAAAAAATGCATGGAAGGAAATCTGAGGTTTGGCAATTGGCATACTTCTTTATCTCTCCTTCTCTGTCAGCAATGTTGTTATCTATTGTAGCTTCGAATTTAGTTGTGTTTCTTAGTAAAAACAAGGTCTAGTTGCAAAGTTTTCAGTTATTCTTTTGAAGTTGCAGCTATATATTTTGTAAACAAAATGGCTATATATATGTATGACATTGAATAACCGGTATAGGATGATAGAAATAAGAGGGGTGAATTGGTTTTATGAATTAATAATAGAATTTAATTGAATTTAAAACTTGACGCAGATGTAAGTAATTAAAAATGAATGCTATAAAGTAAACGAGAAAAAGAAGAAGAGTGTGCATAGGTGATTTATCCTGGTTTAGCTACAATACGTGTAGCCTTTAAGTAACCGCTTGAGATTTTATTCAATCTATAATATTTTTGCTTATAAAGACACTAACCTAACCTTCCTTTACCTGAACCCAAAGTATAATGCCAGTGATGTTATTTCTTTCAAGAACATCATAACAAAACCTCCTCTTTATCTGAAACCAAAATAGAGTAACCTAGGTCAAGAAAGAATAATGAATGTTACTCGCACTCTTTCTTTTTCTGCTAGAAAAAGTATCTAACTCTTAATATTCAAATGCTCTTATTGATGAGCTAGAATGATTCTTAAATACTCTCTCATTAGAGTGTATAGGCATATTTAAAACACACAAGAATAGGAGAAGAATAGAAAAGATTGTAGATATTACATTGTCATTCTCTTTTTTGTTCAAGACCGATTCGTTGATCCTTCCAAGAAGTCTTCCTTTTATAGAAAAGCTATTTCTTGTGATTGAGATAGCAATTAGAGAGATTTTTTTCCCCTTAGAATATGTTTTCTAGAATGTTGGGAGTGCAAGTTTAAGTAGGTGTACCTTTGTTCCAGTAGGTACTCCTTTAGGCACTCCTTTTTTATATAAAGCTTTCAGTATGTGCTCATTTATTTTAGGACCCGTTTGTATTAATTTTTTTAGGAGAAAAAGTGCTTTTTTAAAATAATAAAAGTGTTTTTTATAGAAGCTAAAAAGTTCAAACTTTTAAAAAAAACACTTAATATGCTTTTTTGTTATACATGAAGTGTTTTTTTTAAAAAGCTTGAACTCTTTAGCTTCTAAAAAAAACACTTCTTTATTTCAAAAAAATACTTCTACTCTTAAAAAAGCTAATACAAACGGACCCTTAGTAGATGCTCCTTTAAAAACTCCTTTTTTTATATAAAGCTTTCAGTACGTGCTCATTTGTTTCAATAGGTGCTCTTGTAAGTGTTCCTTTTCTTTGTAACACTTTGCACAAAATTATCTTTAAAGCAATTTTAAATTCAAAATGGGATCTTCTAAAGTTAAGTGTTAATTGACTTTTTACTAATTAAATCACATAGTTAACAGGCACATGTTTGAAAAATCTTAATCAAATCAATAATATGATTTCTTTAATAAAGGAAAGTTTGAAATTCAAAATAATTTAACCACATGCAAAATCAATCAAGATATTACCTAATGAAACTTTAAATTCAAATATTAGGCACCATGCACAAATCAATACTTAACCTAGTAGAAATTGGAGAATTAAAACAAACGTGCTCAAAAGGTTTTAACCTAGGCTTCTTTCAAAATCTAAAACTAACAGTTGCATAGTGGTCCAAATTAACTAACATGATTTATTGTACATGTGTAAGATTGAACATAAATTAAAATTTCCGTATATATTTGCAACTCAATCTCTTAGTAAAGTTGGGGTGTATTTCAATTCCACGCTTTTGGTTAAATTTTAATTTTACTTTAAGCAAAATGCATACTCCAATCTTTTAACAATTTTTTGTTTAATTAAATTAAACTAATAATCTTATATATTAATGTGGGTCAAATTTTTAATTATTTTCTCTTAAAAATTCAAGTCATCAAGTTTACACGTATGCTTCATTACTAAATTTCTTATTTGCTACATTCATTACGTACCTTAACTTATATATACAATACAAAGCACAGGACATTTATTTCTAAGAGTACAAGTCAGTCACTTTAAATATTTTATTTTAAATTTAATTTTTGAAGCAGTTATATAAAAAAAATTTAATTCAAAGAAATTTCTATTTTATGCACTTGATCATATTTCATAAAATTAATTTATTACTTTCCATACGAGAGAACACATTAACTTTTATATATATATATATAGCACAGTACATCCAGCTATAATAGGCTTTTGCACTGAGTTGGTCACAACTGCTTCCTAAGACTTCAAAATATTAAATTTGTAGTACATACCCTTCACAAGCTAATAATTGGGAAAGTGGGGTCGGTCTTAAAAGTGATAATAATCAACATTGTCTGCATTAATTATTTTATAAATTTTCATCATGATAACTCACTTTTGATCGTTTTATATACACCAGATAACTCTAGGAGAGCAACACGGACACTGTAATACATATTGCCTTATATATAACCGAGCAAATCGTAAGAGATCATTATCCCTATCATATAGGAACAAATATCTCACCCTCCTTAAAATTGAAGAAACTCTCTCTGTCTTACCAAAATTATACCATATGGAGTAAGTAATTCCACTTCACAGGTTATAGATTGGGGCCAAGTTCTTAAGGTATGGGAACTTAATCTCACTTAACTTTTTTTAATTATACCTATTTGGTTATTTATTGACATCAGAGCGTCTTTTGTATATATTTACTATTATTTCAAAAAGCATTTAAATAACTCGAAAATACAAAGTTTCACATCAAATTTTACTCTCCAGATATTAGTCGTGCACAGTCAATGTTTTCTTATGATGTAGGCCAACATCTTGTTTTCACAAAGTCCAGAAAATGTTAGAGTTGTATAAAACTTAAGACAATAAACTTAAATAAAAAAAATTATATCTTAATTAATAACTATAACTTTTAACTTAATAATAACGGTTCAATCTAACATCAATCATATATTTCTAATTTACCTGACCTTTTCAAATTATATATGAATTTATCACGAGAACACTCACAAATTAAAACTCTTAAAAGAGAAAAGTAGATTTTCCTAGTACAACTCTTTTTTTTATTTTTTATTTTATTTTATGGTTTACGTGTTATGTACAATACAATATTATCAGCATTTACACCTTTATCTATAGTTATAAAAATCAAATAGGTAGTCGACTCGGTCAGGGTATTGGGTTAATGGGTCACTGGTTCAATTAGTGAGTCACTGATCGAACCGCATAAAATTAAATAAATATTTAAATACATATATATATAAATACACATTACATATGATGTTATTTATCATTATAAATAACTAAAATATATTTATTTTAAGAAAAAATATCACCTATAAGAAAAAAAAAGAGTTTAACTCTTAATTCATAAAAAAAAGCTTAAATATTTTCATTAAAATGCTTATAACTTAGAAAATAAGTTTTTTTTTTCGAAAAATTAGGACTACCATGGTATAGATCTCGAAAATTTATATGAAATGGACATATAATTAGTCTAAATCGAACAAACAAGTCAAAAGTTATGATTTTTCAAAGTTTAAAAGTTTTTTTTAATTTAGTGACCCGACCGGTTCCAGTTCAACCAACCGGGTCACCAATTTTCATCCAAAACCGATATAGTCAGACCGAGTCGTATCAGTTCTGAAACATACCTAATCTAACTAACCACCCAAATCGATTACTTGACTGGTTCACCAGTCTACCAGCCAAACCAAGTGGTCTAATCGAGTTTTTATAACATGGCCTTTATCTATCTCAAACAAATTTTTTTTTTTTTTTTATCCATTTGTTTGTCTCAACTTTACCCTTGAGCTGGCTCATCTTGTGTTATCATGAACTATGATGCATAGACATTAAATACAATATCGGTATGATAGGATACCGATATGATGATACGGAAAAATCCTAGAAATGTAAGATATGATGATGATGATACGACATATATATATATATATATATATATATATATATATATTAAAAAAAGCTATAATGCAATGATCTATTGGGTATGAAAAAAAAATTATAATCTATTGAATTTTTGTAGTCCAATAACAAAATGGGCCATAAATGAGTCTGTTAGCCCATACAATTAGTTTAGCTATAATTTTTCTAGTGAAACTGTACGTTTTGACTTAGTAGGGTTTCTTCTATTTTCTTTTTTTTCCTCCACCGCCACCCTCCATCCTTTCTTCTTTCTGCAAAGCAAAAAGTTGGTCTCCCTCGGAGCCGTATCCAGCATGTCTTAAATAATTATTAGTTGGTTAATTTTAATTACATGTCTTAAATGTAAAATTGATTTTTTTTTTGAAGTGAAAGTTCATATTAATATGCATGCTTAGGAGCAAAATTGGATGAAAGCCAAATTAAGACTGAACCAGATAATAGTACTGATTTTGGAAGAACAGTGCATAGAATTTGATCATAAGGTTTATAAATCGACATGCATATCCTATCTATTTTTATTTGACACTGGAATCACATAAAAGGGAGTGTATACGAAGTTATGGCCAAAATTACCTACTGCAAGAATATAATAGAGGAAATATGCAGGAAAACATACCTAACTTTTTAAGAACTCTGATATAGATCAATTGGCCAAGAATTAAAATCAGAAAAATTTCCAGTTACAAGCCTTATGTGTTAGCTTTTGAAAGAGACAAACGGTGTGTGATTGTGATTTTTGTAGCACAAGTTATGTCCGAAACAATAACAGATACCAAAAACTGAGACAACTTGCGAGTTTTAACTTAATTTGTGCAAAATTATCACTAAATTAGTAAATTTTGGTAATCAGGTATGTTGTCTATCATACCAAAAGAATGCATGCATATAGGTCAATGCAAACAATCCCTCAACAGTCCAAAAACAAATATATAGTATAGACAATCAAGAACAAACCATGCAATCCCATACTTAACACAATAACAACTATATATGCAATGACGCATGACATTCCTCAATACTATCTCAGCATGTGGCATATTTCATTTCCCTTTGTAATAAAACAATATGGTCTCACTTCCAAGCTGTCCAAATAAGCACTCTAAGAATTTACAATTGGACCAGAAAGCAGAACCTAAAGAAAGAATGTCATTCCTTATAGTGCCATATTTAACAAAACCAAGCAACAAAAAAGTGGATGGATAGTATCTCATCATGATATATATATATATATATATATATATATATATATATATTATAGTGCCATATTTAACAAAACCAAGCAACAAAAAAGTGGATGGATAGTATCTCATCATGATATATATATATATATATATATATATATTATAGTGCCATATTTAACAAAACCAAGCAACAAAAAAGTGGATGGATAGTATCTCATCATGATATATATATATATATATATATATATATATATATATATATATATATATATATATATATATATATATATATATATATATATATATATGGGGAGGGATTAACTTACACCGGTGTAAGACTTGATCACTCTTACATCACTCAATAACTTTTTATTGAAGCTAAATGTACAATTGTGTAGTCTATAATAGCGCCCAAATATTATGAAAATTACTTGATATTAAATTCGATTTCTAGTGATCTTACTTATACAACTTGAATCTAACAGTAATAGCACCCAAATATATCACCTATTAATATATTTTGATAATATGTTTCTCATGATGAATAACAGTAATGGAAAAGTTTAGATGAGACCCTTCTAATGTTAAATGAAGCTAACTGCATAGTTGTGTAGTCTATAATAGCACCCAAAATTTTGAAAAATACTTGATATTAGGTTCGATTTCTAGTCATCTTACTTGTACAACGAGAATCACATTTGGTCTCAGCAATCTCTTTTATAACTAAAAAAAAAAAAGAATTCAAAGTAGTGTTACTAAAAAAAAACTGAATATGTTTTTCAGGCTTTCAGCAGAGAAAGTTTTGATTGCACTAGATATATAGCATTATGAAACTTGGGCTCTAACGAGGGCTTTGGGTGCATTGGAAACATATCCAAGCTCACGCCCATCTTATTACTGTTCTTCAACCCAATCCAGTTTCTAAAATTTCAAAGAAAGAAAAAAAAAAAAACCAAATCGGTGCATTTATGCTCCTTTTTGAGTTCCTTCGATCAGACTCCATAATAAAGTAGAACAATACCTCGTTTGACTGCCTAATAAACACCACATGCAAACCTAACTGACAAAAGATACCCTTATTGACCGTGTAAATTCCAAGTTCTAACCATTAGTCTTCATGAATTAAAGACATTGTGAAGCCCAATATTGGTAACTAAATTAAATTTAAACTCCCTCTTTTTGTCAGATTCAACTTCTCTTTCAAGTTTCAGCTCACTACCACCAACCCATCACACTCTTTAGCTTTGCTTGAATCTTAAGTGACTCTCTCAATGATCTTAAACATTGCATCACAGAAAACACATAAAAAAATGTGAAGGAAAAGTCTACATGATCTCTCTCTCTCTCTCTCTCTCTCTCAAACACCAAACACTCTCAAAAAGAGAACCTTGAAATGTCAATTAGAACAGGAATATGTCATATAGTTGCAGTCTCATTGCTTTTGGGATCACTGAATGTGTATTCTTTAGAATGTGAAGATGATCGCTGCAAAACTGGGTTGTGCAATAGCACTGGTGCTTGCATTTGCAACCTCCCTGATCCTTCCACCATCTTAGATGGTGATCGACCTTTTCTCGGGTAAAAAACACACATCACATCTCAAAACTCTTGAGTTCAACTCTTTCTTCCAAGCATTCATACTTGGTTTTTTGAAGCAAGAAATGTCATTTCTCATTATTTTCAGCATGAATAAAGGAAGGGATGGAGAGGAAAACTATGTCATCTATTAGGCCTATCAAAGTAAAGGGGTCTTGCTTTTTGGAAATTAAATGAAAAAATTCCAATATTGCTTTCCTTGATCATATTTGATATCATGAATCCTAATACTATTAGTCTTTTTGATTCAATATTGCCTTTGTCAACATTTTGAATGAGATTATGTATTGGGACTCTAGGGGTAAGTTTTGTGATGAAGAAATGACCATGTGTGATGGGACAAACTCCTTCTGGTGTGAACATGGGGGTACTTGTGAAGAGATTGTTCAAGGAGAGAAGTACTCATGCAAATGTCACCTTGGATTCGCTGGGGAGCATTGTGAGCATTCTGGAGCACCCTGTGGTAAGATTTTCTGTTTCCATCATGCTGAATGCGTGGCTGTAGCAGGTGATGGTTGCCAGTGCCCATCTGATTGGAAAGGCAGTGCTGATTGCTCTCTTCCAACCATAACATCAGGAGGTTTTCTCCCTTCTCCCTCTCACAAATCACAACCCAGTTTGGATGCTGTTGAAATGAGTGTTATATGATAATATGCCTGCATTGTTTATTTTTATTTTTTTACTTTCAAAAGCATGTTAACAATTTAAAATAACTTAACAATAATTAACTCTTTCCAACTTACAAGCTAGAAATTTTGAGCTTACAAAAACATCCCTGAACTTATTTGGATCCAGTAATTGATTTTTTTAATAAGTTCATCAAAACATGCACGAATTTTGAAATTAAGCTTATGGCATTGAATAAACGCTTAGCTCTGAACAATCTCAACAGGATAAATTCTGCTGCATTATACAGTTATGAGTTGGTTTAAAAATGTTGATCATGTTGAATTTCCAACCACACTTCTTGAGATTGCTCAATCGGCTAAGTATTTGGGCTACATTGCAGTGTGAAAGAAAATGGCAGAGCTAGTGAGTAAGAGAACTTATAGGCTTACCTAATAGATTTTCACAAACTGCTGCAGATTCTTACTCAAATTCAACTGCCACCACATTGCCTAAAGTAAGCAGCAGTAGTGAAACCACTGTGAGTATGACACAAGATCTCCTCATACTGAATTGTTCTTATTATCCCATTTTACTATTTAGTGACCATGTGCTATTGTCAAGTACAGAGGACAGTAGCTGTCTTGGCAGTTTCTTCAGTGGGAGCAGTTGCTGCTGGTGCCATTTATGGCAAGAAACTATTCAGCAAGAAAAAGAGAGACGCAGTCAAGTTCCAGCAATTATCTGAAATGCAGACTCAAGGGGTACTTGATGATGATGAATATGGTGATATCTGAGAGGGTTCATGGTGATATCTCACACATTTAGTGTGTATATTATTTTCCTGCATAAGAACATTTTAGGCTTCTTAGCCTACGAGGTTTTCACTGATTCAATATGACACTAGAGTTTAATGTTGTCATCGTAGGTACTAACTTTTGAGATGATTGTGCTTAATAAAAAGATGGCATACAAGCACATCTTAGTTTTAGCTATCATGGATTTTACACTAGAAATGGCAGGATTTGAGTTGTTTTGTCCTAAAGACTGTTATTTGGAACTTCAATTCCATTTTTCTTCCTTTGCAATTACAATGGACAGTAAATTTGGTTTAAGTTGCAATCTGAAAAAGACAAAAAAATGTGGCAGACATTGGAAAATGAAAATAATAGAAACACCCAAAGTCCGAGAACAGGGCTCAATCTGTTGGAAAAGAAATGGAAAAAGACAAGTTGCAACCTAGAGCCTTGTTGGACTATTTTTATGATTCTATACTATAAAGTTGGCTCTTGACATCAGAACCTTCCAAGTAATCATTTCAAGTAATTTTTTTTCTTTTTTTGATGATATTCTGAAAAACATGCAATCCTAAAGCAAGAGAGTGCACATTATTAGCTAGCCATTCGGAAACCTTGTTGCTCTCCCTATAGATGTGATGAACCTCAATGTTCAAAAGCCGAGTGAAAAAGCCTCTGATTTGGTGCACTATGAAAGTTTCGAGCACATTCTCAGTTTGAAGTTGAATGACCATTCGAATCTCGGTCCTTTAATAGATTACATAAATTTACACAAACTCTTATCCATAAACTTATACATAAACTTATACATGATTCATTGACCATTTAAGTCTCTTAATTAATGGATACATATATTTACATAAATTGTCATATATGAACTTGGATATAATCTTTTATGCTATGCATTTATAATACAAAAGTTTATACTTCCAATTTAAGCTACACAATCATAATAAACAACTAATATGCAAAAACTTTTACAAAAAATATTTTGTCCAAAATTAAATGATGTAACATATTATCACATCATTTCACTTTATCACTTAAGCCTATCACACTAAAATGAAATTAATTTAAGTATCTTTCTTTTTTGAGTTTGTATTTTCCTTTCTCAAAATATATATTATATCAATGAAGAAAAATAAAATCAAATAATGACACATGATTATTCTCAATTCCCTACTCAAGTGACACTAAACTCTTTTAGAGATTCTTTAATTTCATATCGAATCCCAATCAAGTCATTTCATCTACACTTTAACCTATTATCTTCCTCCTCACATCAAGTCATAGATCTCTTTTCCTATAACAAAAAGAAAAAGTTGGGAATGAGAGGAAGAAAACAATTTAAAAATTTCCCATTTTTTAAATAAAAGACAAAGTAAAATAGTAAATCAAATATGAATGTGAGAATTTCAATATTTATCCTCATTTCTAATTGTCAAAACCCTTTTCCTTTTCTTTATTTTTCTTCATTCTCAAAAGGAGGAATAAGGCAAATAAAAAAAATCACAAAAAAGAAATTTGGATTCTAACTTTTAATAAGTCTGACAAATCAAGTGTTGGCATCAAGGAGAGAAAAAAAAAAGATAAAGACAAATAATTTGTTGGGAATATCTGTGTATGAACGGAGGTTGGTATTGTTCCATCTTTGAAATGCTTCCTTATTTTATTTCGAGAAAAATATCCCAACTTTATTGATTTCCTTGCATTATTCATATATTTCATAATTCACTGTAATTTCATTTACTCTCTTTTATTCTTTTTACCAAAAATGAAGCAAATAGTTCACAACATTTCCAAAGCACATTGTCACGTGTCTCCCACGCTCCCTATAGCGCGTAACGTAACCATGTTGGTAGAGTCTTTGATTGAAGTCTCTGCCACCTTCGATGCACAAGTCAACCCAACAACATTTAACAAAGTCCATAACAAAAACATTATCACACGATAGATTTTGTGTTTTTATTTTATTTTATTTTATTTATTTTGTATTTAGCTAATGACTCATAATTTTCATTCTATAGTCTTTGCTACATTCTCGCTAACAAAGATTTTCCATTATTATTTAATTAATTCACTAATACCCATTTGCTTTATTCACTCACCTGCATCTCCATGATCTGAAAATCATCTCAAAATTACAAAAAATAATAAAAAAATGATGGCTTTCAATTCGATTCTATGCTGTCATCCCAATCTGATTCTCAGTATTTTGGTGGTCTTTTCTTGTTCCTTTGGTTTCTGCTCTGCAAATGATGAACTGGGCAGTGGTGACACCTTTACTTTCTCCAGCTTCAGCTACCCTGAGACTAGGCTCAGGCCCTTTGATTTGCGGTATATCAGAGGTGGGTGAGCCAATTGGCCCCTTTTCTTTATATGATTATTATTTGCTCTCTTGTTATTGTTCATGAAGCATTATCTAGTGTCAAGTTGAATGGGTCGGAATTGAATTTTAAAGTAAAGGTGAATTTTTTGGGAATTGGGATGATAATTTCTCTTCTCTTCCCCCCCTCCCCACATGTTTTCCTTTGATGTTATTTAGTCTTGAACCGTTGTCAACTTGTCATCATTATTCAGTAATCCCTTGTCTTCAAATTATTGTTTTGAAGAGTCTTGGGCTATTCTCTCATTAAATATAATGATTGGGAAACGATTATGCAATTGGTCTGTGCTAAGGTCAGAATTAAACCCTCTTAAGGGAAATCTAGGAGACTGGCAACAATAAAATGGTGTTGATCTTTTTTTCCTTTTAACCATAATGGAGTTGATCTTATCATTCTTATGTTTTCTGTTAAAAATTCTGAGAAATTTCAGAGATGGGTAAACAGCTTCTTTGGCAATATTTTATCAGTGCAGCCTTATTCAATGGGCATAATCATAACACTGGAAGAACCATAAATTGACTTGAAACATAGGATACAATCTTATTTGATTGTGGGGTTGTCATTTCTTCTCCAATTTGTGATGCATTGAATTTTTTCTTGAGGACAGATTACCATAATTCTGTTTGTAGTTTTATGGTAGGTGATGTATGAGTTATTCTGCAGTCTCATTTTGTGGCTCTTTCCATCCCTGCTGGTGCTTGATTATTCAAATGTACTTCTTTGCTTTTCTGTTATCAGATTTAAACCCTTGGCATTTCTTATAATGTAACATTTAGCTAATATCCGTAGACTCCCTATTTGAACAAGAAATGGATAATAATCAGCTTTGTGTCATTTACATTTGCTAAGTTTCAGATGGGAACAGAGGTGAGAATAGTATCACTGAAGAAGCTAAACTTTTTTCCTTCCTTCTGTTTTGGTGATTCAATTGGTTATATGATATGAGTTCCGTTATTTTGAAGGAAAAAAAAACAAATAAACAAAAATCCTCATGGTCAGATACATGTGGACTTATGGATGATCTTAATTGTCTGTTGATGTTTTCTGTTGTTCCAGTTGACTTGCCGCCATGGTTTTCTGCAGTGTCTATAGCATTGAACTCAGATGTAGACCTTGTAAGTATATCTATACTTCTTTGTAGATAGGATCAACTTAGAATAACAGCATCTATATGATGGCTGTTGCCTTTGGATTAAATGTATTTCATATTCTTCTATTTTGATATCTCTTGTTTTATAATGCCTCATATTGCATGAGGTAAGAATGCAAATGATATAGTTCTCAGATAAAAATCCTAATTATATGTCTTTATAAATTTTCTTCCTTTATGAAACTATTAAAATTGTCAGTTTTGGTTGTGCTACAGAAAAATTGCATGAAGTACCTGATTGCAGGGTATCATCTTTTTGTTTAATCGGCTCTGACTTATTTTCCTTTCTCATTTCTTCCTATGTGCATTGTTTTCAGGATGTCTCAAGAATTGAAAGGGTTCCACAGAGCACACTGCCGATAATATGCTTCAGAGATGGAAGCCCACCACTGCCAGATGCCTTAAACACATCTTTGAAAGATTCAGCCATCTCAGGTAGGAGCCCCACCAAAATAAATTCAACTCAAGTTAATTAAACTGTTTTTTAAAATTAAAGTTTGAGAACATAAATTCTATCTTAAATTTCTTTCTATGAGGTATTTGTAAACTTATTTTCAACATTATTGTGAGAACTTGCATTTTTGTATACTAGATCCATCAATGTGATAGAACCATTGGAGCCCCACTATGTTTCCACCATTAATTATTCTTTTTTTGATTCATTACTATGTATTTCTCTTTTTTACCCTCTGCCATTATTTTACATGCTCTACTATGATGGTTTCTTTTGGCTATCATGTAATGGATGAATACTGGACCCATGAATGTGTAATGTTTTCTTTATTGCCTATTGTTGCACTTTGTCTTGAATCACTTTGAAAGTAATCATTCACTTGTTCTCCCTCTCGTTCTCTATCTCCCTTATTGACAAAAAAGAAGGAACAAGTTCTTTTGAACTTTCTCTTTCTGGTGTCAATGTCCCGTTATAATTACTTTTTGTTCCCCTTTTTCTTCAGGAATAAATGGTTTTGATGTGGAGCAGTGCTTTCCTATGCAGAAAAATATCACTATGAAATTGACAAACAAGCAGGTATTGTTATAGGTCCTTTTTACTTGCAGCAATATCTTTCTTTCCTTATACTGGCATTGTATCTTCAAGTGATTGGTACATTGGTTGTTCTTTTTATAATATCATAGACAATAAACATAACAAATTATTGTTCAGATATCTCCAGGTGTTTGGTACATTGGTCTTTTCAATGGCATTGGACCTACAAGGACACAATCGAAGATGGTATGGTTTATTATCAAAATATTACTTTTATAAAAATAAAATATGAATATTCCAAGTGTTTTTCATCACTTGTTGGAACAGCTTGTTATCCTTTGAGTGCTGTCTTTTTAATGAATTTCTATGCTAGAAGGGCAGCTATTATGTTGGTGCAGTTACTACCTTTTCACATTACTGTTTATAAGTAAATGGAATTGTTCTTCATTTTGAATCCTAAATTTGATGGTGGAATTTGTTGTTACTTATTTCCCTTTATTCTAAATTTTGATGTCAAAACTTTTAATCAATATTATTGTGATCAAAGACTTCGGCAACAATAATATTATTATGGTTCTTGCTAACTAGTGCCCTTATGGCATTGGTTAAGGTGTAATAAATAGCCAATTCAATCCATGATTAATTGAAGTTTTCTGAAAATAATACTATTTCAAACTAAATTAAATGTTAGGCAACTGTTTGGCAAAAAAAATATTGTTATTATTATTAGGGTTGTCATAATGCTAGAATTTTCAGCAAGTGATTTCTACTAGTGAATGTTCTTTGGGATAGGAATCATAGGATAATTTTCCTTCCTACAATGTGGACTTATACTCATGATTTTTTCATATGGCGGTTTCTTTGTCAGATATGCAGAGGGATTGGAGAGCTGTTTTGAGCTTATTTTTTATTTTTATTTTTATTTTTTCCATGTTTCTTTTGGTCTTACGAAAGTTTCCTGAGTGACCTGATCTTTATTCTCTTTCATAATAAATTCTTTTATCCAAAAAACATATTAATCCTGATGCACAAATTATATAAATTATATTTTATGAACGCTTAATTGATTCAGTACTAGTAGATAGATCAATACTGCATAGTTGATTGTTCACAATAAAAAATCTATAGAAGTGAGAAGTTCTTGAGTGAGTGGTTAAGTTGATATCTGGTTAAATAATCTATTGGATTTCCTTCATGATCTTAACTTGGCATTTGAATCAAATTTAATTGTCTCATTCAGATGAGAGATTGTTCAGTACTCCTAGTGTAATGCACCATTTCCATATATACTAACCCACTTTCTTGCTTTTGAAGCAAGTAAAAATTTTGAAATTCAAAAACTTAGAAGGTGAGTTTCAAAGCCAAGGGATGAAGGGAGTATATTGCTATTTATAGAAATGGTGTAGCACATCGGATGTACCTAATAATTTCTCCATCCAGAATGTCAGATTGGATACAACCTCAATATTGATTTCTATCTTTGTTTTTGCCCCTTCCCCCACCCCGAAGATAAAATTTATTTCCATTTGATTCATTATATCTCTCTTAGCAAAGGTCTTGATGCATTAACCACATATGGATGAATAAACGGTTACTTCTCTGTCTCTGCAGATTATCCGAGGCCCATCGTACTCCTTCATTGCCAATATAAGTGTGGAAGCGTGTACAAATTCAATGATGAGGGGGGAGTTCTGTAACAGTACAGTTTATCCACTTTCATGCACAGCATCTGATGTCTATAATGCTTTGGAGAGTACATTCAACAAACCAATGTTGGAAAATGTGGTGACCTGCAAAAATAATTTTGAAACTTTTTGTGTTCATGAAGATGTACCAAAATTCTACTCCTTGGATATAATGAATGTGGCAGAAGAATTTGCCATTATGGCAGCAAATGTCAGATTCAATGTTACACCTTCAAATAACACTTTTGGTGCAAATGACGTTAAGTTGATGTGTTTTGCTCGCCATGGTGCAATGCCTTCAGTGATTTTGCACGATTATTCCAGTGATTTGAATAAAGGCCCTCTGGTTATTCATTCACCACTGATTGGTCGTTGGTACATTAGTATCATACCAGTTAATCTTACAAAGGCTCAGGATAGCAATGTAAGAGTTTGCTATTCAATGGAATCACAAGTGCTTCAATGCCCACTTGGGAAAGCTGGACCAAATTGTACAATGGATAGCTACATACTTCAGGTAGTATTGTTCGCAAGATGTGCCTCTGCCTCTATTTTCTTTTTGTGCTGTCAACTTAAGTGCTTTCTTTATAATATGATAATGAACTCTAAATTGTGTCAGTGTGATATTTCTTGCATGGTTACAAAAATAAAGGATAAAATATTATACTATTAATATTAACTTTCTGGTAGTAAATTAAAGATTTTGAGAACATCTGAAATGTACAACTCATAGAATCCATTCATGTGTATGTAGTATGCACAAATATGAATGTGCCTTATTGCAGTACAGCCATTAGCATACATGTGGTGCTTGTCCCTTGGGAGTTCTGCTTCTTGACTTCTTTCCTGGGATAAACTGAACTTTCTTTTTAAGATCTTTGAGACTTAAACCATTTTATGGCCAATCCTGAAAAATAAGGATTAAAGAACTTGTTCAACATATTAATATCACTCATATGGAAATTAAAATATTGGTGTTTCTCATTGCAGAAGTACTATCCATTATCCAACAGGATTTTGAAGTATTTTTTTTCCTTGTTTGTTGACATAGATTTACGTTTAAGAACACCCTGTGGTAGAACCAGTTCTATATCTTGATGCTTGAAGATATTTACTCGCAGGAATAAGTTATTGACAAGATGAGAATGGTTGTCTGCAGACATTTGTAAGGAGAGGATCAACCCCCTTTGAATCATATTATTTACCAGTTGGTGGAGGAGCATCTTCTGATTCTGCCAATTTTCCTCTCGAGCCACTTTTAAGCAACTCATCATATGGTGGAGAACCTGATAACATTTGGACTTACTTTCTTTTGGACATTCCTCGTGGTGCAGCTGGAGGAAATATTCACATACAGCTATCCTCGGATGTGAAGATCAGTTATGAAGTTTATGCTAGATTTGGTGGATTACCATCTCTTGATAGCTGGGACTATTATTATGCTAACAAGACAAGGAGGAGTGCTCAATCTATGTTTTTCATGCTATATGATTCAAGTGATGACAAGGTTGATTTTTATATTATTTATGCTAGAGAAGGAACTTGGGGTTTTGGTCTAAGACATCTTAATACCAGCAGTTATTCTTCAAAAGGGCTAACTATCATGTCTCTTTCACTTGAACGATGCCCAAAACGATGTTCCTCTCATGGGGACTGTAAATTTTCTTTTGATGCTAGTGGATTGACATCATACAGGTTTATCTTAAGTCCTTTGCTTGTTCTTAATTTATCAGGTTATTTGTTCTCTTTAAATTGCTAGACAAGAACCATAAAAGTCCTTGGTAATGACTGGGACATTGAAATAAAATAGATGCCAAATTGTGGAGTTTCCAGATTGTATGTTTTGTATTTGTTCCCCAACTTATTAAGGAATTTACAATTTTAAATGTTTACTTTTTGGCTCCAGCTTCTGCTCTTGTGATCGAAACCATGGAGGCTTTGACTGTAGCATTGAAATTGTAACACATCAAGGTGCTTGTTCATTTTAGAGATTGATAAACTTGGTCTTGTTATTGCGAGTATCTTGGTTCAACTCTTATTGTATTTATCTGCATTCCCCCCTCCCTTTCATTGTTATGTTATTTTTATCTAATTGCTGGCTACTATTTAACTCAGAAATAATTGTCTGTTAACTGACAGCATCTAGCAGAGAAACCAAACTGACTAGTGACTAGTTTACAAACATATTCTGGTCGACCATTTTTTTGTGCATGTGTCTGTACATGTACTTATAAGCTTCTAATTATATATAATTTGCATTATTCTTTGAGAAGTAATCATTGACCAGTGTGGACCTTGTGGTTTCTTAGGCAATCTTTTTCTTCTTAGGTGTTGTGATCTTTCAAAGAAGAGTTACAACAAGGAACACTTACCTTTGAATAATTTTCAAAATCATGGTTGTCAAACTCGCAAGTTGTGTACTTTGGTAAACTCGCAAGTTTACCAGCAAAAACATGTTAACTGCTTCAAAACTCGTAGCCATTCAAACTCGTTCACCCTATATTTGGGCCAATTTTTTTATTTTAATGGGCTGCAAAGCCCATCTACCCAATTGCCAAAAATGGAAAAAGCAAAACTAAAAAGCTCCTCAAAATCAGATGACAGAAGGCTGCTTATTATCAAAATTATTTCTATTATGCAATTATGAATTTATGACTCTTGTTGTTTGACTTAGAAGTTAATTATGGATATGGTATTAGTTTTGTTTAATTCTTTTTCCATTTTATGATGCACTTGTAGTATGTTTTTTGTTACAGATATCAATATATGTGTTTTTTTATTAGCTATTTACTAAAGTAGGTAAACTCCGAGCTTATAAGTTGACTTTATCCCCCTCAAGTAAACTTGTGAGCTTCACAACTTCGGTCTAAATATATGAAGTTAATAGCCAAATACGCTTTACTTCTATTTTGCCTTGGTTTATCAAATATATACATTTTCTATTGAATTTAGATTAAGACATTTCATATATTTTTTTCTTCCTTAATCCAGTTATTGAAAATTTGTGTAGGGCATGTACGACAATCAATTTTTCTCATTGCATCAAATGCTGCAGCCATACTACCTGCCTATTGGGCCCTAAGGCAGAAGGTGGTTCTTGCCCTTCGTTACTCTCTTTCTGTTGTTTTTTCCTTTTAGTTTAGATTGACAATCAGTTTATAATTCTGAAATAAAGGACTATGTCTATGACTTTGTTGAGAGATGCTAAAATTTTTTATTGAATCTCATGACAGTTGCACTAGTCCTCCCTAATATTATTTGGTTTTATTATGATTTATATACCTGTGTAAGACAAATGATTTTCTGGTGTCACCTTGGCACTGTTTAGGCTTGTATATAAACTTATATGATGAGGAGAAAGAATTCTAGATATTTAAATTAACACAGTGAGATGGAGAGAAAGAATTCTAGATATCTAAATTAATAGAGTGAGATGGAGACAAACATTTTGAAATCCCAAGAAGTACTATAATGTTAACTCAGAGACATTACAGCTAAATTGCCAACAAAATAAATTTTGACTCATTATGTAGCTATTGTATTGACATGGAACCCATAATTTCCTTTATGCAGGCATTAGCAGAATGGGTTTTATTCACATCCAGTGGAATTTCAAGTGGACTATATCATGCATGTGATGTAGGCACCTGGTGTGCATTGAACTATAATGTCTTACAGGTTAGAGCTCTGCCTTCAGTATTCCTTCTCACTATCTTTGAAAATATATATTAAACAAAGTTTTTGGAACAAGAAATGTTACAGAGACAGGATTGAGAAAGATGTTATGTCACTGGCATAGCTGTTACAAGCTTCAATTAACCTCTGTAATTTGACTGTCTAATGGGATTTGTGTTCCTAATGGCATGAATTATGCTGTCGATGCACCAGCCTTGGGCGTCAATCATAGTTCGCTTATATACATGCTCAGATGAGAAGCTAAAAATTGACTTCGTTAAGGATAGTGAGATCCAAAATACAAACGTAATACAAAATGGCTGTACTTGTGTTTCTGGGAATTTACAGTGGCTTTACATATCAATGTTTCAGTTCATGGACTTCTGGCTCTCTTTTATGGCTGTGATTAGCACTTTTGTTTATCTAGCTACCATTGACGAAGTATTTAAGAGGGCAATCCACACAGGTGTTGCTATCCTTACGGCCCTCATGGCTGCAACTAAGGCAACCAGGTACATAACTAGTAGACTGATAATTTTAATATATATATATATATATATATATATCATTAAAGATGTTTAATTTTTGTTTATATTTATCTATGATGAATTATGCAGGTCTTCCAATATTGTTCTTGTGATTGTGATTGGGGCTCTTGGTCTTCTTATTGGATGGTTGATAGAGATCTCAACAAAGTATAGGTCCCTTTCCTTTTCATCCTTTTCAATTGGATTCTCACTAGATTTCCTTCGCAGGTGATTTCTCTGTACTTAGATAGTAATTTAGTATGAGTACTACATTATATATATTGATTTACAGGCAACATAGTAGTATTTTATGGCACAATTTGTGCACAATGCTTTATTTTCAAAAGAAATTTTATTGTTCATGCATTCTTGCCTATTCGTGGTTACCCATTGTTGTAGCTCTATGCTACTGTTTAGTGCGTGTTCCCCAATTCTCTCTAGTAAGTTGCCAGCCATCTTTGTTGTTGAAATGTATTCCATGTAAAAATGCCTGAGACTGTCAACTGATATGGCTCTAGGAAACAGAAAATATACTATAATTCACTTCTGGAATTGAAGCTGGACAAGGAAATTAATGGGGAGAATTACAATTTAGGAACACTTGGTGAAGATATTACCATTTAAGGAATGTTAACTGAAAGAGTGGTTAGTAATGTTTCTTATCCACGCTACAATCTCTATCCCTCCTCAGTTTGTTGCCATGTGCTTTGGTATCTATTATAGGGCTCATTTTCTGCAATGATTTTTGTAAATTACCAATTCAACATGATAGTAGAGCATATCTGTCATGATGTTATCGTTGGATCAAGTCTTACAAGACCCCTTTCTTAAAGAGTAGTTTGATTTTTTTATTCCTGAGGTCCATTTTTTCTTTCTTTCAGTTCATGACCGGGGTCAAGCGCATGTAATGATGTGGAATGGGTAGGAACTAGGAAGAAAGGGAAGAGAACTCAGTACAAAGTAGTCCTTAAATAGGCATACCCATCTTGACAACCTAGCAATCCTAAATTACTAAAAATACCCAATTGAAAGCACCCAAATAACTCCAAATTACTAAGTATTACGTAATAATAATAAAATCCCAATTAATACAAATATATCCCATTATTCCTAATCCTTAGCCTATTTTTATTCCTATGTCATACTCTATCATGTAGGCTACTGGTTTTGTGTTGGAGTAGGGCTAATTGCCATAGCCATTGGTGCTGAAAGAGTTGAAAAGCAGGTAATGATACCTTGAAATAGCATTTTATTTTATTTTTCATGTAAGGAGCAAGGGAGGTGGTCATGGAAGTTGAAGATGAACCACTTTAACAGATTCCTTCATTTAGGTTAACCCTATTAGGTGTCTTCAAGGTGGTAATTGTCATATTCTGTATTCATGGCCTGATCACAGTTTTACACTTTTATGTTAAACTTGCATGTGCTTGAAGATGAAGAACTCGTGAACATCCGCTAGACAGCTGATGAGTTCGTACCTTAATTTAACTAAAATAGTAGTAATGATGAATTTCCACTGCAGTTTGCAAGCTATAAAGCAATGGCTCTCTAATTTTGTCAAGACACTTTTGAGACGGTACCGCTGGGCTTTTGTTTTGGCTGGTTTCACTGCATTGGCCATGGCAGCAATAAGCTGGACACTTGAAACCAGTGAAAACTACTGGTTTTGGCATAGGTATTACAATATTACTACTCTCTCCTCTCTCTGTGTTTGTGTCTCTCTATCTATCTTCTCTATCTCATGTTTGCTCTTTTAAAATGTTTACAGCTTTTGGCATATTACAATATACACATCTTCTTTCTTCTTCCTGTGTTCAAAAGCTAATATTGTGGATAGTGAGAATCAGCTACCTACAAGTGGAAACTATGCACTGACTCGTCAGGATTCACTTCCAAGAGGTGGTTAGAAGAATATCTATGGAATAGGTGGGTGTTAAAAGGGGAGAGGGGTGGATCTTTTAGGATTTTAATTTTGTGTTAAGGTGAGTTCATGTGAAGGTGGCACAAGAATGTGTGGCTGCCAATAGGGGGAAAATATGGCTAAGAAATCATTCTAGGAGTGAATTCTGAGGCCAAAAACAGTGATCAAGCAAAGCAGTCTCTTTGTAAATTCTTTTCAGCGCAAGGTTTGCAATTGTCATTCTTTAT
The DNA here is from genome assembly GCA_023212625.1 of Styphnolobium japonicum. Taxonomy (NCBI): domain Eukaryota; kingdom Viridiplantae; phylum Streptophyta; class Magnoliopsida; order Fabales; family Fabaceae; genus Styphnolobium; species Styphnolobium japonicum. The sequence goes on from JALBWW010000014.1 coordinate 1,225,513, forward strand.
AGGATATTTTTGCCATAAATGTCTGTGTGCCAAGGTTGGAGAAAGAATCAAACAAGGGGTAAATTTTGTCATAGGGTCAACGGCTAAAGGTCAGAGATTTGGTCATGTAATTATTATAATTTAGAAGATAACTTGCCTTTGAATTGTATTATATTAAGATTAAGATATCTTCTGATAATAGCAAGTCAACATAATTTAATGGATCTTATTCAGTGGTGGAACTTGAGCAAAAAGTTTGGTGGGGAAAAATTATTAATTAAATTATTTTTAATAAAAATATTATATGTTATTATACTTTGTAGCAAGTTACTTCATAAAAAATAACTAAGCAAAAATACGTCCATACTTAGCCTTACAGCCCATTTAAATATTTGCTTTTTTTTCACTCCTAAATAAATAGCTATTTTTAAGAGTTTTGGAACAACTTGACAAATGTATAATTTTCTTTTGTTTATATAGCATTGGAACTTAAGGCTTTTATTATATATTTTGAATTTTATTATTTTTATATGTCTACATATACGAGCCTCACAAAATAAGATGATAATAATTTACTTGTTATAGGAATATTAATAAAACAAAAAGCAATAATTTTTTTGTTTTATCTTTACCTTATTTCATATTTTCTACTTTGGCATAGCCAAGTGGCCTCACGAGTCTAAGGTAAAAACGAAGTCAAGTGTAATATTTGAAATATTTACATTTTTATAAATATTATTTTTAATAATAACATGAAAAATGACCTTGGAATATTTAAAATATTCATAAATTGAGTATTTATTTAATGTATCATCAAAAGTATCATATATCATTGAATTCCAATTCCCATGAAATTATTCTAAAGTGAGAGGAAGATATTAAGAGACATGAGTATTGATTGCATGTGTTTTATTTGGATTAATATGGTCTGGATTGTGTAACTTGTGATAGTTTCGTAATATAAAAACGAAACTGTCCCCCTCTGCCATTGAAGCCCTTGAAATATTCCGCTAATGATCTTATTTACTCTAGCAGTTTCTTTATAACCCACTCAAGTTAGCTATTTTCTGAAGAAAAAAGAAACAAAAAAAGTTGGAGACTTTTACAATAAAGAGTTGGCTATGTTAAATGTGAATTTTACTATTCCAAATGATGACACATAGTACAAATAAAGAGTGAAGTATATTAACGACAAGATGTGATTTAATTAATAAATAGAATTTTACGTAGGTAGATTTTATTTACAGTGTAGAAGTTCAAAATATTTTGTGATCAATGTCATATTCACGTCTAAGTGAGGATTAGTTCCATGCTCAAAATTTTATAAAATAAAATAAAAAGAGGGAAATATATTTTCTAAAACATAAACAATATAGTATAAAACTCCAAGCAAATAAAAAGTTTCTCAAAAAGTTCTGCTTACACAATATAACTCCTTTATAAGTGTTGATATTATTAGTATGATTATATCTTATCTTTTTAACAAAACTTTAAAGTGAGACTCAAATATCTAACATTATTCAAATTTAATTGTAAACAGTTATACACAATTTGTTTTGTGATAATTTTTGTAAGACGTATTACTAATGTAAGAATAAAATAGAGATAACTGGAAAAAAAATGCAGAAGTTACTTAAGAAATTAAATTTTAAGTTTAATAGTTTTTGAAAAATACTAAAGAAAGATAACTTATGTATAGAATTGCTGAATTATATGTAAATTTCTGTAAAAAAAAAATTTAATACGATACTGTACAAAAGCATGAGTTCTATTTGCATACAATTTTATTTATATATCATTATTCAATATTTTCTTTGTCATTCTATTTTCTATTAACTTATGGTAATTTTTTAATTCAAAAGTTTATTAAAAGATGAAGATTGAATGAAAAATTAATTCCAATGCAATGTGGATGGAGGACAATAGAGGAAAAGGGGGGAGAAAAAGGTTTTAAATTAAAAAATAAATAAATAAAAAATGTTAAGTAAACCATTTTCTCCCTTTTTTTTACCTTTTTTCTTTCTTTCTTTCAAGAATACTCTAAAGGTGGGATAAGGCTCTTCCCCACCCAATTATGTGATATGCCTTTGTTTAATAAGTGGAATATTGACTGAAGTCAAACCCACTCGTAGAACTGATAAGTTTGAATGGTTAATGTTAGAAATATTAATTCATTACAGTTTAAGTTATTGAGAAAGTTAATATTTGATATGGTAGTAGAGCCATATGACAAAATAATCAGGAGTTTGATCATTGCCGGCCTATTCTTCTAAATAAAGTTGAAATATAAAGACATTCATAAACCTTCACATAAAGTGTGAGGGGGTGCATTTGAAATATAAAATTATTCATGAGCCTCCACCTAAAAGTTTAAGCTTTTGGGAAAGTTGGTTAGTTACACTTAAATTTGTAAACCCACTTATATGAGCTAATGCATGAACGATGTTGGAAACAGATTAAACCAATGGATTCAACAAGGCATGTTGTCATTTTCCTTCTCAAGAATAAAAATAGGACTAAATAAATCCAATTTATTGCTAACTATACCTGTTATTAGTACATATAAAATTATATGAATGCCGCCAATGAGCTTGTAGCTCAATTGGCATCAATTCCAGTCTCTAAGACTCGTGTGTGATGATGATATTAGAGATTCAATCCTCTATTGAGTCACCTATTCCTTTCCCCTACCTAGGTGCTTGTACCACCAATTTACCAAAAAAGAAATTATATGAAGCCCATCAGTTAAACGTAAATGGAATATTATACACAGGCTTACTGTAATACAGCAATCAAATTTTCAGTTAATAGAATACAAGATTTCCTCCTCGGGTATCACACATTTCCCCAAGAAGAAAAGGAAGTAGACAATCAAGGAAAGCAGAGCAAATATTATCCTTATGGAAATAAGGTCCCTAATTCCTATACACAAGCCAAAGCTCTAATGGACAAGTTCCACAAAATATGAATTCTACCAACCAGCATATGCAACTCTGGCCCAACTTTCGACCTTATCAGATGCTCAAATTGCTTGATCAATATATAAAGGCTCGGTTTTGACCAGTTTGTCCCAACTTACATTCTTTGATGCAAGTGTTTTCCCCTGATATGTCTTTTAGCCTTCTCACTCTTTTATTGAAGTGCTCCTTAAGTAGAGGAAAATGAGCGAAAGTCTGAAGCTGACAGCTCTCTGTAATTCTTGCGGATGGTCCAAAGGATCTCAGCACATCTCTTCATATTAGGCCTCCTTTGTCTACTAGGAGCCAAACACTGCAAAGCCAGTTCAAGTATCTTTTCTAGGGTCAGAGAATTTGCAGCAGTCTGATCTAGACTTGGGTCCAAGATCGAGATGGCATCTCCCTCACTAAACCTCTTCATAGCCTGCACTTATAGCATATAGGCTACATTAGAGAACCAATCTATCTTAACTGATAAACGTTTGAACAAAATGGATTAGGAAGGTGCAATCATGAAGAGGATTGCTAAATTAAAGAACATTATCATAGAAGATCTTGTTTTCCATAAAATTATGAAAAATGATTGGAAGAAGAAGTGTAGAATGAAGGAAAACACACCCATTTAGGTGTTACTCGCTCCCTGAGTTCAAGTTTTGGTTCAATGGCTCGTCTTCCTGTGACAAGTTCAACAAGCAAAACGCCAAATGAATAAACATCACTCTTTTCAGTTAGTTGATAAGTTTTCAAGTATTCAGGGTCCAAGTAGCCAGCTGTTCCTTTAACTTGGGTGGATACATGGGTCACGCCAGAGTCACTGTCAGGTGCTTGTCTAGAAAAACCAAAGTCAGCTACCTTAGCTCGGAGATTTTCAGTGAGGAGAATGTTGGAAGATTTTATGTCTCTATGAATGATAGGATGATCTGCAAAGGAAATAAAAAATACAAGGCCAGTCAGATTCTTTGCAGCATTCTATAATATCATCAGGGACAAAACAACTATGCACTTTGCCATGACTGAAATGATTTGGGTGATGACAAAAGAGAATATACCTATATACATATGAAGATAGGTGATAGCATGGGCCACATCAATTGCAATGTCTAGACGAGCAGCGAAGTCCAGAATGTTTCCATGAATGCCTGTAATAATCCTTTGATCAAATTCTAGGTACTAAAAGCTAATCTGGAAGGCAAGGGCAAACCACACACACAAAAATAGAGAAAAAGCCAGAGAAAGAGAGAAACTCACAATCTAAATGTTCTCTAAGGGTTCCATTTTGAACATACTCCATAACAAGAATTCTTTCATCTCTTTGCTCGAAATATCCATAGAACTTGACCAAATTCAAATGTTCGACCCGTGATAGTGTTTTAATCTCGCTTTGGAACTCCACACCCAAATGCTTCTCATATAGACTCTGCAAAGCAACGTAATTAACCAAGAGCTTTTAGATGCTTATTATCACTAACATTCTCATTCCATGTAAATGGTGACACAACTAAGCAGAGGAATAGGCTAAAACAATTTAAACAACCTTCTTAGCACGCTTTACTGCAACAACAGTTCCATCTTGGAGTTTGGCCTTGTAGACTGTTCCAAAACCACCTTGGCCAATCTTGAAAGAAGGGGAGAAGTTTCTTGTGGCTTGGAAGATGTCCTCCATGGTGAATCTCACAATGCCAGGATCTTTCCCCTGCGTTGAGTTATATGAACTGATATTGATACCTTGATTTGAGCCACGTGCTCTCTGACTATGAGCTCTTGAAGCATCCAATACAACTAAGAAACAAATAGGAAGATTTAGTCTTATTCGTCCACTCCATTTGATAAGAATGAAGATAACTCTACCTAGAGCAGCACTTCAAAATCCACAATGTTTTCAATAAATATATAGATGCTAAAAAATTAGTGACCTAAATGGAAAACATTGATGAGCAACTAAGATACAAAAATAGAATGGTTTATTCTTATTCATCCACTCCATTTGATAAGAATATTGAAGATAACTCTACCAAGAGCAGCACTTCAAAATCCATAATGTTTTCGATAAATACATAAGGCAGCCTGGTTTTATAAATCTCCCAATATGTGCGGGTCCAAAGAAGGGCCAGACCCACTATGTAAGTCTATAGTAGGCAGTCTTGCCTTTCATTTGCAAGAGGCTGATTCCACGAATGTGTGGCCTAAATGCCAAGGCCCAAGCCTGTTTTTTGATAAATACATAGATGCTAAAAAGTTAGTGACCTAAATGCAAAGCATTGATGAGAAGTTAAGCAATTCCTGGCTCTGAGAAAGTGCAATCTTAGTTCAAATGTTAACCTGCACACACACACACACACAAACAGATGGGGCACAAAGAGGGGGGGATTGCTATGTCCATAATCCACATCTAAGCCAGAAAGCCATGATTTTGAGAACTGGAACTTCAAGAATTTTTCGACCCATTATCTAAATTCTTAAGCAGAATCAATCTATGACTTAAAATTGATTGTTAGCAGCTTAAAGTTGATGACTCACACCAAAAATCCCAACTCCAAATCAAATATTCTCCTCATTTCAACTGTTTTCTCAGCACCCAAACAGTGCCACACCTTAAAAACTGAAACTTTTAGCTGCAAACATCAAAACCCAGGAACCAGATCCAAAACACACACACACACACACATTCTTCACCAACACCACCCAAAAGGAATCGCCATTTTTAATAGCACAAAAAAATTGCAACAACAAAAAAAAAAATTAAAAATTAAAAATTAAAAATTAAAAGAAAAAGAAAAATATCAAACTACCGTTTGAAGCTTTGGATTCCTCGGAATCCACGAAGCTTATGGAGCTGTTCGCCATCTCCGGCGGCGTAAAGCAAGCGACGAAAATTCCGGCGACGGACCTGACGGCGGCGACCACCGGGTTCCGGCCGGAGATTGAATTCTTGCCGGCGGAGATGACGTCGGAAGAGGCATCCCCCGGCGAGCTCCGGTGACCGGAAAACGGTGTTAGGGTTTCCATTTTGGAGAGAAGAATTGATTTTTTTTTAATTTATTATATTAAGCGGTGGGTGACGCTATCGTGCGCCGTGGATGCTATGGTTAACATCACCGAAATTTGGTGACAACCCTGGCTGATAATGACTATAAAGTACAACTAATTATTGACTTTTATTTATTGCTTGATATGGTAATGAAAAATGTTTAAGTTTAATTTATTGTGTGTAAATTTTTTATATGTTATTATTTAATTATATATTTTCACAAGGATTTGATTGTGATGGTAATTAATTATAGTTATACATATTATGCTATATATTTATAGTAAAGTTTATAATATTATTTAGTAAGTTTTAAAATATATATGTATCAGGTATATGTGCAACACTCAAAAAAAAAAAAGGTATATGTACAACTATATTTTTTCATTAAAAAAATCATTTTAAATAAAATTCTTAAAAATGACACGTTTGTGTTATGTTTTCATCAATTTCATAATTTTGAACATTCAAGGTTTGTTCCTTTTAATGCTAGGCGTGTGGTTGGGAAGAATGGGGGAAAATTCATGTCCTATAAAGTACTTTGGATAACAATATTTGGATGTTTAGCACGTGGCTGGAAATGTATAAAGCAATATTTCAAGCATTGACTGAAAAAGCTTCTAATTTTTTATGAATCATATTTTAAGGAGACTCATTCAAAGTAAGCTATAAGGACAAACTTTCGATGCCTTTGATGAGTTTTGATTTAAAAAATACAAGAAATAAAAGGGACTTATATATAATGCACCCAAAAAAAAGGACCTACATATAGAATTCTATAAAAAAATTTACAAATAAATTAATGATGTTCATAAGAATTTTCATCTAAAAATTATAGTTTAAAAATTTATATTATATTCCTTTTTAATCCTAAAATAGCTTTCCTCTATCCATGACTAACAATACAAATGAATTTCTACATTTAAAGAATCCTTAAAAATCGTTTTGTGATTAAAAAATTAATTGTGAATGAAGAAGGTTTGACGGTATATTAACAAGATATCAACGTTAATGCTACTCTATTTATAATGGTATTTATAAATGGCTTATCAAAGAGCTTCAATAGTTGAGTCAATCCTTACTAACAATTCATGATAGATTTTATATAATTGATAGTTAGATTTAACAAATAGCACGAGATACTTCCTTAGATCAACCAATTATTTTTGTGCATGTACTGTAAAATAGATTATATATAATATTTGTGTGATTAATTATTCTTGTAGATATACAATAGTTTATTATTCATAATTTTTCATTAATGAAACACAATTAAATATATTCTTATTACATAAAATTTATTTTAAAAATGTTTAGTTCATTGAAAAATGTCAGACCAAACTTATTTTTATTGTTTTTACTTTTTAAAATATGTGATTTAACTATAAAAATCAGACATTTTTTTAATTTAAAAATGAAAATTATTTCTGAGAAATGAAAATATAAAACAAAAAACAAAAAAATGCTTCCTCAAACCAAACACGCTCTAATTAGTTTAGTTTAGTAAAGGCCAAATTATAGAATCAATACAATTTGATTCTGTCTTCAAACAATGAAATTTTATATTTGCTATTAGCCATCTTAATATGGAAATTATTTATGAAATATATATATATATATATATATAAACTAAATCAAGTACTAAGTGAGTAATAAATGGATGGTTCTTCTTCATTTGCAACCCTAACAAAACCTAGGATTCAATGTATCGATCTTTTATTTACTATGCATTTGCAACCCTACCGAAACCAAGGATTCAATGTATTCAAAAATTTGAAACTCCGAATCATATGTTGAAATTGACAGAAGTGATAAAATTTGATTAAATTTTTTAATATTGTTGTCAATTCGAATGTCATCAATGGAAGTTCAGATGGGGGATATGTTTATACTTTCAAGGGAAAGAGCAAGGCGTGCCCCTTTGATTGGAAGTTAATTAACTGTTTAACCTGCAGGTAAGATGTAGATTATCATAGCTTTAACAGATAATTAGTGCCAAAAAAAAAGAGAAGATAATTAGTACTCTCTGTCTCTCATAATTTGTTTGAGTTGTTAATTTGGTGCTATCTTGGGTTTTATTTAGACATCTGATATGTATACAGTAGGTGGGATATAATGTTCAAGTATCTTAAGTAAATTGTTGATTTGGGGTAACTAGTAATTAATAGGCCATGAAATAGGACTCAAATGAAAGTTAATGTTAGAATAATATCTTGCATGTTATATAAACTATAGGCAAGTTAGGAGAATAATTAGCTATGCTTGCAGAGTATGGACTCTAGAGACTACAAGTTCCTCAAGTTCAAAGCAGTAAATTGTAAGGAATTCTTCAAACTTTAGTGTTGGAGAAAATGATAAGATTAGGGTAAACTGCACTTAGATGGGGGAAAGAGTGCGCATTAGATCGTCTTAAGTATGAAACTTTCATGTCTACTCCATCATAAGAAGCTTTACAAGGTTATATTGTACTAAAAAAATACATGAATTGCTATAACTCTTCTTTTTAATAGATAAGATAAAATTTTATGAAGCACTCAAATACTCAACCAACCAATATGAGGAACTAGCTGATAATAATGAGTGATTGATATTTTTAGAATTCTAATAAATGCTCTTTTTGTTTATCATGTGTTGCTGCATAGATCATCTGTTTTTTTTTTATTTAAATTATTTATAATTATGTCTGGTTTGTTTTATATTAATTAAAATAGCTATGTTGATAAGGATATGGGTCCACAGTCCACCCTCCATCCAACACTCCTTTATAAAATTCAAGCCGTAGCTGAGGAATTATATGAAATAATTCTATATCAAGAAAGAATGGTAAAAGTTAAACCCAAAAGATATTTTGTATTTGAATAAGAGAAAGTTATTTTAATTTAAACTAATGAGTATTTTACTATTGGATATATGGTGATAAACGTATATACTTTTCACTGTTTTTTGTTTTTTAAAATATCTTAGGCAATTGTTTAAAAAGAATAAATTATTGTTGATACAAATGAAGGGAGAGTGATGAATTACAAGAGCAAACTCTCTCACTTTATTTCCTTTTATCTCAGGTGTAACCGACAAAAATGTTCACTGGAATATTATAGTCTCTATAGTTAGAAACAGACCAACCAAATCCATTTGGGGTTGAACAACCTTCTTATCAACCAATTAATTTTGCCCTCTCCCCAAAACAAAAAGCTACCTAATTCTGAAATGTACCCACCTAAACTCCCAAAAATAATATTATATAAGTTCAAGATTATGTTATGCGAATAAAATATCCATATTCATGTACTGGAAAATTATTTCTGAGTAAAATGTATTTTAAAACTAATTGTGAAATAAAATTAAAAATAAATTTAATGCTAGATAATAATTACATAAATGTAATATATAAAAATATGATTTATTTAAATATTACCTAAAAGAATACACAAATTATTTTTAAATGATGTTTAAATATTATAAGTGAAGACAGAATTATAAATTTGTGTCTAACTTGGAACAAAATACATGCTGCCTCAACGAATTGAGGCAGAATCAACAAAATATTTTTTTATACTTATGCCTGAATTAATGGATGTTTGATATGTTATAATGCATTCTTCAAATTACATACAAACGATACAAAAACATATAAAGTAATTTCTACTATGCAAAATGGGTTTCTAGCGTGATAAATTGTACTGTAAACCAAATGCAGAACAGATTTTGCAAGTATTTTCTACATAATTAAATGCATCTTTCATAAATGAATAACGTATGTAATATTTTATTTTGATAACATCAAGTAAAAATACATTTTTACTTGGATATTAATCTTTCACCTTAAATTTATATTGTTAGTAATTTTTAACATTAATAATTCTCAAAAACAATATGTACAATAATTAATTGATAATTTAATATCAATGTAAGATTTGATATACTTACATCATCTAATAACTTTTTTTTAAAATATAATTTTTATTTATCTAACAATTAAATCATAAGTATCTATTATATTAATTTCTTTTGTTATTTTTTTAAAAATTAAATATCAATAAAAATGTAATTAAGTAATTTATATTTTTTTTATATATTTAAAATATATATTATACCAAAAAATGTACATATTACATTAATATCTATGAATAGAATATGAAATAATTTCGGATTAGCCTAAAATATTTTAGGTAGTGATTACAACTTTCAATCCACCAAGAATTTTATAAATAAAAAAGTCATCAGTCAGAAGTTATTCACATTTGAATTGAATTCCTCATTGACTTCTGTTCGGCAGCCTTAACCCTAAGGATGAGCTAGAACAATTTAAGTTGACTTTTGTGGCAATTTCTTCAGTGACAAGAAAAGGGCAAAAAAGAAAAGAAAAAAGAAACAAAGGTAGCAAAAGACAAGATCCTTTACCTTAGGTACAATTGAGCATCAGAGAGAAATGAGTGGATAGCCTAATCCGGTAGAGTAATGATATTTACAAATACTTTATACTTAAAAATCAACTTTAAATTTGATTTATTTGAATCATTTAAAAAAATTATAATAACACTCAAGTTTTATCTACAGAGATTACTTAATACTTTTTTTTTGGGTAATACTCATATTTTTTTTGTGCTAGTACCGAAGATGAATTTATATTTAATAAATTTTAAAATATTTATTATAAAATAAATATTTAACTCATTTTCCAATACAATACTGTGTTATGTACTGTGGACAAGATCAAAAAAATGTAACCATGTTACTAAGATATTGGGTTGTGACAGATAATATTGTAATGCTAGAGTAATTTGTACTTATTACCATTTTTTTTTCTTTTTTCATAATAAAAAAGGGACTGTGGACAATAACAAAACAAAGTATACAAAGAAAGATACACAGAGGCAGAGGCAGAGGCAGAGGCAGAGCCAGCTTTCTTCACAACCCCTCAATCCCTTTTCCTGGAATCCAATTCCACAACAATTCCCACCCTTCTCTGCATCTTTTCCTTCCAAAAAGGTAAGCTTTTTAGGCCTTCATTTGCCTTTTTGGGCACCCTTCTCTTTGACACTTTTCATGGAGTGTAACTGGTCATCCACTTGTGTTTTGGATACCCTTTTGCTTCTTGCAATCAGGGTTTTGTGTTCTGAATCTGATTGTAATGGTTTTGGATTTCTACCCATTTCTTGTTCTGTCTAAAGGGTTGTTGTTTTTTGGTCATTTGGGTGTTGTGGGTCAATGTGTTTGCTCTGTTTTGCTGCGTCTGGTGGTGATTTTGGATGGTTCTTGTTGTTTGATTTCTTCTCTGACCCTTTTCTTCTTCTTTCTATGGTTTGATGTTATTGATTCTGTGGGTTTTTTGTTGTTTGTAAAGTTTAACTTTTTGTTGAAATTTATATGCTAATTGTAGTCATCTGTAACTGGGGTGTTGATGAATTCGGTTGAAATATAGACATGAAACTGGGAGTTAAGGCATTTGTGTCTATTGCAACTGTTTAATCTATAATCTATAATCTATATGCCCTTGTTATGCAGAGATTCTTAGGTACCTGGGAGTACTACTTGTGAATACTACACCACTCCACTATTGCATGACCATACATGCCGATGGATTAAAATTAAAATATTTTTTAAAAAAAATTAAATCAAATTTGACGGTTAAAAAACTAATGATAGAGTATATTAAAATTTCTCCTTGTGATGTGCCTGAGAGAATAATTTCAATGGAAGTTCTCTAATTGGCTAATGTGTTACTGATTTTGAAGAAACAACACTATAATGACTAGTGATATTTCTTTTTCTTATTTTGACAAAAGGAAAAATGCTTACTCAACTGAGTTAAGGTACGTTTCAAAGCAGTGAATAATGAAGTTTCTTATTGTTACTTGAGTTGCGTGCTACAGCATGGAAAGTTGTACAAGTGTCAACCTATTGCGAACTGTGCAAGAAGTTGTAGGTGCATGTTATGTGGTATTAGATGCGATTACAACTACAGTTTCTCAAAGCCAACTTTACCAAGGAATGGATAAAGTTTGTCTGCTTTTTTCCCCTAAAATAAAAAATGTAGAGTTTTAAGGTTGTTAACTTGTTGTCATGTTATTTCATTTCTCAAACTGAAGGGCCATAGGCCCATAATTGTGTAATTATATACTTTGTGTTTGTTTGCATAATTTCAAGTATCCATTGATGTTGTGGCTTTATGAAAATATAAGTTCATATCTTATGTGAATTAATCGTAAATACTATTTTTAGGCTTGTGGCAGCAGAATAGGTGCATAAAGTCTGGTGGCCTCTGATCCTCTTTTGATACCAAATAACAGAAGAGAATGACACTATCAATGGTAGTTTTGATTAAATAGCAGAAACAACTACCGGAAAATGGGAGGTTGCTGTTGTTCTGCTAGAAAACCTCATCTGCATGGAACGCCAGTGTATTACTATGTTAGTAATTTCCTATCCTCTCTTGCCTGATTTGTAGCTTATGTAGCACAAATGGTAGCTGATAAGAATCTATCTAGTGACCTCCCTATTAGTTTATGGCATGCTCCTTTACCATTCTGAACGAGAATAGATTTATGATGGCAAATAGTGCATACATTGATTCTAAGTGATACTACCCATCTTATCTATATTGTATTATCCTTTAGTTCTCTTCCGTGCTTTAATTTTTTAGCCCCTTACCTTAGGGTCCCAAAAAATGAAAGAAAAATTTAAGAAATCAAAAAGAAATAATGAAAAGAACTCCAAACTCAGACATACTTATCTTTTTTCCCTGTTTTGATTAATAAGCTTCATCCAGGGAAACTTACATTACAAGTATGCTAAGGCTGTACCAAATCGCAAAAACTCTTATATGGGCCCCTGCATCAAATAATAACATACAGGTCTGCTAATAAGAGAAGTCTCACTTGTTCCCCATATCTTTATGCAAATCTTTGTTTACTGAGTTACTTAAAAGAAAAGGAAGATATGAATCACTCTCCATAAAACATGCTCATAAACTCCAAGAAAAGATTGTAATGCATGTAACCATGATTTAATGAAGAAAGTCATTGAATATTGAAGCTTCATTCAGTTTGGGGTTTTAACTTGTAAGTTGTCCTCTTCAACAAAGGAAAGTAGGAGTCGGTAAGGGAACCCATATTCATTGTAATGGTTCAAATTCAATCAAGTAAATTCGTTACTCCAGCAATCTTGGTTTTTATTTCCAACAGCCTCACTCATCTATTATTTTAATCATTGGCATTAGCAATGTTTGAGTGAATAACCACTTGTTGAAGGAAAATTCAAAATATTTCATAGTCAACTTCTTGTTAAAAGCCTTCAAAATGGTCGCTATTGGAGATCCACTGCCTTAATGAGATGTGACATCTGCTTTATTTTGTTTACAAAAATCATTATTTGCATGTGTTTAGATGAAAGGACTATGAAATTTCAAACTGAACATGATTATGATTCTAACTTAAAATTGAAATGCCATGAAGTGTTTATTGAATGCAGCTGTTGGAAATAAACGGTTTCCATAAAAAATTGGTGCAAGTTATGTATCACATTCTGAAAAAATTGATTTTGTCCAGCAAATGCCAAGGTGGAAATGTAATAAACAACATACTCATTATGCAACAGGAAACATACTTCTAGCACTGTTGCATTAAGGATCATGTAAGGGTTGTGATTATGACTAACTTTCTTAAATGCATGCGTGCATCAAAGTTGCTGCCAGATTTTCTGTGGAGTGTGGACTCTGCACAAATTCTTGTTTTCTTTTCCTTTTTGTTTTTGTTTTTTGTTTTTGCTCATAGAGCTCTTAAATGAAAATCTATAGCCAAATTTTACTAGGTAGATGCTTACTCCAGGCATGAAGAATCTAGAAAGAAAACCCCTGGTCACTTAATTGAAAGATCAAACAATTTCCTGAGTAGTAATTCCTTGAAGAGACGGCAGTGATGGAAGAAAATTGAGCAACATGGATTTATTGCTCTTTTTGGATGGCAGCACTTTTTCTAACATAATGTCAGATTCCTTGCAAAAGGAGAGTTAGTGAATGTTACAGTTCTGATTGACTCAAGTCAGGCACCTGACAGAAAATTCACATTCATGCGTGCTTAAGTGAATTTTGGAAAGCTGTCACTTGAATGGAATGTAGGGGAAGATGTATGGGTGGATGCAAAATTAATGGAATATTATTAAAGCTCAAATGAATGCTTTCTCTCTTTAAAAAAAATAAAAAATGAATTTCTATGTTGTTGTTTATTATTGTCACCTGGAAAGTTTTGGTGGATAAATGGAAAGAAATTTAAATAAAAATCCACAACTGCCTTCATATTCAATTGATAATTTCTACACTTGGTCTTTTGCTTTTGTAGATAGTCTGCTGAGAAGAATGAGTATATAATTTCTCAACTTCATTATCATAATTCAATTTGCAAAGATTTCTTAGGAGCTTGAACGAAATTGTTATGGACGCTATGCAATCTATAACTCTTCCCAAAATAACTATGCTTTGTTCCTTCCTTTGTTACCTTAAGTAAAGAGAAACTCTGCATCATTTTCTCCTATGCATACATGGTCCCCTGGGGGATGTCAAACGAGAAGGTAGCTGAGTTGTAGTGTGGCATGGATTGTTTTCATTGTTCTCTTCAATTTAGGTGTTTCTAGAAAAATAATCTGGCCGCTAGTTTATTTTTTAAGATTATGGTTTATAAGAATTTGTTATGAGCTTATGATTTGAAACCTGAAAAGCTCCTGTTTGCAGTGCCCACCAACTTTGGAAGAGCGTGATTCTTTAACCTCCAATGATGGTACGACTACTTCAATCACTGCTGGATTGCTGGTAGGTTTGAACCTGGAATCATCCACACCTGATACTTTCCAGGCCCCTCCTGCACCTTTGCCCTACGATATGGTCTTAGGAGGTTCAGCATCAACAGATTCTGAGTCGGGAAGAAAAACAGTTAGCGGTAGTAGTTTTGAAACTTCAATTACAAATGAAGATCTTGAAGAATCAGATTGTAAAGCTCAAGCTAATTCTGCACTTATATCTCCAAGGAAGCCAGAACTGTCAAAATCAAATGAAATTCAAGTATTAGTGACAGAAGAAGAGGATGTCTGTCCAATTTGTCTTGAAGGTACAGTTGCTCATGTGATTAAAAGTTATTTTTCGGAGTTAGATTTTCCATGTCTCAATCATGTGAATCAGAACAAATTAGTTCTGACTCTGTTTCTCTCTCTCTCTCTCTCTCTCTCTCTTAGTTGCTGAAAACAATCATTTGAGATTTTTAATTTTTAATGCAGAATATGATGTTGAGAATCCTAAAAATCTGACAAAATGCGAACACCACTTTCACCTCTCTTGCATTCTTGAGTGGATGGAAAGAAGTGACTCCTGTCCTATATGTGATCAGGTTTGGTTTTTGCATCAATTATGTACTATTAACTATAACATGAAAAGAAAGACTTATTTCCCTTAAATGCAATAATCATGCTAACTGCACTGTTATGGGGGTTGTTCACCAAATATTGGGGTTAAAAAATGAAGAGGAGGGGAGGAAAAATGATTTTCCCTCACCTTTTTTCTTGGTAAACTAACTCCAGCAGTTTCAGTTAGATGTGTGTTATTGGTTATTGTTGACCATAAAATACTCTCTCTTGAGCATTTTTATCTTGTAAATCAATTATGCTGAGCTTTAGTGAAATACTCTTTTTCGTCTGATGTTACAGGAGATGATATTTTGACCAGACAATGAATTAGTTTGATTGTTTTAAAATCAAAGCTTGCTAAATGCGTGGAAGATAGATGAAGTTCATTAACCGGTTAGATGATGGTAGCTACAGATTCATTTTCAATTCGTCGTGCATTTAAAAAGTCATTGTCTTAGTAGGCCCATTCATTGGGTATCTGTGAGAAGAAGAATGAGGTTTTGACAGAATGCTACACCATATTGCATGTCTCTTTGAATGCAATTCCTCAGGTTGGAATTTGCCTATTATTAGGGAACGAATGTTGCATTTCTCAAGATGCTGAAATTCATTTTCACTGATAGCTTTTTTCTTGTGTTGATTTGCTGCTCTCCATTTCCTTGTAGAAATCTCTCAATATTTATTTGTTTTTCTATGCCCTTTTCTTTGGGGGAAAAAAAAGAATACTGGTCTTGTAAATCAAGTCTGCTTTACATTTTCTTACATTTTCATTGTATATAACCTGGTGGTTTCTGGGGATTCAGTCTTTTGTTGTATGTTCAATGAGTAACGACCAAGCAGTAAATCCCTTTTTCTATTAATTTTTCTTTCTTGGTTGGTAGCAAGAGGGGTGAATTGTGAACATTGTTAGTCAATGTAGATCTTTACTATTTTGCTCTTTGACAATGATCTCAATTTGTTGTTTTGCCTATGGTTGGAAACTGGAAAGAGTAAGCAAGCCAAGTTAATTATTCCAACTATTCTACTTGTCTTCTTTCTGTGCGCATGTGTATAAATAGTTGGCCACGTGAGTTGTGAAGTAAACCAATAGCAGAATTATGTCGACATGTAATATGTCACCATTAATGCCTCCCTACTCTACTTTCCCAACACAAATTATAAATGTAAGCCATGTAACCTTTTTCTTTTCTTCCTCTTCTGCCTAGATTAGTAGATTATTGAAACATATAAGGAAAATTAAGCGGAATTGCAATGGAGCTGAACAGAAGTACTTAATAATCCATATTTGTTGTAATAAATATTAGTCAATGGCACTGCAAATCACAGGTCTGCAAATTGCCTTGTGACACTCAAAAATGAACCTCATGATAATATTTTCATAACAAAATTAGAATTGATTGATAAGTATGCCTAACAATAGCAATTTCTCTTCTTGGCTTTTGTCTTTCATGAACAGAGGTTGTCATTAAAACCATTTTTGACCAAAGGAATGTGGGGCAAAACTTTGAAAAAATGCCCTGTGAATTTTAAAAAGTTCATGCCTAACCCAAGTACCCAACCCCATCAAACTATTGGCAGGGTCAGGAGTGAACAGCCGTAAGATGTAGACTTTTATCAACCTTCTTAATTTCAGATATTACATTCATTGACTTTGGCTCTACATCTCATAGGCACCAACCAAATATGAGAAAAAGAAAGGAGAGAGAGGCATTTTGAATTTTGAAAAGCTGCAGGGGCCTCCGATTTGTTAACCAGCCCCTACTTCCTACAAGGTGGACAACAAGGTCAGCTATGGGGTTCGTTCATGCTCAAAAGACTGAATCATTTATTATTTTTTTTCATGTTTGGGAGTACAAGACTAGCAGCTGTGGGGTTCATTCGTGGTGTTGTCCAATATTTGAACCTTTCTCCAGTCCAGTTCTCGTGTGGCTAGAAATCTCTCTGGTTGCACCTTTTGGGGTCACATTTCACCACCATCACACCCACATGGTCAGAGTGGGGAGACTTTGAGTTGAAGCTTCTTCTTCTCCTTTGATTATTACTCACTCATGATCACTGCCATTTCCAAGAGATAGACCAACAACCAACAAAGGAAAATACTAAGCTTTGGTTCTTGTTATTCTCAATCCTTTATTTTCTTTTGGCAAGATTACAAGATATTTTCACATTAATTAATCTTCGTGTAGGCTTAACTTTAGTCACAAAGTTATTTCAGTAAAATTCAAATTCTTAAACTTTAAGTAAAGTATGATAACACAAAGTTTAGTTTATTAATCAAGACGCACTCAATAATTATCATCCCTCCTCTATTTTTATACTAGGTTTTTGCATGCAGCAGCAAATTTGATCACACAAGACGAATTGATCAGTGATGGTGACACATTAGTGTTAGGTGGACTCAACTTCCAAATGGACAACAAATCTGTTCTTAAAATACACGGAGTCATGAAGAAACGGAAAAATCTAAAAAAAAAGCACATGTATTATGTATGATAGACATATTTACTAAAAAAAATGTATGGTAAACATTAGACAAAGTGAAAGAGACAGAAGAGGAGCCTGCCTGGCACATGAGTGTGACGTGACATAAATAGGGGAAGGAGAAAAAATAATGAAAAGGAAAAGTGGGTTTCGGAGTGAGAGAAAGGGAGAGGAGGATAACAAAATCTATATGCTTGCTGCTTTTCATGGCTTTTTCGACAAATTACATTAAATTAAGAGGTAAATTATTAAAATGTCACTTATTTAAAATATATTATTAGCATATTGTCGTTTTTGTCACATTGACATATTTTTTTTTAATATTTCACGTGTATCACGCCAAAGCGGTAGACGTGATACACGTCATCACGCCAACACGTGTGGCGTGATGACGTGTATCACGCTAACACGGGTGGCGTAATATACGTGGACACGCTGAAAGCACTAGCGTGATATACACAAATCTAGGAAAAAAAATAATAGATTAATACAACAAAACCTATATAACCAAAGTTAAAACTTTGAAAAGTCATAACTTTTGACTCGCTTGTCCGATTTAGACGCATTTTATATCGATTCCATATAACTTTTCGAGGCCGAATGCAACGCAAACGGCCGTAGGCGGTTTGATCCACCGGAATTCCAAAAAACTCTTTATTTTGTAAGTTATGAAGCTTTTTATGAAAATTATATGAGTATTTCATAAAATCAAGGTTAAACTCATTTTTTCCTTTTCTTCACATACCAAGTTTGCGTTGCACTAGACCTCGAAAAGTTATATGGAATCGATATAAAATGCGTCTAAATCGGACAAACGAGTCAAAAGTTATGGCTTTTCAAAATTTTAACTTTGGTTATATAGGTTTTGTTGTATTAATCTATTATTTTTTTTTGGTTTTGTGTATATCACGCTAGTGCTTTCAGCGTGTCCACGTATGTCACGCCACACGTGTTGGCGTGATACACGTCATCACGCCACCCGTGTTGGCGTGATGACATGTATCACGTCTACCGCTTTAGCGTGATACACGTGGAATATTAAAAAAAAATATGTCAAAGTGGCAAAAACGACAGTATGCTGGTAATATGTTTCAAATGAGTAGCATTTCAGTAATTTGTCTCCTAATTTACTGTATTTGGGCCAAAAAGCCAAGCATATAGATTTTGTTATCTATTACCAAAATTATATACAGATTGTGTTTAATAATACTATAAGTTGTAGATATTTAGATATATTTATATCTTTTAAGTATGTGATTAAAAATTTAATTCTTAATTTATGTATATTAAAAAATATTTATAAAAAAAAGTCAATTTCTTAAATAAATTTATGTACTTTAAAGTACGCGGAAATCTCATAAAAAATCAATATAATATATATATGTATATATATATATATTGTGTTATCTATTACCAAAAAGAAAAATATATAGATTGTGTCATCCGTATAGCAGCAATCAATGTAGATTGTACTTACATAATTGGTGAATCGGCGTGAACTGCGCAAATTTGGTCACATGGATCATTGAAGTGATTTCATGCAAATTTTACAATAAGCAAATTACAAGTCCATGGTACCAAATACTGTGAAGACATTCCCAAACAATGAAAAAAAAAAGTGAAGCTAGAATCACAGTTTCTCTACAAGAAGATGGATTATACTACATAAAAAAGATGGCACTTGATCACTCTCATAAACTTAGTCCTAACCAAAGAAAGGATGTCCAGAGTCAATTAAAACATCGACATGACTACGTGCATGCAAAGAGAAAAATATAAATAAATCATCAGAAAGGGTGAGGATATGAACAAGACTTCTATTCTCTTGTTTATGATACCTAAGAGTATGGAAATTTATAATTTGTTGAACGAAATGTAAGAAATTATATAAAAAGTAAAAGGGGTACAATTGGAAATATGGTGATTGTAAGACCAATTATTTTGCAAAGGTGTAAGAGTAAAATAGTAACTTCGTCTGAGTGGATCCAAGATACCTAGAGAATCATCCACCAGAGGGCCATTACCACAATATTTGGCAAAAATCAGTGGGGATTCACATCTTACATAAGAAAGATAAACTAACAGTAGTAGGTCAAGGTTGAAACTATTTTTTATAAGCTTTTCTTTAAATAAAAAAAAAAAAAGCATATCACATAAAGAGGTTCATCTATCAGGCGTAATCAAATGACATGTCCATTATGCCATAAATAATTCAGATTATTTCAAACTATTCTATCAATCAATTAAAGGTTAAAATTTAATTTAAAAAGGTCTTTATATGAAATCATCCCAATCATCTATGGAAATTAAAAGTATATGCTATATCAAGTTACTGAAAATTACTCAACAATCCGAATAATCAGAGATGAACTATTGGTTATCAAGATAAAGCTAATAAGTAGGACGTTGTTAATGAAGATTTAGTAAGGTTCCATCAATATTTTATTTCCCCTCTTAAGCAATGAAAGAGATAGATTGGATGCTTTCATGTTTTTTATTAATATGAAAATGTTATATTATAAGAGTGAAAGAGACAAAAATAAAATTAATAGACTATACACAAATATTAATAAATTATACCATAATAAAATTTATATTTTTTTTCTCAGATAACACGGCTATTTCATGTTATCTTCTTATGATAAGAGAGGATAATCTCATTTCATAATTACCATAGTGAGCCTAAAGAGAGAATAAGGATAATTTGGACATGATTCTAGTATCATAGTTGTAAAATCTAGATCTAAAATTAACATAATGAAACAACCAGTACATCGGATTGTTGAGAACCTATTTGATTTGCACACGGACGGAATGTTGTAAAATTCCAGTGCACAATTTTTAAAGTACTTTTATAGAAAGTAAAACTTTCTTTCTTTTTCTCCAATGCCCATTTGCCCATCAAATTAATCAGATTTGACCCAAAAATAATCAACTTGTATAAGTGAACTGATCTAAAAATTCAGTTCACTTGACTTTCTCATCCGAACAATTGGGTACATATTTGAATTAGAGTTAAAATCTAAAAATTATAGTTTAGATAAAAGTAATAAAAGATAAATTTTTGTTCAAATTATGATTTTGGTGTTTTCAAACTCCAATATAAACATACTATAAGTCTGTTTGGTTTTTAGTTTTACAACATGAATTAAAGTTATATTTATTTTTAATTTATTTTTTAATATTTTTTTTAATTATGTATTGTCAAATTATTAAAAAAAATTTACTATTATCTTAATTACCTAAAAAATTTAATTATTTTTAGTAATGTGTCAATATATTATTATATAATAGTATAAAAATTTTATACTAATAAAAAATCAAATTTAAACTCAATTAAATTTACTCATTATTATTGTATAATTTGTACATTATCATGTTTAACTATGTATTGACTTATTATTTAAAAATTTAAAATTTTTAATAATAGTTATAATAATCAATTTTTTTAATAATTTAACAATTAAATCCTTCCAACATTGCTTTAGAATTAATAAATTAATAAATTATGGCTTAATTGATCTCCATTTTTTATTACTTTACCTATGAGATATGAGTGTGAACTTTGACAAATTCTATCTGAGTAGGCAAAACCAAATTCAAAGTGTAAGACATCTTAGAGTATCTTTGAGAAAGATTAATTATTTATCAAAATAGTATTTTTTTTAAATGTTATTTTATATAAAATTTATCTTATTTGTTTAAAGTGTGTAAAATTAATTATAAGTTAAGATTATTTTTCTATAATTAAAAATAATTTTTTTAAAAAAATTATTATTTTAAATTTTTAATTATTTCATTTCAGTTTCAGATTATTTCAAAAGTTTTAAGAGAAAAATATATATTTGTCCTCAATCAAATAATTTTTTCAATCATTTTATACATTTTTTAATAATTTCATATATAAAAATGATTTTTTTTATACAATACAAACAAAATTCTTTATCATAAAATCGAATATGAATTAACATATCCAAACAAAAATGAATTTTCTCATAAT
Organism: Styphnolobium japonicum; assembly: GCA_023212625.1. Classification (NCBI taxonomy): domain Eukaryota; kingdom Viridiplantae; phylum Streptophyta; class Magnoliopsida; order Fabales; family Fabaceae; genus Styphnolobium; species Styphnolobium japonicum. The sequence continues at coordinate 1,247,345 of JALBWW010000014.1, forward strand.
CAATTTTCTTGAAAATTGATTATACACATAATTAATTTTTCACATAATTTTTTTTTCATAACTAATGCAAACACACACTTATTATCTTTAAAAAAAAAAAAGGTTAAGAAATTAAGTGTTGGCAGTGAATAGCAGCTTTTAGGGGGCCAGATATCTCGGAAGATCTTCCTCTCCCTGCAATCTCTCTCATTCTACTAACTCTGACATGAACTATCATCTACTTAAACCATGTCTCATTTTTCCAGAAAAAAAAAAACACTTTCTCTGAAACCAAACATGTCTCCTTCCAAAACAATCTTAACAAACAAACCAACCAAAATGTCACTCCCCACACCACCCATGCTTTTCTTCCTAATCCTTACACTCCTAACACAACCACCACCAACCCTCCATGCCATTTCCTCAAACCTCACTTCCACAACACCACCATTCCCACACAACCCACCAACACACCTTTTGGAACAAAACCAAGTTCTCATACGAGGAAACAAGCCCATTATTATCCTAAGCGAAAACCAAACCTTCGAACTTGGTTTCTTCAACTTCAACAACAACAATAACAACAACCTCAAAGAACCACACTGGTACCTCGCAATTCGCCATGCATCAGTGTCACCACCAATCTACGTTTGGGTCGCAAATCGCGAAAAACCCATCAAAGATCTCACCGAAACGAACCTCGAAATCACAGAAAAAGGTCAATTAGCCGTGAAAAACTCATCAAAATCGGTTCTTTGGAAGAGCACGAACCCAGAAGGTTCATCCAAGAAGGTGAAGTTTTTGGAGAATGGGAACCTCGTTTTGCTTACCCATGAAGGTTTCGTTTCATGGCAGAGCTTCGATCATCCAACGGATACATGGTTACCGGGTATGAACCTGACCCGGGTCCGATCCTTGGTCTCGTGGAGCAGTGAAACGGACCCTTCACCGGGTTTGTATTCTCTGCGGTTGAGACCACCGGAATACGGTGAGTTCGAGCTTGTTTTCAATGGCACAGAGTCTTATTGGAGAACCGGAAAATGGACCGGTGATTCGTTCGTGAACGTGCCGGAGATGCTCAGTCCGTACATTTACCGGTTCCGGTTCGTGGACCCTTTTTCGCCGGCGGCGAGTTTTGGGTTCTCGGAGAAGACCATGGAGAATGGTTTGAGACCACCAACGTTGTTCAGAGTGGAGGTTTATGGTCAGGTTCGGCAGTACACGTGGTGGCAGCAGACGGGTAGTTGGAACATGTTCTGGTCTAGGCCTGAGAATGTTTGTGAGGTTTTTGGGGTGTGTGGGAGGTTTGGTGTTTGCATTGGTGGTGATGTGCCTTTGAGGTTTTGTGAGTGTGTGTCTGGTTTTAGACCCTTGGATGGGGATGGATGGAGTTCTGGTGTGTTTTCTGGTGGTTGTTGGCGTGAAAGTGAAGAGGTTTGTGGTGGGAATGATGGGTTTGAAGATGTGGGGGTTGTGAGATTTGATGGTGGTTATGTGCATTCTTTTGGTTGCAGTTCTAGGAAGATTTGTGAGAGTGTTTGTTTGGGTTCTTGTTCTTGTGTTGGTTTGTGTTTCCATGAAGGGAGTGGTTTGTGTAGGAACTTTTATGGGTCTCTTTTGAATTTACGAAATTTTAGTTCTTTGAGAGATGATGATGTTGTTGTTGATGATGATGTGTTGTTTGTTAGGGTGTCAGGTAGGGGATCTGTGAAGAAGGGATTGGATCATAGAGTTTTGACTGATGCCATTGTTGGGTGTGTTGCTGTGTTGGTGGGTGTAATGGCTGTGATAGTGTTGGTGTTGATCAAGAGAAGGCAGAAGGGATTGGAGGAAAATGGGTTTGTTTCTGTATTGAATTTGCAGTTCTTTTCTTACAAAGAGCTTCAGTTGGCGACTCGAGGATTTTCGGAGAAACTTGGGCATGGTGGGTTTGGGACTGTGTTTCAAGGGGAATTAACAGATTCTACTGTTGTTGCTGTGAAACGTTTGGAGAGGCCAGGGGGTGGAGAGAAAGAGTTCAGGGCAGAGGTGTGCACAATTGGGAATATTCAGCATGTTAATCTTGTGAGACTTAGAGGGTTTTGCTCAGAAAATTGTCATAGACTTTTGGTTTATGAGTACATGTCAAATGGTTCTCTTAGTGCTTATCTGCGCAAAGAGGGGCCTAGTTTGGGATGGGATGTTAGGTTACGAGTAGCAATTGGAACAGCTAAAGGCATAGCATATTTACATGAGGAATGTAGAGATTGCATTATCCACTGTGATATAAAACCTGAAAACATCCTTTTGGATAGTGATTTCACTGCAAAAGTTTCTGATTTTGGATTAGCAAAGCTCATAGGCAGGGACTTCAGTAGGGTGTTGGCAACCATGAGGGGTACATGGGGCTATGTAGCTCCAGAGTGGATTTCTGGTGTGGCAATTACCACAAAAGCTGACGTTTACAGCTATGGAATGACACTGCTAGAACTAATTGGCGGTCGCCGGAATGTGGAGGCACCACAATCTGGTGGTGGTAGAGAGAGTGGTTGTGAGACAGGAGAGAAGTGGTTCTTTCCTCCATGGGCGGCGCAGCAGATAATTGAGGGTAATGTGACTGCTGTGGTTGATAAGAGGCTTGGAAATGTATATAACATTGAGGAGGCTAGGAGGGTTGCTTTGGTGGCAGTTTGGTGCATTCAGGATGATGAGGCAATGAGACCTACCATGGGTATGGTGGTGAAAATGTTAGAGGGTTTAGTGGAAGTGAGTATTCCTCCACCGCTTAAGTTGCTACAAGCATTGGTTACTGGGGAGTCCTTTCATGGGGTCAAGGTTGATTTTGGCAATGGGGTATCCACTGGCGGCAGCTTGGAATTGTCAACTGCTGATTCAGAATCACATATAAGTGGTGTTTTTTCCCCATCAGATGTCAATGCCAATGTTTGATAACAAAGTTCAGGTATTGACCAAGATATAGCATTGTTAGTGCACCTCCTCTCCCCCTCCCCTCCCTTTTTTTTTTTTTTTTTTTTTTGTACTTTCTAAGGTGAGGGATGAAAAAGTAAAAAGAATGTGGATGTAAGATTCAAGGTCTGAAACGTGCGTTGATAATCTTGTAATCATTCATAGAATGATCATAATCAAACCCCTAAGAGAGGAAATACACGAGTTTTGATTTTAAAGTAATGGTAACTTGTTGTAACATCTGGTTGTTGGGTTCCAAATGAAAAAATAGCCTTGTTTGCTGATACTCAAGAAAAACACAACATGCCATTAGAAGCATCTAACGACTGCCTTTTCCATTAGAGAACCAACATCGGTTGTGCCAACGTTCACATTCCTAAAATAGCTGCCAACATTGTACGTTGACTATATTCTAGCTGGCAGCATAGTCACTTGATATCATGTATCATATCTTCTTGTTACCTCAAATACCACCTGATTTTATTTCTATAATAAATGGCAAGACGACTGGCTCAGGGAAGTTCTCAAGTGCTTTTTTCCCGCATTAGAGCTTCATTTTCTAGTCTTTTGACTCACATTGGGTACTTGTAAGCCTATGTTCCTTGAGATTTTCCTATTGGCATTTAGGCTTTAGGCCTTTTGTTATTTTTTTTCCCTATGATTATCAGACCAATCCTTGTTCCTTTTGAATGAGGCATAGCTAACTTTGAAAATTTTCAGATGGCTCCATTTTGTTTTAATGGCAAGAATTTTTTCCTTTAGGAATTTCGGCTTCAATGCTTCATTCAAGGGCAGCTATTGTGTGGTCATATTGATGGAACTACCAAATCTCCCAATGCTATTGATGCTTTAGGAAATTGGAAAACCAAAGATATTAAGAGTTGGACTGTTGGTTTTGTTATGCATATTATTGCTCTGTATCTGTGAATCTATTCAAACTAGTCAACAGCGGCAAAGATGTGGAATTATCTCAAACATGTATATCACCAAGATAATGAAACTATCAGTTAGAACAAGATATTTAGCAAATCTCTCATGGAGATAGAACAATTCAGTATTATTATTCCGAATTCATGAATCTTTGGCTGGAATATGAGCAGATAGTGTACACAAATGTTCCTGAAGATAGCAAGCAGGCACTAAAGAAGATTCCAAGCCCACCTTGGATTTGTGCCTTAATGAACTTTTTCCTGAAGAGCAATGTCTCAACAATGCTACACTTGCAAAAAATTAGGACACATTACTAAAGATTGAAAAACGAGTATATGTCACATTTCTCGAGTGTAGAAAACGACCTCAAAAAATAGAACATGTAAGAATGCTGGGACAAATAATACAATCTGTATTTTGTGCCATGGGCCTATCAGAAAACTTTTACATCCATATACTTGGATTATTGATTCTGGGGCATCTAATCTTATGTCATGGGCACCCTATAATTTTCATACAATCGAACCATGTCCTAGTCCATGAAATGTTCATGTTGCAAATGGTAATACTCTTCCTATTTTCTGCGTTGGTAACATTCAGTCAACTTCCTTGACTTTTAAAACTGCCTTTCATGTTTCCAAACTTACTACCAGTTTGTTATCTATCGAAAACTTACTACCAGTTTGTTATCTATCGATCAAATTGTTTGTGATAGTTGGTTATTTTCACACAATGGTTGTGTTGTTGAGGATCCAGAAACTGGGCAGGAAATAGCAAATTAAGGGACATAGCATGCACTTCTCCTTTATTGGTTAAACCTGTGATCCTGCCTAAATGATTTTGCTTTTTCTGTTTTCAATAAAATTGATTTGTGTAGCTTATGTCATAAATGCCTTGGCCATCCTAATATGGAAAAATTATGGACCATGTTAAAATCTGGTTTAATTAACAGCATTACTTCCTTTTCATGAAAAAAAAAATGGATATTCCTAACGGCTTTTTTATATTAATATAGTAAAAAAAATTATTATCAAAATCATATACTTTTGAAATTAATTATTAGAATGTAGTTTTTTTTTTTTAATGTTGAGAAGTCGATTTCAATAAAATTAATTTCTTAATATATAATTTAAAAAAAATTATGTTCGAAAGTCAATTTCATTGAAATCAACTTTTCAACATTAAAAAAAAAGTTATATTTTGATAATTAATATCAAAAGTGCATGATTCTGGTATTTTCTTTTATTATATTAATATAAAAAAGCCTATCCCTAACTTTGCATGATATGTGGAAAAAGTAAGACATTGCCATTTTCTACACATGTTGATATTTCAACTCAATGATTTATGCTCATTCACTCGAATGGTTGGGGCATTGCACCAGTCTTTTCTCATTCTGGTTACAAGTATTTTATTATGACTTCAGTAGATTTACTCGGGTATTTTTTCTGTGTTCCAAATCTGGAGTTTTTACTGTTTGGTTGAAATTTTTTTGACTCTTGCATTAAAAAAAAATCATTCTAATTCTGGATGGGAATATATGTCTCACCAGTTTCATAGTTTTTTAAATTTCAAATGAATCATTTTCCATGGATCATGCTCTAACACATCAAAACAAAATGGTGTAGCAGAAAAAAGAATTAACATATAGCAAACGGTTCATTCTCTTCTCTTTAGAGTAATTTGTTTCTATTTTTTGGGATGTAGCTGTTTGAACTTGAAGGGACACAGCCCGAACCATGGGAGCTCAATAAATACCAGAAACATTAAAAAAATGTAAAATAATAATTTGATAAATTAAAGCAATTTTCCATCCAATTAATGAGATTAATACTTAGCAAATAACCTTTAAATTGACAAAATAATAATAATTAATGGATAAATAAATTTATATAAAAAGTATTGGTGTAATTTTCTATAAATTCTATGTAAAAAGAGATGTGACATTTGATAATATTATGTATGTAGTATTACTTATATATATTACAAAATTTGAATTTGAAGGACACTAGATTTTCCTAAATTCTAATTAGACCCACCTTTTATATATTGCAGAAGCACCCATCTTTTCCAAAGTATATCCCCAGGTTGATTAGCCTCACAAAGTACATTACTTATAGCAACTCGCCGAGATCTTTTTAACAAATGTTTAATAACATCATGCATGTTTACATAAGAATCTCTCAATGTTAATTACGTTAAAAAAAAATTACACAAGGGACACTAATGACCTTGGATGTAGAGGAAAAGGAAAAGGAAAAGAAACAAAATATCAAGCACATTTTGATTTTAATGACTAAAGTTGGTGTCATTCCAACTTTTAGTTTTCAGTTTTTTTTTAAGTCTGCATATTGCTCATTTATTGGTGTATAAAGACGTTAAGAATATATAAATTGACAAATGTTCAATTTTAACTTTTCTCTTTCTCTTTGTTTTTACTGATCATTGTTGTTTTAATACTTTTGAACTCAAATAGCTATACTTTACATCTTAAATATGTGATGAATGATGTCTAATTAAATAAATAAAATAAAAAATACATTGAAACGCACATAAAATAAATATATGAGGTGAAAATCTTGTAAGCTTGGCTATATATTATTATTATTATTATTATTTTATATAATTGGTTCTATTGTTTTTTAAAGTATAAAATAAAAATACATTGAAACGGTTGGTTCTATTCTTTTTTTTATTTTTTATTTTTATATATAATTTGACATGAAGGTTGGGTCTATTGTTATTGAAACGTTATCTCTAGTAACAAATTAACCTTTGAATAGTTTTATGACGAAATATAATGAGAAGCATAATTTTACGTCATTGAATTCTAATTCTCTATTGCAAGTTTGCAACTACCTAATATATTATAATTCTTTTAAGTGAAAATGACTAAACAATTATTGACAAAAATGAAAAGCTATCTTTGCCTAATTTAAAGTTGAAGAGGACTAGCAGATCTAGAAAACTAGGAGATATGAGCATAGTTATAAAAATCGGACTGGTAGTCGACTTAGTTAGGATATTAGGTCAATGAGTTACTGGTTTAACCAGTGGGTCACTGGTCGAACCATACAAAATTAAATAAATATATATATATATATATATATATATATAAATACACACTACATATGATGATATTTATCATTATAAATAACTAAAATATATTTATTTTGAGAAAAAATATGACCTATAAGAAAAAAAAGAGTTTAACTCTTAATTCATAAATTTTTTTTTAATATTTTCATTAAAATGCTTATAACTTAGAAAATAAATTTTTTTTTGAAAAATTAGGACTACCATGGTGTATATCTCAAAAAGTTATATGAAATGAACATATAATTAATATAAATCAGATAAATGAGTCAAAAGAAGTTATGATTTTTCAAAGTTTAAAAGTTTTTTTTTTTAATTTAGTGACCCTGTCAGTTCCGGTTCAACCAACCGGGTCATACCGGTTCTGAGACATACTCGATCCAACTAGCCACCTATACCGATTACTTGATCGGTTCATCAGTCCACCGGTCGGTTCGGTTTGATTTTTATAACATGGGATATGAGGCTTTTCTTGTACCACTTAATAATTAGTGATTAATATTTAACTATGTGTTTTACTTAGTTAAAACATAATAATTTTATTTATATTTCAATAAAATGAGACACATATTAAATATTAGCCACTAATTATTAGGGATACCAGTGTTAGGGGTTAGAGGGAGCTCGCAACGTCGAAAAGATATCTTTAATGGACTTACACCACACCAGTGAGCCTGACCTCACATCTAAACTCAAAACTTTAAGGTATTAGGTAATTCATGGGTCTTTTCTACTAATATGTTCCTTATCTTGTCTATTCTTTATCAATGTGAGACTCTTTATCCACATTTCACTAACACTTGAATTCCCAACAATCTCCCCTCAAGTGTGAGTCCTTATACAAGTTCACTCTGCCACGAGTAGAAGCCTTTTTCTGAATATTTCATGGTCTAATGAAAAGCATATTCCATCAAATTTGCTTCCAAAAGCCACGTTTCCACTGCATTACCACTCGTCTGTCACCTTGACCGAGTCACATCTCTACCAACGTTTTACCAACCCACCAATCACCTTGTCCAAGCCTCGTATTCACCAATGTGTTACCACTCTTCACTTGAATTTTTTGTACAACTATCGACTCTGATACCACTTATTAGGAGAGTAAGGGGATCTCAAAACAATAGAAAGAAAAGTATAGAAAGAATCTCCATGTTATATATATATATATATATATATATATATATATATTACTCAAAATCTTGTAAGCTTGGCTATATATATTATTATTATTTTATTTAATTGGCTCTATTGTTTTTTAAAGTATAAAATAAAAATACACTAAAACAGTACGTTATCTCTAGCAACAAATTAACCTTTGATTAGTTTTATGACGAAATATAATGAGAAGAATAATTTTACATCATTGAATTCTAATTCTCTATTGCAAGTTTGCAACTACCTAATATATTATAATTCTTTTAAGTGAAAATGACTAAATTGACAAAAATGAAAAGCTACTTTGCCTAATTTAAAGTTATACATACATATATATATATATATATATATATATATATATATATTACTTACAATTGTTTCTAAATCACTAGCTTCAAGATTCTGGAGTTAGACTCATAATAACATAATTCTGAAACAGAGTAAGGAAACCAAAGGCATGGATTGCTTTGCTGTAAGAGAGTTAAAGCAACTCTGATGGTGTTTACCATCCTTCCATTTGTTTTGGTGCATAATATTTATGCTAGCAATATCATTTATCCCTCGTCATCTTTTGAATCTACTAGAAATTCCAATGTTCTTTTTGTTCAAGATATTCGACACCAACTTAATGTCCTTGGATCAAAGCTCTGCGAAGACAAATGCTTATTACATTTCACGCTCCAACCCACTACATTTTATTTATGTCATGACCAGTGCATGAAGTCATTTCCAATTTTAATTAGGAAGCAATTTGGAATGCATATAGAGTTGGCATTCCAAGAACATAATGGAAGTTAATATATATCAAACTTCTAGCTGTTGCTATGTGCCAAACTTTTCTAGGAAAAAATCATTTGTCTCTGTCGTGTAATGAGAAAATAAAAGTAGGCTTGTTGATGTCTTTTTTATGTTCTACAAACTGTTGCCTTAAGGGAAAGACTCTTTCAGATTTATCTCTTCCTTCTACAATGGTTGTTATTTCAGTTTATTTTCGAATATATGAAACCGTGATTTTTTTTACTACTATCGTTATGCTGTCTTTCGTTTTTTTATTTCGTAGAGGCTAATACAAGTTTTTATATCATCAACATAAATGTAGCTTTCATGGGGAAGCTATATGCATTATTTATTTTTATTTTCGTCCAAATTAAGTGATTAAGGCTGAGATATATATATAACATAATATCAAGTGAGAGGGGTACATATTAATTATTAAATCATGCATGCATAATTAAGATGATAAAAGAATTATCTCTCACAATAAATCACTCTACTTACTTGATATGCCTTTTTTTTTTAGATGTTATGAAAGTGATAACTAGTTGAGATTTTATTGCATTGAATAAAAGAATTTGAGATGAAATCTGGAATAAAATTCAACTTTTAATAGAGAAAAATAAATTTTTAGGACAGAGATTTGCCTCCTTTATGTAACTCACACAAATAAATCTAAAAATAAAATAACAAAAAATGTTGATGCAAAATTGACTCTTTATATGAAATCTCCAAACAATTTAATACTCTATAAGTAAACTTTAGCACTTCCAAATGTTACTCAGATTAACGTCATTACATAAATCATAGTATAAAAATGAGTTGTTTTCATCAAAATCAAACTTATGTCACTAAGTATTACTATTAGTAAGACTTAGTAAGGGAAAGAGGAAAAGTAGGTAAAGGTATCGAATTTTGTATCAATAGCTACTATGTGGAAGTCTGATATTACTAAACTGTAAAGGGTGTGTTTGTTTTATCACGAGTGTTACAAAAAAGGACGTTTACACACATTTGAAAGAAGCAGGCATTATTTTCTTCTCCTGAACGAAAACGAAAGGAAATATAAAACAAACATCCAAAAAATCAGTGGTCCATATATTTTAATTTAATCATAAAGTAATTTGGGGTTGAGTAATGATATATGCACACCATTTTTTTCACACCATTTTTACACTTGGTTAACAATGTGTAAATGTTTGGTTAATACAGTATATCATTTGGTTAATGAGTTTTATTAGCTTGTAAGTGATTAGTTACCAAAACTTATTAACCAAATAATATATTGTATTAACTAAAAATTTACTCATCGTTAACCAAGTGTAAAAGTGGTGTAAAAAAAATAGTGTGCAAGAATTATTATTGTTTTGGGTTGATAGAAGTACAAATGAGATTTATAATAGTTCGGTCACAAAACTTGTGCCTATACCCACTCTATCTAAGCTCGCCATTGAGAACTTCTTCTCTATTCTTATTCTAATAACAAATCACAAGTCTTCACAAACTTGTAATACATATCCAGCTAAGGTTTTCCACAAGGAAATAACCAAAACTCTAACATTTTGTTTCAAAGCTAAAAATTAGAGCATCTAACCTAAAAGGAAACTCGGAATGCTATTCACACTACTACTCTTATCAACCAAATTAATCAAGGGAAATTACTCTACAAGAGAGGTAAATTTCCAGTACAATACCTTTAATTTTGATCATTTACGTGAAATTAATTATCATAATTGATTTATCTCATTTCATAATAGATCACTCATCTCACTTAATATATTATATATATATATCAGAGAAAGTAGGTTGGCTCTATTGTTTTTTATTTTATTTTATGTATAAATTAAAAATACATTACTAACATGGTGTGACATTACTTGAGCCCCTTAAGCATGTAATCAATGGTTCGATTCCTGACTCATGTGTATGAAAAAATATCTGTTGAGAGAGGTCAACCCCTTAAATAAATCTCAGTATCTCGAGGGATTAGTCCCGCAATCGCGCATTGGGATACCTTGGGAAACCAAAAAAAAAAAAAAACATTGAAACAATTGGTTCTATTGTTTTGTATTTTTATATATAATTTGACATGCAGGGTTAGGTCTATTGTTATGGAAACGTTATCTTTACCAACAAATTAACCTTTGATTAGTTTTATGACGAAATATAATGAGAAAAATAATTTTACGTCATTGAATTCTAATTCTCTATTTCAAGGCAACTACCTAATATATTATAATTCTTTTAAGTGAAAATGACTAAACAATTATTGAAAAAAATGAAAAGTTGCGTTTGCCTAATTTAAAGCTGATGAGTACTAGCGAAAATCAGGTGAATAATATATAAGTACATACAAATAATTATTTTAACATTTATGTTAATATAATTAAATATAATAATAGTAAATACCATAGTAAAAAAATAATTAAAAATAATAATACAGAATATACAACTATGATTTTAAATTAGTTTGTTTTTATTAAGGCTATAAAAAAATGTTATATTCTTTGTTTTAACGTACAATTGATTTCCTAGTATTAAAACTTTAAAAATGGTGAGACGGTCAAGTATGCAAAAAAAAAAAAAAAGAGGATAGATTTTCTCCCACAAGCTTTATCAAAGGCTGGTTATCCAAACATAAACTAAGAAATTTATTAGGAAATTTCCCGTGACTTAACCCCCAAAACATTAACAAAACTAAAATTCAAACATTTGACAATGCGTATCATATAAAATTTTGAAAGCCTCACCAACTAATTTGCTAAATTAATGATGTCAAATGTCGCATATTTCAATGATAAAAGATTATATTTATCGTGATTATCATATTAAAACTTTAACCCTTACTCTTAATATTTTCTAATAGAATTTTCTCTCTTAATAAATATAATTTAAAATTTTATGCACACCCACCCACCAACCCACCAATCCCTATCCCAACCTAATCAAAAAGTTAAAATTATATAATATGTGTGTATAGTTTTATATCTTTATGCATGTATTTATATTTTAATAATTCTTTAAAATATAATATTAAATATGTAATTTTATAAATTTAACTAAGTCAATCCGTGTGGGTAACATATTATTGTTAATTAATACATTTTTATCTAAAATTAAAGGATTATTGCTTTATATATATATATATATATATATATATATTACTTACAACTGAATAACATAATTATGAAAGAGTAAGGAAACAAGACAATGGATTGCTGTGGTGTAAGAAGGTTGAAGGCAACTATGATGGTGTTTACCATCCTTCCATTTGTTTTGGTGCATAATATTTATGCTAACAAGATCATTTATCCCTTGCCATCTTTTGAATATACTAGAAATGTGATGACCCGAAATTTTTGCGTATGATAGTCGTATTATGTATAGTATTTTTCTTATGAAGTTGAGTTCAAATGATTAACCTTTTGAGTCACTTTACTTCATTAGTGGGATTCTTAGAATTAAACTTACCTTATAAAAGTTATTTAGAGCCATTTTGGGTGTATTAGATAACTACTTGTTAATACGGGTCCTGAAATTTGGTAAGTGCGAGTAAGCACCTATATGGAGGGCTATAGTAAATATGTATTTTCTTGAAATCAAAATTGGCGGTAATTGATAATTGGATATCAAAGAGTTACAAAATGATTTTTAATGAATTTTTAGAAACATTTAACTCACTCGTTTTGAAAAGAAACATCTTTGAAAGTTTGGTTTCGAATTTGAACTAAAACTCAAGAGTTGACTTTTTTATTTATAAGGATTTTAATTTTTTTGATATTTTTATTGAATCCAAATGGGGGTATTCCTTATTTACATTTATTTTAAAGTTAATTGAGAGTAAAATTAAAGAGGACATTAACTTAAAATTAAGAAATGTAAATAACATTGCACGAGAATAGGATAATCCTCCCCTTCCAAACACCCCATATCCTCACTACCAAACACCCCCTTCCTCCCCCTGAAAGACTCGTTCGACGGTGGCGGATAATAACACGTTTCTCTACGCCTCTTGCTCTCTCTGCCTCTGCTCTCCCTCCTTCTCGACTTCTCTCATTCCTTCTGCCTACTCAGTCATCTTCCTCCTCATCATCTTCCTCCATCCACGGATTCCACCATTCTTAGTTGTTGCAAGCCCTACTGGAATCCTTCATTTTCCCAAGAGTTGGGTTGCACGGTTTGGTGGAGCACCTTGAGTCACCCTTCATCCTTCCATTATTGTGACTCATTTAGGTAATCTCTTAGCTCAAATATGTTGTTAGTGGTTGGATTATTGTGAATTGTAGATTGAATTGTAAGATGCATAATGGGTATTGAACCTAGGAAGGTTTGAATTGGGAATTTTGGAATTCTTGGAAATTGATGGTATATGGAATGAATTGGATGAGTTTTAATGTTGTTATGGAGAAGTGATACTAATAGGAAGGGTGTTAGAACATAGAATTTTCGTGCTAGCTTTGGAAAGAAAGGATTGCTCATCAAGTGTTTGATAAAATGCTTAGACGGGATAAAAATTGAATTCCCGTGTAAACTGAACAATGTGTAGTAATTTGATCATAACTCTTGATTGGGAGATCGTATTGAGGTGATTCCAATTGCGTTAGAAACTAGACACATAGGGCTTCAATTCCATATATTATTTGCAATTTATTAGCCTCTGAATCAGTACAGAATTTCTGTCAAAACAAATGTCATATTTCTAAGTTAACTTGAATGTTTTCTAGATTCTTCAAGAACTCCTTATTCCACAAGTGGATGAATCCTTAGTTTTAAATGTTGATTGTTGTTTTGGTTATGTTGTTGTAATTCTAGATTCTTTGGAGGATTGTCTTATTATGGTCTTTGACCCATTAGGCTTGCTAGGTTGGCTAGTCCTTCCTATGCGCCGGTCAGGGCCCTCTAGTTTGGGTCGTGGCAAACTTGGTATCAGAGCTTTAGGTTTCCCTGTGATTAATGGAGCAAGTGTCCTTTAGTAGAGTCACAATTGTGTTAATGATGCCGGCCATTTTCACGATTGAGGCACTACCAAAGGCCTGTTAGGATGTTATTCTTGTTCATCTCTTGTGAGTCTATTTCGTTTACTCTATCATCATGAATCTTGTTTGTATTTTAATCCTATTTAATTGATTTTTTTCTAGATGGAGACGCCACCTAGGACTCGTTCTCAGACCCAAGGAGCTGAGGGTCATGAGATTCGGCTGCATCGATAGGTCACCTTCTCCGGTTATAAGGGGAAGAGGCCGAGCGGAGGCCGAGCCGAGGTAGAAAGGTAGAAGTAGAGGCCGAGGACAAGGTAGAACTACTAGAGTGACTAGAGAACGAGGCTCGGGAGGAGGATTTGACACCACCTCCCAATATTCGGGAGTGATAATTTGGGCGAGGTAGTTACGGGATTACAGTGCTATAGAAAACCTATTTGGATTCTTGTGCGAATCAAGGTAGACAAAGGGCACAACCTAATCTTTGGCGAAACTCATGGTGAGGTAGAAGCAGAGATAGGCCAGTGCGGCCTCATGAGGATGCGGTATTGAGGTCTCACTTCTGAATTCCTTAAACTTAAACCCCCAACGTTTTACGGGGTAGGTGCAATCGAGGACCCTCAACGGTTTTAGACGGCATGAACAAGGTTCTCGGGGCTTTGGGATGTTCTAGTAGAAGATCGGTGGAGCTAGTGGCTTTTAAGCTTGAAGATGTTGCACGATCATGGTATGAGTCCCTCCTTATGGGAAGACTAGCGAGTTCCCCTCCTTTGAATTGGGATGAGTTTACATTGCTTTCTTAGAGCGATTCCTTAGAGCTAGTGTAAGGGATGGGATGGCGAGAGTTTGAAAGGTTAGTTCGAGACGCCTAGTATGACCATATCAGTATGACGTTCGTTTCACTCAACTTTCTCGTTATGCTCCGCACTTAGTTTCCTTGAGGGAATGAGGACCAAGAGGTTCATTGAAGGGTTGGTTGACCCTTTGTTTAAGATCTTGTCACCTCAGTTGAGAAATTGACATATCTTTGAAACGGTGGATGCGGCCCAGAAGGATTGAAATGAGAGAGTTGAATGATGAGCATCTAGAGGAGTCAAGTAAGAAGACCAAAATGGTGGGTTCTTTTAGTGGAGGTGTTAGCACTAGTAAAGGGCTTGAATTTCAGACTCGTAAAAAGAGTTCCACAATCAAGATCGTGTTTGTTGGGGGCTCTACGGTGAGTGTTTCTTCATCGAGACCCGCGTTCAAAGTAGTGCACGGCACGGTCGAGGTCCACCTAGCTTTGCGCCAATCTACTCGTACTATACCTCCTTGTCGGACTTGTGGTAAGCCTCATTCGAAATGTCACAGAGCGGAGCTTGTTTTGGGTGTGGTAAGGTGGGCCACTTTAGGAGAGATTGCCCGCGACTACTGAGAGGGCTCTAGCCAGGATCGGCTCGACCTATAGTGTCCCCATCGTGCAGCTCGGACAATGAGAGATGTTTACGGACCATCGGTAGGAGTGCTGGAGGTAGAGGGGCGTGGCGGGGGTGGTAGAAGTCGGGGCACGTGTTTATGCTTTGGCGAGCGGGATGCCCCAGGCATCAAATCTTTGTTGTGCAGGTATACTTTGCTACATCTGTTCCTTTGATGCACGTGTTCTATTTGACCGGATCTACGCATTATATGTATCTCCCTCTTTTGCTTCACAGTTTTTGGTAAACAACCTATATTGTTAGATCATCCTTTTCGGTTATTACACCTATTGGAGAGTCCTTTCCCGTTGATTTTGGTGCATCGGTCATGTGTGATTAATGTGGATGGTAGAAAAGACTTTGGCGAGATCGATTATATTAGATATGATGGACATTGATGTGATCTTAGGCATGGATTGGTTGTCTTCTTGTCATGCTACAATTGACGTCATTTGAAGATGGTAAAATTTGATATTCGGTGAACCTCCATTTCTTTTTCAAGGTGATTGTAGTTTTAGCCTCAATTAGTTTGATATCCTTTTGGGTGCTAGGCGTTTGCTAAAGAAAGGTTGTCGTGGATTCTTAGCTGTGGTTAGAGATACCGAAATAGAATTGACAAGCATAGAACTTGTTCCTGTGGTTAGTAATTTTGTAGATGTGTTTCCAGGATGAGGTGCCTGGTTTACCCCCGAGAAAGAGATTGAGTTTTTCATTGATCTAGTTCACGACACTCAACCTATATCTATACCTCCCTACCGCATGGCACTGCTGAGAATTAAAAGAATTGCAAGATTTATTGAATAAGGGTTTTATTAAGCCCTAGCACTTCTCCTTGGGGTGCCTGTACTTTTGTGAAAAGAAGGATGGGTCTATGCGTTTGTGTGTAGATTATAGACAGCTTAATCGGGTGACGGTGCGTAATAAATATCCTTTACCCCGAATTGATGACTTGTTTGATCAACTTCAAGGAGCAACATATTTCTCAAAAATTGACTTGCGCTCAGGATACCACCAGTTAAGGATTAGAAAGGAAGACATACCTAAAATGCATTTAGAACGCTATGGACACTATGAGTTTCTAGTAATGTCTTTTGGGTTGACTAATGCTCCAGCTGCTTTTATGGACTTAATGAATCGGGTCTTTAAACCATTCCTGGATTACTTTGTAATAGTCTTTATTGATGATATTCTAGTGTATTCTAAGAGTGCAGAGGAACATGAACAACATTTAACAATAGTCTTTGCCAAACTTTGAGGGAGTACCAATTGTATGCTAAGTTTTCCAAATGTGAGTTTTGGCTTGATAGTGTAGCCTTTCTTGGGCACATAGTTTCAAAAGATGGAATTCAAGTAGATCCAAAGAAGATTGAGGCAATTCAGCAGTGGCCAAGACCTACATCTGTGAGGCGAGATTCGTAGTTTCTTGGGATTAGCGAGGTTATTCTAGGCGTTTTGTTCATGATTTTTCTAGAATAGCAGCCCCTTTGACCCGATTAACTCAAAAGAATGTGAAATTTCAATGGTCGGATACTTGTGAAGAAAGTTTCCAAAAGCTTAAAACTTGTTTGACTACAGCCCCAGTTTTAACGTTACCTTCGAGGATCGAGGTGGTTTACGATTCTTGTGATGCTTCAAGAATAGGACTTGAATGTGTTTTGATGCAACATGGTCATGTTATTGCTTATGCCTCTAGACAACTAAAGACATGAGCAAAATTATCCCATCCATAATTTAGAGATGGCAGTGGTTATTTTTGCATTAAAAATATGGAGGCATTATTTGTATGGTAAAACTTGTGAAATTTACACAGACCATAAAAGTCTAAAGTACATCTTTCAACAAAAGGATCTAAACCTTAGGCAACTAAGGTGGATGGAACTACTTAAAGATTATGATTGTACTGTCCTGTATCACCCAGGAAAAACTAATGTGGTTGCAAATGCTTTAAGTAGAAAATCAATGGGAAGTTTGGCCCATATAGCTGTTATAAGAAGACCCTTATTGGAAGAAATTCACAAAAGGTACGGAAGAAGGTAGAGTGCAATTTGAAATTGAAGAGTGCAGGAAGTTTTGGCCCATGTACAAGGCGCAATCATCCTTGGTGGGCGATATAAAGACTAGTCAAGACAAGGATCCAAAGTTTTGTAAACTTAAAGAAGATGTTCGATTAGGGAAAGAATATGGAATTTGTGAAAGATTACGAAGGAGTAATAAGGTGTGGTAATCGTTTATGTGTGCACGATGTGGAGGACTTAAGAAGACTTGTATTGGAAGAAGCTCATCAATCAAAATACTGCTGTTCATCCTGGTTCCACTAAGATGTATCAAGATTTGAAGCAATTGTATTGGTGGGAAGGCATGAAACGTGATCCTGCGATTTTGTTTCTCGTTGCCTAATTTGCCACACAAGTGAAAGTGAGCATCAAAGGCTGCAGGATTACATCAACAAATTGAAATACAGTGGAAATGGGAAAGGATAACCATGGATTTTGTGACGAGGATTACCTCGTACTTCTAAGGGATTTGATTACATGGGTCATTGTTGATAGATTAACGAAGTACGCTCATTTTCTTCTGTGAAGACAACTTATCTTGTGTTCCAATATGCCCAAATATACCTTGATGAGATTGTTAGGCTTCATGGAGTTCAATCTCTATTATATCGCGTCGTGGGCCACGGATTCTACTCGATTACGGAAGGCTTTCGGGAAGCCTTAGGAACACGGTTGGATCTTAGTCATGACTTTCCATCCTCGAGACAGAGATGGCCAATACGACGAACAATCCAAATTTTAGAAGATATGTTGCGATCTTGTATCCTAGACTTTGGGGGAAATTGGAGTCAATACTTACCCCTTGGTGGAGTTTTCCTATAACAATAGTTATCAAGCTAGCATTCAAATGGCACCTTTTGAAGCTTTGTAAGGGGAGGCGTTGTAGGTCTCCAATTGGGTGGTTTGAAATTGGTGAAGTCAAACTTTTAGGACCGGATTTGGTACAAGACTATTTGGATAAAGTCCTCTTAATTAGGCAAAGATTGTTGGGTTTGCGCCGAGGTAGACAAAAGGCCTATGTTGACCATCGTCGTAGAGATTTGGAATTTGCGATCGGTGATCATGTGTTCCTTGAGTCTCTCCTATGAAGGGAGTGATGAGGTTTGGAAAGAAAGGAAAGCTTAGTCCCGCGGTATATTGGACCTTTTGAAATTTTGGAACGAATAGGTGCGAGTTGCTTACCGCTTAGCACTTCCATCGAATTTCTTTGGTGTCCACCCGAGTTTTCATGTCTCTATGTTGCGGAAATATTTACCGGATCCTTCTCATGTGCTTAAACCTCAAGCTATTCGATTAGATGAGAACTTATCATATGTAGAGGAACCAATCGCTATTATTGGCCAGGCAAGTAAAGAAGCTTCGTTCCAAAGAAATTCCATCGATGAAAGTGCTTTGGCATAACCATTCTAGAGAAGAAGCTACATGGGAATTAGAAGAAATGATGCGTGCAAGATATCCGCACTTGTTTGAATCAAGAGGTACTTTCATTTCTTAGAATTCGAGACGAATTCCTTTAAGGGGGAAGAATGTGATGACCGAAATTTTTGCGTATGATAGTGTATTATGTATAGTATTTTTCTTATGAAGTTGAGTTCAAATGATTAACCTTTTTGAGTCACTTTACTTCATTAGTGGGATTCTTAGAATTAAACTTACCTTATAAAAGTTATTTAGAGCCATTTTGGGTGTATTAGATAACTACTTGTTAATCTGGGTCTGAAATTTGGCTAAGTGCAGGAAGTAGCACCTATATGGAGGGCTATAGTAAATATGTATTTTCTTGAAATCAAAATTGGCGGTAATTGATAATTGGATATCAAAGAGTTACAAAATGATTTTTAATGAATTTTTAGAAACATTTAACTCACTCGTTTTGAAAAGAAACATCTTTGAAAGTTTGGTTTCAAAATTTGAACTAAAACTCAAGAGTTGACTTTTTATTTATAAGGATTTTAATTTTTTTGATATTTTTATTGAATCCAAATGGGGGGTATTCCCTTATTTACATTTATGTTTTAAAGTTAATGGAGAGTAAAATTAAAGAGGACATTAACTTAAAATTAAGAAAATGTAAATAACATTGCACTGAGAATAGGATAATCCTCCCTTCCAAACACCCCATATCCTCACTACCAAACACCCCCTTCCTCCCCCTGAAAGACTCGTTCGACGGTGGCGGAGAACACGTTTTTCTGCGCCTCTGCTCTCTCTGCCTCTGCTCTCCCTCCTTCTCGACTTCTCTCATTTCCTTCTCTACTCAGTCATCTTCCTCCTCATCATCTTCCTCCATCAGGATTCCACCATTCTTGGTTGTTGCAAGCTCTTTGGAATCCTTCATTTTCCAAGAGTTGGGTTGCACGGTTTGGTGGAGCAACGATCACCCACTTCATCCTTCCATTATTGTGACTCATTTAGGTAATCTCTTAGCTCAAATATGTTGTTAGTGGTTGGATTATTGTGAATTGTAGATTGAATTGTAAGATGCATAATGGGTATTGAACCTAGGGTTTGAATTGGGAATTTTGGAATTCTTGGAAATTGATGGTATATGGAATGAATTGGATGAGTTTTAATGTTGTTATGGAGAAGTGATACTAATAGGAAGGGTGTTAGAACATAGAATTTTCGTGCTAGCTTTGGAAAGAAAGGATTGCTCATCAAGTGTTTGATAAAATGCTTAGACGGGATAAAAATTGAATTCCCGTGTAAACTGAACAATGTGTAGTAATTTGATCATAACTCTTGATTGGGAGATCGTATTGAGGTGATTCCAATTGCGTTAGAAACTAGACACATAGGGCTTCAATTCCATATATTATTTGCAATTTATTAGCCTCTGAATCAGTACAGAATTTCTGTCAAAACAAATGTCATATTTCTAAGTTAACTTGAATGTTTTCTAGATTCTTCAAGAACTCCTTATTCCACAAGTGGATGAATCCTTAGTTTTAAATGTTGATTGTTGTTTTGGTTATGTTGTTGTAATTCTAGATTCTTTGGAGGATTGTCTTATTATGGTCTTTGACCCATTAGGCTTGCTAGGTTGGCTAGTCCTTCCTATGCGCCGGTCAGGGCCCTCTAGTTTGGGTCGTGGCAAGAAATTTCAATTTTCTTTTTGTTCAAGATTTTCCACTCAAACTTAATGTCCTTGGATCAAGGTCTTGCGAAGACAGATGCTCATTACATTTCTCGCGACAAACCTTTGCATTTAATTTATGTTATATCCAGTGCATGGATCACTTCCAATTACAATTTGGAAGCAATTTCAAAGGCGGAGAGTTGGCATTCCAAGAACATAATGGAAGTTAATATCAAACTTCTAGTTGTTGCTATATCTCAAACTTTTCTAAGAAAAAGTCCTTTGTCTCTGTCATGTAATGAGAAAATAAACGTAGGCTTGTTAATGTCTTTATGATGTTCTACAAACAGTTGCTTTAAGGGTAAGACTCTTTTAGATTTATCTCTTTATTCTAAAAATGGTTGTTATTTCATTTTATTTTCCGATATCTGAAACCGTGATTTTGTATTATTTATTTTTTGTCCTTATGTTGTATTGAAATATATGCATAGTTGTTTATTCCGTAAAAAGACAGTAAGGATAGTAGTAAAAAAAATGTTAAATCAGTGGTCCATATCTTTCAATTTAATCATAAAAGAATATGGGTTTGAGAAAAGTGCTTATAAGATTTATAATGGCTTAGTCACAAAACTCGGGCCTACGTCCACTCTTAAGTTAACATTGAGAATTGTTTTGATCCATTCAGGTGAGCAAGTAGATTCCAATACTTGCTTCCAATCATGAACTAGTGGGGTAGATTCCTACAAAAGATACTCATGCTTAAGTTAGGTCCTATTGTGGATACTATATATATATATATATATATATATATATATATATATATATATATATATATATATATATATATATATATATATATATTTTTATATTAATCCGAAATTGTTTTGTGACTCATTGATATACATTAAAATTAACGTAATATAAACTATTGAAATATATGAAAATATGAACTATTTAATTATATTCTTATTGAAATTCAATTTTTTCAAAATTTGACACAAATGATCTACATGATATAAACTTTCAATCTAACGGTGAATTTTGTAAGAAATTTATTCAATAAAAAGTTATTGAGTGGTGTAAGAGTGATTAAGTTTTACACCGGTGTAAGTTGATCCCTCCCCATATATATATATATATATATATATATATATCAACATACATTTGTGTTATCGATCTAACGTTAAATTCTAACTATCTATCATATTGATCATTTGTATTAAAATTTAAAAAATAAATAAATATCAATAAGAATATAATCAAATAATTTATTTTTTCATATATTTTAAAAGTTTATATTATGTTAATCTTGATGTATATCAAAGAATCACAAAAAATATTTGGATTAATGTGAAATTTTATAAATATAATTTACAAGATAAGAACTTTCAATTTAATTGTGGATATTGTAAAAAAAATTTTAATAAAAAATTATTAAATAATTTAAAAATAATTAAGCCTTAAATCAATATAAATATAAGTTAATCCTTCTATATATATGGTGGTTGAAGTCTTAATAAAGGGGAGGAGACTGTTGAGCAAGACAGCCGATGGAAATGAGGAAGTGGTTTTGTTGGAGGAGGGCTTTATTGTACACTGGGCCTTTGTTAATTAAATTAAATATTAAAAGAACACGTAAAAGGTCCAAATGAAAATTAGAAAATAATTGAATCTTCTTTAATTTAAAAATTAATGAAAGGAGTATAATTAGAGAATAAAAGAGTGTTATGCTGACATAAAAGAGAGTCAACTCCAACGATATAATCAAACATGTACTAGAACTCACAAACCATTTTTAATCACCCCGAGTGTCATTCGTTACAATATAGAATCAAAGTTGTGAACAGAAGCCAAAATCTCACTAGAAAACAAATTCAGTTCACGTTATTCATGCAAAGTCAACTTAGAACAAGATTTCCAATCTCATTCAACAACTACAAATGAGATACAGTATAGACACTTAGAGAAGCATATTCTCACTTGGTTCATATCAAGTGACTTGTTCAAAGACTTAAATCTTTTAAGCACACACGTAAACAAGCCATCAAAGGTCAAGGCATTAAGCATTGTAAAGATATAGACTGTCAAGTGTGGAAAGGTGAAATTTGATCTTGGTATGGTGTTTCCCAACCTAGACATGTTGAAGCAAGCCGTGAAAGATTATGTGTAATTGAGGGAAAACAAGTGAAATTCAAAGTGAGTAATGCGGTTAGATGTACGGTGAAATGCAGGGATGGTTGCCCTTGGTTTATTTTTGTCCTTGGACCAAAGACTTGAAATATTTTCAAGTGAAGAAATTGGTGGGTCATCACACATGCATGCAGCAAGTTTTAAGGGTAAAGCAAGCAAGTTCTATATTTGAGTCCTTGTCTTTCTTCTCTAAGACTGGATTGATCGTGGCTAAGGAGTAGGAAAAAGGTGCGAGGTTATGCTTCTATTGAAATAGAGATTCAAAGATCCAAGGAGGAAATAAGAAAGGGAAGGAAGAACACAATAAGTTAGGGTCTAAAATTGTCAACCCCAATATAATAAAACAACATCGTTTTGATCACTTCGTGCCTATCCATTTGAAGGCATGTCTAAGCTAGGATCCAACACAACAATCAATAGCTCCACACCCCCATTAACATGTCAAGCAAGTAATTCGACTAGTGATTTTTAATATTGGATGGATGAAGGGTAACACATTAAACACAATTTGAAACATTCAGGTATGAAATTGAAAAATAAAATCTGTTAGGGATCTGATTGAAAATGATGTATTTGTAGAGAATTAAAATGGGGTTTCAGTCTTTTATAAAATGATTAATACTTTGGATTTTTTATACCAATACTGCTAACTTTTTATTTATTTATCAAAATACCCTTACTTTTATTTTTTTGTATCGAAATATGTTTTTCTTCATTCCTATTCAAAAGGCCCACGACGGTCCTAACCCATGGCGATTTCTAAATAGATTTGAACAAAAGCGTATTTCAGTACATAAAAATAAAAGCGAGGTAATTTGAAAAAAAAAAACTATATTCATATAAATATTCCTAATAATGTAACTACAATTTTCTCTCTAATTCATAGAATGATTAACAATTTTTCTTTGCCTATTATTTAACTATAGCATATGATTTGATTATTTGAAATCACTTTTATTAACAAAATTGCCATATCTTTGAGGATTAAAAGAAAACTTTTGATCGAATGAAAATCACCTCTATTTTTAAAGGCTCACAGTGTTAATGCGTTGGGAGTTTCATGTTTTTCTTTTCCTTTGCATACAATGCATTGCCTTGGCTTTTCATATGTCTAAGTTGTCTCCTCTTCTCTCAGGCTAAGTACTTTTTTTCTTTGTTTAATGTTATCATAATGGGCTGCACCCTAGCCTATTTTTTTTTTCTTTTAGGAAAATTTTCTTTAAATTCACATATTAATAAGAAGAAAAAGATAAATGCACACTATTTTTTTATACTATTTTTACACTTTGTTAACGATAAGTAAATGTTTGGTTAATATAGTATATTATTTGGTTAATGAATTTTGGTAACTAATCACTTACAAGCTGGTAATCTATTAACCAAACAATATACTCCATTAACTAATAATTTGTTTATTGTTAACTAAGTCTGTAAGTAATTGACTACCAAAACTCATTAACCAAATGATATACTATATTAATCAAAAATTTACTTATTGTTAATAAAGTGTAAAAATGGTGTAAAAAAATAGTGTGTAAATATCATTATTGTAATAAGAAGCTTGGTGGGAGAGTGTGGATTGTAGAAGTTGACATATCCTGACACTAAAAATGGGTATTGGAAGGGATGTTCATTGGTTCAACTAAAACAACCCATAAAGTATGGATTAAGTTGGGTGATCAAGTTAATTTTGGTCCAACTTGACTTTTTGGGAAAGAACATGAATTCTTTCCCAAAACAACATTTTTTCAATTAAAAGTTGATACATCTAAAAATTATTTTGTTTGTTAAAAGTGTGTAAAATTGATTATAAGTTAAGATTATTTTTTCATTAACTAAAAATATATATATTTTAAAAAAGCTTTTATTTTGAGCTTTTAATTAAGTGATTTTAACTTATTTTGAAAGTTTTGGTAGACAAATACTATTTTTTCCTCAAATAAATAACTATTTTTTCATTAACTAAAAATAATTTTTTTAAAAAAACTTTTCTTTTGTTTTGGTGAAACTTTTTTTAAGAAAAATATATATATTAACCCAATGACCCGAAATAACTCAACCATAATTAGGTTGGATTAATTCAAATTGGTAAAACATTTTTCCTCAATCCTTTTCAACTCGAGCAACCTTGATTGGATTAACTATTATTTTTCTTTAAAGGGGAGGATCCTTACCTGATTAGGTTTACATCCCTAGGTATTGGTGTCTATCAACATTGTGACAATAATCTATAGGCAGTGGCAGAACTATATACCCTAACTTTCAAAATTTTGAAAAACCTAATTTATTTTTATTTTTTATGAAATATAATTTTAACCTCTTAATTTTATATTTTTGAGTTTTCCCCCTGAAATTAGCTACAGCAGGAATGTTGGAGAAAGCATATATCCGTGTGTGTGTGATGATAATGATATGATATGATGCACTAATGTTATGTAGTGTTATTCTATCTTTGGCCAATGAAAAGAAAAGAAACAGAAGGTGGATATATCAGTCAGAAAATAACGATAATTTTGTAGACAAATAACTAATTTCTTTGTTAGGTAGCCAATGGAGGAGACTTAGTCATCTTTTTCTTGGTCTAAGTGATTTCATTCTAAGGCTAGCCTAAATTATAGCTAGTAAAATCCTGCATATGTTCTTTCACCAGAGAAAAAATAGAAGAAAATTGCACAAAGAAACAAAGGAAACAAAAATAAAAACCATTAAGAAAGACCTACTTTCTTATGGTTTTCAAACCTTTTTTTTGTTTCCTTTTCTTTTGCATGAATTAAGTTTTGAAGTTTCTTGTGCAACTGTTTCATTCTAACACTTGAAACCCAAAGAGGGTACATAGAAAATCTACAAAAATAGGTACAAAAAATGAGGCAAACAAAGCAGGGGAGAGCAGTGGCTCATCCTCTGCTGAATCATCACCTAGGAGAGGCACATCAAAAGGGGAGTCACCATTGTTCCATGGTCCCTCTTCCTTGGAGACAGCAGAGCTCCACCATGCTCCTGAAGGTCTAATTGAGACTAATGCAGGAGACTACTCAGGAATAAATAATTTTGGAGATTTAAAAAATGTATTTTCTGTGGAGACCATAAAGCTTTGGGCAATTGCAGGCCCTATTGCTTTCAACATACTTTGCAATTATGGAGTCAATTCCTTTACAAATATCTTTGTTGGGCATCTTGGAGATGTAGAACTCTCTGCAGTTGCAATCTCCCTCTCTGTCATTTCAAATTTCTCTTTTGGCTTCTTGGTTAGCTTCTATGAACTTTTGGGTTCCTTTCACCTGCTTTTTTCTATTTATACAACAATATATTCTATTCATGCTTGGCTCTTTTCCATGATTTCTTGAACGACATTCAATATTTGTCTTTTTTAACAGCCAACTTACAAATCCCTACATGAATATATGACTTCCACTTGTTACTAGACATTCTAGTTGGACTATAAAAGCCTTCTCAATTTTCAAAATTTTCTTTCTTCAAATTGCCAATCTATCAATTCCCAGTGTTTTGGCCAATGATATATATATATATATATATGTGTGTGTGTGTGTGTGTGTATATATGTATATACATACATACATACAGATATATATATATATATATATATATATATATAAGTTGAATTTGTTAGCAAATAATGGTATTGGATAATCTAAACTTTGCCATTCCTCATCTTCAATTTTTTGTGTACTTTTGTGATAGTTGTTGCTTAATTTTGAAAAAAAGGCCTTATATTGTAACATCAATTTTGCAGCTTGGTATGGCAAGTGCACTGGAGACTTTATGTGGACAAGCATTTGGTGCTGGGCAAGTAGAAATGCTAGGGGTTTATATGCAACGCTCTTGGATAATCTTATTTGCTGCATGTGTCTGCCTTTTGCCACTTTACCTTTATGCTGAGCCGATTCTAATACTTCTTGGACAAGAACAAGATATTGCAGAGCTTGCTGGGATATTTACTATCCAAACTATCCCTCAGATGTTTTCTTTAGCCATCAATTTTCCTACCCAAAAGTTCTTGCAGGCACAGAGCAGAGTGGGAGTTCTGGCATGGCTGGGTTTCATAGCCCTTACTTTACATGTTGGGATTCTTTATATTTTTATTAAAGTGTTTGGTTGGGGTACAGGCGGTGCTGCTGTAGCCTATGACATATCAGCTTGGGGAATTGCTTTGGCTCAAGTGGTTTATGTTGTTGGTTGGTGCAAGGAAGGGTGGAGAGGTTTGTCATGGTTAGCCTTTCAGGATCTTTGGGCCTTTGTGAAATTGTCTTTTGCTTCAGCAGTTATGCTTTGCCTAGAGGTTTGGTATTTTATGACCTTAATTGTTCTCACTGGACACCTCGACAATCCGGTTATTGCTGTTGGTTCACTTTCAATTTGGTAAGATCATACTTAGACAATTATATTATTATTCTTCCTATGATCTATAAATTCCCTTGAAACTGCTACCAATTTGGAACATATTTAGGAAGTTGAGTTTCTAAATGATACTCAACACAAGCTTCTTGGTTTTTATACTTTAGTCTATTTATGTGGGTTATATGATGGAAGCCTCCCTCTTTTTTCCTTAAACTCTCCTACATTAGATCCCAATTCTCTACATCCACTGCAGGAGATTTTACCAGCTGAACCATCAAATACTTTCACACAAACTTCATGATTTGGAACAATATTGATTATGTTATTTGTCTTTATTAATGTTCCCTTACGTACTCTTAATTATTGATTTGATATTAATTATGTTTTTCCTCTGTCAGCATGAATGTGAATGGATGGGAAGGCATGTTATTTATAGGAATTAATGCAGCTATTAGGTAACTTCTTCATTTATGGCTGATTTTTTCTCCACCTCAATGTAAGGGTTTTTTACAACTCAATGACTGATATTGTTTCCCCTTCTCAGTGTTAGGGTTTCCAATGAGCTCGGATCAGGACACCCAAGAGCAGCAAAATATTCTGTCATTGTCACAGTCGTTGAGTCCCTCTTCATTGGGATCTTTTCTGCAGTCATTATTATGATTACAAAAGACGATTTTGCTGTCATCTTCACTGATAGTGTAGAGATGCAAAAGGCAGTTTCTAATTTAGCATCCCTTCTTGGTATAACCATGGTTCTAAACAGTGTTCAACCAGTTATATCAGGTAAGATAATCCCAATAAAAGTTATGATATAATTTTTATGCAATAAGGAAATTATGTAATGCTTCTGTGTTCTTACAGGTGTTGCTGTAGGAGGAGGTTGGCAGGCTTTGGTAGCTTACATCAACCTATTTTGTTACTACATCATTGGACTCCCTCTTGGCTTTCTTCTTGGCTACAAGTGGGGTTATAAAGTAGAGGTAAAGAAAACCACTACTCCTCAAGTGTTAATGACTAGCCAATTTCATTATTAAATTGATGAAGCAAAAAATAGTAATTATATTTTCTAACTCTTTATGGGTGAGGGGAATTTTCCAAGTTGATTTGGCCATGTTCACACTGTTTGTATAAGCTTTTACTTTTTACTGATGGATAGTGCTATTACAGGGTATTTGGTTTGGCATGATCTGTGGGACAATGTTGCAGACAATGATCTTGTTGTATATTATCTATAAAACCAACTGGAACAATGAGGTAAGCATGAGTGCTTTTTGGGGTAATCATGAAAATTATATTTCATCCACTAACACAAATTGACTAGAAATTAAAATTGGTAATATTGGATGCTTATAGCTATGGCAAGAAAAACACATAAGCCTATGATTATAGAAGCTCAAGAAAATACAAATATGAGACCTAATTTATTTCAAATTTTTAGGTTGAACAAGCATCGGAACGAATGCGAAGATGGACTGGACAAGAATTGGAACTTAGTTCCACGTAGAAATCAAGAAAATTCAAACCTTTCTATAAATTTTGTATCCTTATGTAACAAAGATGTGTGTCTTAGCCACAGTAGAACTTTTCTTTCAAGTAGGGTACTTTCTTCAATTATAATTTTGTATCAATATTGTCCTCCTCCTTTTTACCCTTTTTATAGGTGTTGTCAAACACTCTTGTTCTCATAATAAAATCTGTAATATAAATAGTCATGAAGGATGAAGGTTTGGTTCACTCCAATCATGAATGAGATTAAGGGTACTTGCCAAAGGCATTCCGATGCTTAAGTTATTAGCGTTTCTTCACTAAGTGTAGGTGTAAAGGATGATGATCATACCTTCTGGATGTTACTTTTCTCTATATGTCTGTCGTGTTGGATGGCTTGAAAGTTAACGGTTGGCCATCATGGTCTTCTCTATCATCGTCGTATGGTAAACCTTGAATGATTATTTGGTAGTCTGATGAAGGTTTATTAAGACTTAAAGTATACTGAATTTTGCTACTATTGCTAACTGTATAAGCATGTTATACAGATTTATTTCCTTTGTAGGTTCAGTATACGTAGGTTAGTCTTTATGTTAATTTAGTTAAATAGCTTTTTCAATTTTTGTTAGTTAGTTAGTTTAGTTACCTAAAGTTTGTTAACCGAGCCTCTATATAAAGAGCTCCAGTAAATTGTTGTCATTCAATTTTTTCAATTCAATAAATTCTGTTTCAATTCTGTTTCAATATGGTATCAGAGCAGAGTGACTTATTAATCTGAGAATTTTATCAGAAACATGACCAAGCCTTGCATGCCAAATAGAAGGTTCATTACAAGAATCTGAATTACAAATGTCATGATGAACAGAATTCAAAAAATTACAAGAAACAACATAAGGAATCTGAAGATCAATGGAAAAGACATAGAGGCCTTCAAGAAGATCACCCTTGCCAATCTTCTTGGAGAGCTTCAGATCCTGAATCACAAATCTGGTGTGAGTAAAAGTGATAGAGTAAGGATTATGCATTAGTAATTGACTTACAGAATGAACAGTAAAAGGAACAAAATTCAGTATACTTTAAGTCTTAATAAGGTTGTGTGACAGGTGGTCTAGGTTCCTAGGCTATTTTTGGGTTCTTGTTCCAGGTGGGCTTGGTCATTAATATTGAAGAGATTGAGTCTCTGTAATAAGGTTAGGTCTAGAATATGGGAATTGGACAGCAGCAAAGGACTTGGGCTAGTTGGACTTTTGAGCACAATACATGCACAAAATTGTAAAGTAACTAAAACAAGTTTTTTTTTTGTCAATTCTAGGTCTTAGACTTCTTTTATAATAAAAAGTTATAATATAAACACAGGTGATTATGATCCCATGATAACAATGTAGTCATGTAGATCAACATTAAAGAGGGAAATAATTATTTAATTTTGATGTAAACATTTTTACACTATTAGTGAACTATGTAGTGCTACTTATTTAAAAAAAATCATTAAAAACATTATTTACTATAATAATATAGTTTATTGATAATGTAAATAATAGATCAAATTTCAACAAAATAATTCTAGGTATTTGGAGGGTTAAAAAAAGTTGAAGGCTGCAGTAGAGGGATTAGGATGCGAAACTTTTCTGAAACATATTCCATTTCTGGAATTTCAATGGAATCGGGGCCCTCCGCTACAACAATAAGTTTTATGCAGAACTTTTCTTATTAACGAATACAAACCTCAAAATACACTATGCAACTATCCTCTTCTCATATGTTAGCTAATTAGATTTTGTTCCCTATCTATATTATTTTCTTAAGCTAATACTTTTTTTTACATTATTATTTAGATTTTATCACAAAAGTGTACCTCATTTTTCTCTAATCTGCATAGAAGTCTCGCCATAAGGAGGAATTTAACAAAATGGAGGCTGAATCATATATACATGGTTTTGGCCAAATTTACCTCTTATGCTTTCATGCTTAATTATGTGTACATTAATCTTCCTGCAATATTATTAGATACTTGTCGTATTTGTTCTATGGTTTACTTAGGGAAGCCACATATAAAGTGTTCAGAGATAAAGACTGAAACCTAGTGTTAGAAAATTTATGTTATGTTTAAATTGGCATGAGTAATCAATACTATAAATATGAAGAAATATATATAATATATTTATCTCATTAAATATAAACTAGTTACAAACTTGCGAATGGTATAGATTTCAATCTTGAATAAAGTTGAGATACATGTAATGCTCAGACTAGGAGTTTGTTTGGGGTATCTATATGTGTGGGTGTGTAGGAGAAAAAATTAAATTTCATTCTATTGAGCATGACATCACCTAAGGGTGCACAAGATCTAACATGCCCACCAACACGGCCCGATCCAAGTTGGAATCAATGTCAATGGAAAAGTCGAGTCGGGACCGAGCCAAAGCTATTTGGCTCGATGTGCTTTTCGGGTCAAGATCAGACCATCCCTCGAGCCACCTGACTCGATTCGATATATATAAATACATATATTTATTGACTTGAAGAATTTAAGACATGTACATTAAACGTTACTTTTACATACATATATCTAATCATTAATATTTATGATGAGATTAATAGTCATGGAGCTATTAACATACATTGTGGGCCTTCAAACATATAGCATAATATAACATACCATATATATATATATATAATTAAATTACCCTTTAGATTTTGTTAAACTTCGAGCCGCTTTGGTCTTACCTCGGTCTCAATCAATAACAAGCTTGACCATGACCGAGTTTACTCGGATCTAGGCTAAAAAAATTAGCCCAATCAAAATTTCGAGCAGAGACCGAGTCAGGCCAAAACTCATCAATTCTAGATCTTTAGAAGGGAGCTCACCAATTCTAGATCTTTAGAAGGGAAATAGAATACTATCGCATACTTTTTTTTGCTAACAAACATGAGAGTCCATTTTCTATAAAATAGAACACAAAATGAAATTACGGTTCTAAGTACCCAACAAGATATATAAGTATTTATCCATCCCTACTTAACTAGCTTTCTCTGTTTTTTTTTAATATAGAAATCAACTAATGATTTTATTTTTAATTTTAAAGAATCATAATTACAATTTAAATCTTTGACATTTTCCTAAATCCCCATTCACCTTAATCATTTGTGCTAAACCCATGTGACACAATTGCCTAACAATTTTGATATGTTTTAAATTGTTTTCTATTTTGATTTTATTGTTTTTGGCTCGTATAAATTTTTTATAGAGTTGTAATTGAATCAATTAAGATGCTTTTTTCTCAAGGCTAACATTATGTGGATTTAGTTATCTTAACAAGAACTAAATTGTTAATTTTTAAAATATTTTAATTTACAAGTAACTTACTAGTATTTTGATGCTATTAGGCCAAATCGAACCATTTGCCACCACCTAAGATGGGTCGGTTCGATCGCCAACCTCAACCATGTTAATTTATTAGGTTGAATCTAAGATTCATGTATATAATAATATGTATTTGGATAATAATTATTGTTGGTGCTATTTAAAGATTTTGGTAGTCAATATTGAATATAAGATTCATTTATATAATATCTGTTTGTATAGTCACAACTATTGGTGCCATTTAAGACTGTTTGGAGTCAATAATAAATCTAAGTTCATGTATATAATATTTATTTGGATAGCCATAACTTTTTTGTGCCATATAAGGATTTTAGGGATACCAAAAAGAGAAACAATCTTATCATAAAATTATAAAATATATTTTGCTCCAAAAAGGAAATTTCAATTTAATGAATGAAATTTCCAACTATTATGTACTCTTTCTGTTTTTTTTTTATGTATGTCGTTTTAATTTAAAAAATCAACAGGTATTAATTACTTTTTCTTTTCTTTTTAAAAATTTGTCCTTGTCCCTTGATATTTTCACTAAATAAAATGAGAGAAAGGATTAATGAAATAATAATATTTTAAGTATTTAAATAAAAGAATAATTTAATCAAATGATATTATATTTTTATAATCGAGCTTATTTAATAACTTCCTTAATCCCTATGTAATTACCTTTATGTCACGTTGGGTGCAAAGAATAGAATTTCATAAAATAAGAATAGGAATTAATAAACCTGAATGAGAATCCTATTTTGATTCTACAATTTGTAAGATTAGAAATAAAATGACTGGGAAAACAATTTCGCAATTTGTTGTATGTTATAAAATATGGAATGAAATCTAAATTGATATAAACAATATAAACATCCTTAATAAAAAACATTAAAATTATTAAATTATTTCTTTCATATCTTTTATATATAATATGAATGTGTATTTCTGGAAATAATATTTAAGATTATTTTTTCAACAACTTGATAATAGAAATTGATAATATATTTTTCTTTTTCAGTTATTTTCCTTTTTTAATAATTAATATAATTGTGTTTCTATGCTTTATGACATTTGTACAATATTGATTTTAGTATTAGACAAAATTTTAAATTTTTAAGAAAATAAAAATAAAAATTACAATTACAAAATCATACAAAAATAGTATAAAAAGAAAAGAAGCAAAGGTTATATGATAACCTGAAATGAAAATTACATCATAGAAAAAAATCACCAAATTCAAGTATCCAAAAAACTTAAAATTACGCCACTATAAGCCAACAAATATTTTCAGCATGTACAAATAGATATTTAGATAAAGGAGAACATGAAGTCGAGATGTGAGATGAGTCGTAAAGAGAAAGAATCTATTGTAAATTATACAAGAGTAATTTGTGTCATTTTATAATTAAATAAGGATATAATAAGAAAAAAAAATATGGAATTCCAATCCCTCTTTTCTTTTTTTAGAGAATGAGATTTTATAAATTTGTGAAATGAAATTCATAATAGGAATGTTATTTCATATTTTTTTTTTCTAGAAACAAATATAGGAATCCTCTAATTGTAGGATTAAATGTGAATGCCATTTCATTTCTTCATACCAAGCATATCATTACTGACAAATTAAAAAAAATTGAAAAAGTAATATAAAATTAAAAAAAACACTATAAGATTATTATATTAAATGCCTCTAATTAATTTGGTATCTACATATCCTATGAATTGGGGTAATCATAAATCTTGAAATCATAGATGTCCATCTATTTTCAAGGGCACCCATGATACACTCTCATGACTCATTTCTCCATTCCCATAAAAGCCCTTTTTTCCTTTTCTTTAAAAAAAAAACCCTAACAACAATCCACCTATCCAAAACCCCAACTCAACCATCCCATAGTCAAATAGTAACCAAGGTTAGTGGATCCTCCAATCCAAAATCCACTTATAAATATATAAAAGGGTGATATCATGTGGTTCCTCCCATCATCCAACCCTTATAAAAAAAAGCTTTTTTTTTTCTTTTTTCATTTTCAAAATGGAACTCTTCCAATTTCACCTTCTTTCTTTCCACCTCAAAAGAAATTAATAAAAAGGGTTTGGGGCTGAAAATACAATAGCATTAGCAAGTTAAGAGAAAAGTTGGTGCAAAACCAAATGTCAAGAGAGGTCACAATAGGGCCATTTTACTCATTGAAGTGAAACCATTTCTTCCTAGTCTCTCAACTTTAACACTGGTATGTCTCTTTCTCTTTCTTTTTTACTTCCAATGAAAATTTAGAATCTATATTTAGTTTGGGAAAACATTTTTTATTTTTATTTTCTGAAAAATTAATTTTCATTTTCAGATTTTCAAACACCCTCTTAGATTTTGAAGAAGAGGGTCTGCATCTGTTCAAAACTTGAACTTTAGCCCCTCCCTCACTCCCTCTCTCACTCCTCATTCTCCAAAATATACCATCTGCAATTTTAAGGTTTTTAGAGAGAGAAACAAAGCGCGGGACACCAAGAATTCTTTCTCTCTCTATATCTGCAATTTAGATATAGAGAGAGAAAGAAAGTCCAGAGCTTTCTCTCTCCAAAGGCCAAAACCCATGATTCTCAATCGGTACCTTTTCTCACCTTGAATGCTTGCATACCCAGTTTTGCTTCTTTGTTTTGTTTTTGTTTTTTTTGTTTTTTTTTTTTGCTGTTTTCTTTTGTGTGTGTGTGTGTGTGTGTGAGTTTTGGGTGGTGGGGGGAATAAAAATGGAAGCTTTATAGCATGATTCATTGTTTTTTAGGGTTTGAATTCGATGTGCATGGCAGGGTGGTCGATGCTCGATGATGGGGTTGTCTTAGATTTTGCTAAAACTCCTCAGAAGAAGTTGAAGGTGAAGCTGACACTAGTGTTGCTGACGGTTGGATGCTGTTTTGATTGATTCCTTGGTGGGTTTGTGAAAGGGATCTGTGCCCAGAATTGTATTTGGCCTATTCCAGAAAATGTTGGGTAATGGGCAACCTGTTGATTTGTATAAGCTCTTCATGGTGGTGAAGGAGAAAGGTGGGTATGATGCTGTTTGTAAGAACAGGTTGTGGGATTTGGTGGGGGAAGAATATGGGTTGGGTGTGAAAGATGGTTCCTCGGTGGAACTGGTTTACAGTAAGTACTTGAGTACTTTAGAGACATGGCTGAAGAATGTTGCTGACAGTAAGTTCCCTGAGTGTGGTTTAGAGGATAGTAGAGTTAATTTTGCTAAGCGTATGATGGAGTTGCAAGCTGAATTCTTGTCGGATGATTATGGTGAGGAAGAGGTGGGAGATGAGTTCGAGAGTGAATATGACTACTCAGATGAGAGGAAGTTGTGTGGTACTAATAGAGTGAAGGGCATGAATCCAGAGTCTAATGTAGCCAAAAAAGTTCAGAAAGGAGGACTTCCTGACTTGAATATGCCAGACGATGGTCGAATGAATGAGCCTAGTGAAGGAAACTTGTGCAACAATAATGATGCAATGGAAATACTGGAAGAGTTTAATGGAGGCAAAATGTTGGCAGTGGATGTATCCGATGCTGTACACAGCATGCCTGGATTGTTGGGTGGAGGCAAGAAGTGTGATAATGATAATGATAATGATAATGATGTCTTGATGTTGGATCCATCCAGTGTTAATAAAGATAGCTTTGATCGTAAGAGGAAGAGAGAGTCTATGTGGGAAATGCTAAACTGGGTTACTGGCATTGCGAAGAATCCTTGTGATCCTGAAGTTGGTTCAATGCCTGAAAAGTCAAAGTGGAAGTCTCACAGTCCTCAGGAGATCTGGAAGCAGGTTTTGTTGTTTCGAGAGTCTGTTGCTCTGAAAAGAGGTTTTGAGTCAAGCAGTGAACAACTTAGTTGGAAGGTAATGTGAAAATGACTACATGCTTTTAATGTTAAGTTAGCTAACGTTAAATTGCTTTAGTAAAAGCTTGTGGTGCTACTGCATACTTTAAAATCTATAGGCTCAAGATAAGTAAGCTTTCTGTCAAAAGTTTTGTATAAATGTGTATGCTTTTCATTTTGTTCATTTATCTTCTGAGCACTTACACAATCACTTATGATTATTCCTTTTTTCAAAGTGTATGTGCCCTTGAATGTGTAATGATACTTGTATGCACTTGTTACTCTGGACTTCCATTTCCTTTTGATCCCCAACTTTTGTTGGCAGCTTTTGCTGCTTGACTCCTGAAAAAAAAAAGCTTTGGTCTAAGAGGAAAATGGATTTCATTTGTCATGCAGATGACTAATGAAATATGAACTATAATGTAGGGCTGCATGTCATTGTTTTGTGCTGAGACCATAAATTATGGATAAAATCCTTAAGTTCTGCGTATATTTATTTCCTGAATTATCTAATTGATTAGATGTCTTTATGGAATTTGAATTTAGTATATTTGGTTATTGTTACCAATTTTTTCTGATATGGGTCCTTTCACCTTTAGGCATTATAATTACTTATTGCATTAATAATGGAATCATGGATGGTGTGTTTCTACATTTTTTTCCTGTCATTTATTAATGTCTTGTATTTGTGGATAACTAGTTCTTTGACTATCTTCTTACCTGTTGGTTTCTGGTTTATGAATGCAATTATCTATATTGTTGTATTAAAATATTCATGTTGCTG
This sequence comes from Styphnolobium japonicum, assembly GCA_023212625.1. Classification (NCBI taxonomy): domain Eukaryota; kingdom Viridiplantae; phylum Streptophyta; class Magnoliopsida; order Fabales; family Fabaceae; genus Styphnolobium; species Styphnolobium japonicum. The sequence continues at coordinate 1,283,830 of JALBWW010000014.1, forward strand.
ATCTTCCTCTATTTTGGCCTTTAGCTACCACATGCTTCTCTAATTATGGTGTACTTAAATTGTGTCCCTATGTCCTCTATAATTGAACTCTGTAATTCTTTTATTTTATTTCCTTTTCATGTGTGATGCAATTCTATTTACTTTGAGCCCTGTTTCTTCTGAAGTTTTGTTGAAAATAGAGCTCAACAAACAAGGCAGAAAACTTAACAAAATTCGGGCTCAAACCTGCTATTTTGCTCTACTTTTATGCTATCTTACAACTTGAATGAGTATGTTGACTGAGAAAATCATTGGAGGCTACTTTGTTCTCTTAGCCATGCATGCAGAAAGAAAATTGGGGCATAGTACAAGTGGTTGGGAAGTCTAAATTTCTTATTTGTGAATTGTGAATAATGTTTACATCTGTTAATACCTTCTTCGTAGTAAATGTAATTAATGTTGAAAGTATGACATGGTGTTTGTATGTGTAAATACCAAGTAAAAAATATTGATTATTTCTAAATAAAGATAGATAGATAGCTCGAAAGAAGAGTTCATTACTTTCTTGCTATTTAGTTCGTCTTTCTTTTTTCTTTTTTTTCTTCCTTTCTAAGATTAATATCAGTCACATCATTGAGTCTCCTTAGTATTAAAGTATGCAATACTGTTGTATTACAGGTGGGCAAGGCAAGCATTCTCAGGATTTTAGGATCCCTTCTTATTGAAAGCATGAATAACATAAATGAATTTATGAGCCCTTTTTGGGAGTGTATCCCCCAAACTGCAGGTTAAAGTATGATGGAGAGGGCTTACTTGTTATTAGTTAATTTAATAAGTCTCAAGTATGTAGTTACCATCTATAGATAAGTTCTTGATAGAAGTAATTGCTTGCTTTTTTTATAATAAAGGTCTTTTTCTTAGCTGTTCTCGAGATACCTTGAATATTTGTCCAAATACTTCCACTTATTTTCAACTAAACAAAAATTGCAATTATCCTTGTGATATCACATTAAAACCAAAATCTTCTGTCACTTCATAGGGTCAGAGGATGCATCCTTCCTTGTATGATGATCAACATGGGGCAATCTACAATCTTAGAAAGAGGTTGAAATGTGACAAGAGGGATTTACTTGGAAAATCTACATCTGCTTTACGAGTCTCTTCAGATTCATCTGTAGGAACCCAGGGAGATTTGGAGAGATCTTCTAGTCCTCATACTGAAGATTGTGCTGAGAAACAATTGCTTGATTCGTCTACTGCACGTTCAAGTCTTGATAGATGTGCCACAGTGCGTGTCCCTCTGGGGCCAAACCATCAAGCTGAAGTGCCAGAATGGACTGGCGTGACTTTTGAAAGTGATTCTAAGTGGTTGGGGACCAAAATATGGCCATCAGAAAATGTAAATTCCAAACTTCTTATTGAAAGGGACCCCATTGGAAAAGGAAGACAAGATTCATGTGGCTGCCAAGTACAAGGTTCTGTTGAGTGTGTCCGATTCCACATTGCGGAGAAAAGGGCTAAAGTTAAGTTGGAATTGGGTGTGGCTTTTTACCAGTGGAATTTACATAAGGTTGGTGAAGAAGTTAGGCGTTTGTGGACAGAGGAAGAAGAGAAGAAATTTAAGGATGTGGTGAAATCAAACCCTTCATCACCCGAGAGATATTTCTGGGATCATATTTTTAGATCATTTCCTACAAAGAGCAGGGAAGATTTGGTTAGCTACTACTTCAATGTCTTTATTTTGCAGCGCAGAGGATACCAGAATAGGCATACTCCAAATAACATTGACAGTGATGATGATGAATCAGAATCTGGACCATTGAGGAATGTTTTTGGACATCAAACACAGAATTCACGCGGCTTCACCTTATTATCCCCCAAAAAGCCACAGACAAAAGGAAGATAGCAAGTGAATGTTAGTCACATCACGAGCTTCACTGAGAAAGTAAATTTTGATAATTTTGTGCATCTTCACTGCAGCAATTTTCAGTATCAATGGATCTTTCTCTCCTTGCTTAGAATACGAAATCGGCATTGCTTTTGAGGAGTAAAAGATTGGTTTGGTGTAGGGTCAATTTAAGAGAGAAGAGAGATGATGTCTTTGGTGGTGGAAGCAGCCAACTATGAAGATTTGAACAGCTTAGAAGTTGGGGTTGATTTTAGTTTACATGCTTCCAATTTTGAGATATACCTTCGGTTGGTTCACAGTGATATATTGCAGCCACAGGTACTCTTAATTGCACATTTTATTTTATTTTTCACCTGGTTTTTGGCTGCAAGGGTTACTTAAAGCAAAAACATCAGGAATATAGAGCAACATTTTATAGTAGAGGGTCATGAAAAAGTACAGCAAAGTGTAATTCAAATTTTAGCCTTTCATCTGATGCAAGTTTCTATTTGGATGTTTCTTTCAATGCAATATAGAAATTGTTTTGGCTCAGGTTTTTGCAATTTTGTCTATTAATTATTTTATGCCACTTCTACGTACCATCCAAGCTCTGGCAAATATATCATATACACAATCAAGATTTATTTGTATTCTGTCTAGCACAAAGACACTATTGACCCTTTTCAGCTTATATAGCATCTTTTTTTGTAACAAATGGGCAATGTTGACTTCTCATGATCATAGACATGCTATAAAGAGCGTGTGATCCTAGATAAATCCAGTTTTCTTGGACTTTACTAGTCATGTTGGATAAGTTGATAATTTCTTTCTTTGAAGGATCCAATGTGTCACTGTTTTCTGTGCTATTATATGCTTTGATAAATTGTCACAAAAGAAATTTTCTAAAATTTCCTGCTACTGTTCCAAAGTTTTAACTAGAATTTGATTATCGTTCCTAACTTCATCGTTGAAGATATCATCTTTTATATCCTTCTAGAGCTTCCAAAAATCAACAACAAACTAACACAATTCCATAGCATGAGAAGAAGCTATGAATTAGTAACAGAATTCAACATCTCCAGCTCCTATATTTAAACTACCCCTCTGAAGATGTTTGCTGAAGCACGCAATGAATAGGCTTCATGACAGCAATGAGGAGGTTCCGTGACAGTTTATTTTTCATGTCCTCAGCTTACGAATGAGTGTTTTTCCAAATAAACAGCCAAGGGAATTTGATACTTGTGCTAATTATATTTAATTCATGTATTTAGCACTGTGCATGAATGTTATTTTAAGTGATTTTGTAGTGTGAATAACTGAATCTGCATCATTCATCTTCTCCTTTGATAGATAACATTTAAACCAACTTGGCTTTTTGAGAACTGTTGTTTGTTCATCATTGATTCATTGTGACAAGAAGGGGAACAAATATTGATTGGAAGTAGTCTTCATAAAAATTTATTTTCGGTAGGCAAATATCAGGACATAATCTCCGAATAAACAATCTAATTAATCTTGGTAAGTTTGTATTTTCTTTTTATGAGCTATTTAATTACAAGTCATATTAGGATGAACTTTTTTTGTGAAAGAAAATGTGTACCCAAAACTGACAGAGTATTCAATCCTCTCTTCGTTTTTGTGCTATGATTAATGATATTCTATGGATGGGTCCTTTATGACATGTTGTGGTTGGATTAGCAAGAATTTGAGCAATCCATTTATCTTCATACACCTTAATAAATTTTCAAGAATTAATTTTCCAAAATGAGAGAATTGTCCTTTTTCTTTCTTCTAAAATGCTATCCTGTAAGCCTAAGAAAAATCGCATCCTAAAGAAGCATTGATTAAACTGCAATGAGGGAACTATTTAACTTAAAACAATTTATAAAACAAAGAGCATTTGAGGTTATGAGAAGAGCTAGTTAATTGTCATGTTCATATTCACCCTAAAACTGTTTAGATCATTGAATGGATCTCCAAATCTTCAATACTACTCCATTGATTGATGGTGATTTACACTTTGGAGGTAAAGGTTCTAGAACTAGAAGAACGTCATCCACCAAAGGGAGATTCATCCACTAGAGGAACTCACCATTTCAAGTTGCACCTTTAGCAACTTGATTTTCCATGTTTACCTCATATTCTTGTTCTTTTTTCTACTTGATGAATCACTTTTGCTATGTTTGGATATTTTTAAGTAAAGGGGGAGTGGAAGGGAAAGAAAGGGAAGGAATTACATATCCTAGAGAAAAGGAATTACATATCTTCTTCTATGTTGTTAAATTTCCAAACTTTTCTCCTTCTGTACCTTACGGAAGTGATGTTTATTCTGTTGCACTTTCTCTTTCTTTCTCAGTCTATGAAGTAGAGTAGAAGTCTTTCCCCCTCATTAAAAATCTTCCAAACAAAAGTATGAGTCACTTTTCCCCTCCCTTTCCCTCTCTTCTCCCTCCTTACCTCTCATCCAAAACATAGCATGCTTTTCCTAGATCCTTCACTGACTTTACTCAACTATGTTTCGTGATTTCCTTCATGCAACGAGCCTTGTTGCTCATGGTCCTTCTCTTGACGATGTTCCTAAAAATCTCTTTCTAGCTACTATATTGTGCTTTCCTCATTTAGACATATTTTTTCTCTCTGAAATGTTGAAGTTTGTCTAATTCTCTAACAGTTGATCAACTTAATTTCTCCTTCAAAACATGGTTCTCCTACTTCTTGATCTTGATAAGCTTTTATCAAGTCGTGAATTGGTATTTGGAGGCCTATGAGAAGCTTTCTCAATGTTGTGATTCTTGGTTGAAGGTCTTGCTTGGTACTATGGTTGCTGATTCCATTGCTAGTTCTAGCTAGGAGGCATCGTAGAAACAACAATAAAAAAAGCACATATTCTTTTACACATACATTGTTGATGCAACGAAGTTGTTGGAAGTTAGTAGAAACAACAATAAAAAGCATAAATTCTTTTACTTAGACGTTGTTGATACAACTAGTTTGTTAGAAGTTACAGTCAAATTCAACTAGGTATGATGGTAACGGGTTGAAGATGGACTCTAAAGCAATGTTGTAAAACTGAACTCGATCGTGAACTAGTGAGATTTATGGTTCAATCATTTACACCGATTGTTTGAACCAAATGACATCATATAAATAATCCACACTCAACATGAAATTTATGAAAACGTTCAAAAAAATGTAGAAAAAAATGATTTCTTTTTTAAAATAATGACCAACCAATTTAACTGAACAGTTTAATCGGTTTTTTCTAGTTCAAACTTTTTTAACCATGAAGTCATGAACTAATTATGTGCTGAACTAATAATCGGTTAGGTGTCTGATTCACGATGAGTGCCTTCTATGACAGCAGCAACGTTGCCAACGCCAAACAAGGACAAAATGGTGGTGGTGGTGGTTGACATTTCGTTTTGCTCTTGGAAACGGAGTGTGCCATAGAGTGACAGTGAATAATCACTGCTTTGCTGATTGCACTAAGTGCTAATAATAAAGTGATTAGTATATGGTGATTGAGATCTGTGAGGTACTGAGAAGTTTTGGTTTCAAGTTTCAACATCTAACATCGTTATGCTCACACTCAGATCGAATTGTGCTTGTGTTGTTTTTCTTTCTTGCTTTTGGATAGAATCTAGATTTTTTCACTGCATAGTTGGTGTTTCTTATTTAGGACGAAATGCTTGAATTTCAATGTCAATTTTCAGCCAATTCTCAAGTGTGATTTGTGATAACGAAGCAATGATTTGTAAGTGTGGCTGAGCTACTATAACTTTTGTTTTTTGTTTTTTTATATTTTTAATTTTAAGCAGGTTAATCAGTCTAACCTATCAATCCATCATAAGCTGTGTGAGTTGATATTTTTAACCTACCAACTAAAAACAAGTCAGCTTGCTTGCCCCGTTTATGATTGAACTGTGATGAGTTAAAAATTATTGAACCGTTTTGACATTTCTAATTATGAAAATTAAAGAAGGTTGAGAAATCAACGAGGCTTTTATAGGTCCAAATTACGCTATTGGGTTAGGTGCTTTTGGGTCTTTAACCGGCTTCAGTTCTAGATCATTATGTTGGTCCAAAAAGTGTAGGAGTCTATGTGAAGTGACTTAATGATTCATATAGTATTTTTAGCTTATTTAAATTTTTCTACTACAATAAATACTTATAATGTATTTTATAATTGTTGAATGAATTTATTAAAATAACTTTTAAAACTCATGTAAATTGTTTGAGTCTTATTTTTGTAAGTAAAAATTAAAACTAACAGAAAAAAGAATTTGCGATAACTAAAAACAAATTGACCGATAAATGTGTTTATAATATATTTTTGATTAAGTTTACCTTAATGAATTATCAAAATTTTAAATGCTCATATTTCTTGAATAAATATTAATTTTTAATATTTATTCAAATATTATTTAACTTATTTTAAACTACACTTATAATAATAAAACTCATTTAACAAACTCTACTCAAATAAACATTTATTTAAATAATTTATCCAAACAAGACCTAAGTAGTAATTAATGTTGAAATGACAACATCATAACCCCTAATAAAAGCATCTCTGATTATTTTATTTTATTTTTTTAAAAAAAAAACCTTTAGGAGACACAACTGCCGAAAGGTGTTATAGACAAGAAGCTTTGTGGCTTCAAGCCTTCAATGACAAAAAAGTACAATTAAAGACAACTATTGAAGCATGATCGAGATTTTATTCTAAAGAACAATAATGGTCATTTGAAATTCAAAGTTTTTATGCATACATACTCCATGGTAGTACACCATTGAAGAAAAGGAAGGTAAAGAATGGGGGGCAAGAGCAATGAAAGGTGTTGAAAGACATACACTAGAACATGCCCTTATTCAATGAAACGTCTAATTTTGCATGCTAGCTCATAGATTTTGATTGATGGAGAGGAAACGAAACCTTGATTGAGTTCTTTATCTAAAAGAGAGCCATCCATTTCAATCAGTGGGGAAAGAAGCTACATGAATACTCAACAATGTGCTTCACCCACTCCTCAAGCTACATTGTCGTATAAGCATGTGAAGTTTTATAGCCCCACACTCCAAACATGCACCAAAGGGGGTATCAGTCAATTATCAAGTTGCCCAATACGACACCAATATTGACTGTCTTTTAGTTTGGATTCTTGCTAGCTAACATTGAACTCAACAGATATTTCCACATAGAATGGTTTAAATGGACGGTGTGTGAATTCCTGCAGATTCATCCTTGAGAATAATAAAGTTAAATATGAAAAGGGGAAGCTACTTTGGATTGTGCTAAATTTTAACCACTTATGACATTGAATGTAATGCATGCATTTATATATGAACTTTTTCATTATTTTTTTCCACCAAAATTTAAAAGGTTATAATTATGATAAATAAACTTGACAATTATCAAATAAAATGTTGCAACCAACACATTTTATCTCATATGATAAGAAACTCAAATGATTGATTTAGTGTTTAAGAATGTGTACTCCTTATTTTGATCATCACTTAGGTTTTAACATTCGACCAGTACCTACAAAAATTAATTTTCTTAAAAATTAACCAATATGCATAAGAGTGCAACTTTAAAATCACCCATGAAAGGATTTAGTTACCATTAAAGGAAGAAAACCCATATCATAAGAGAATTTATTTCTCATTTTACTGTATTCTTAAAAAAAATTGCTTGAAGTAATCTGAATTTTTTTCTAACAAAACTAAAAAACCAAACAAAACTAAATGGATGGGTATCCAAAAGAGATTGGACATTCAATTAGTAAAGGACAATAAGGGAGACTTATGAAGTATTATTAAGAGTAAACTCCTATTTTTGTTCTCAAAAGATTGTAGTGACATCAATTTAGTCATCGAAAAATAGTGGACATTAATTTGGTCCTTCAATATTTATATTTGATATCACATTAATCCAAATGTGAAGATTCGTGAGGAGACTGTTAGTGGAACGCTGTCGCTGATGTGGCCAGTTATTTGCTTAAGTGTATGGTTAATTGTTGCCATGACACAAAAATTTGCCAAATGGTGGAAGAATCAATCTAACATGGAGCCAAGTAATAATATAACTTTGAGCAAACCCTCAAATTCATCTTCGAAAGATTTGACTGACATCAATTTGGTCATTGAAAGATGAGTAACATCAATTTGGTCCTTGAATTATTGTTTTCGACATCACATTAGTCCAAACATGAAGTTCTGTGATGACCCTGAATTTGTGTTCTCTCTCAAATCCCTGACATCATCCATGCTATCACAGTAAATATCCATCATAGCCCTTACTCAGAAGCTAAAGAAAGGCAAAGGGAAACAACCATGATGATCAGGAAAGGGTAGTGTTGGTCACTACTATGACATTGCCAACATTTCAGATAGTTGGTGGATTGGGTCCTCACATATATTTTCTTCTGAAAACATATGGCACCTTTAATCAAAGTGTCCCTTTTGATAAACTAGTGGGTGCAAAGAAGATTTACTCTATCGATCCAAAAGCAGCCACAGATAGGTGGCCTTTATTGATACAGTTAGATCTTCTAAAGTCTCTCTTCAGACATGAGTTTACTGATAAAGTTGGAAATCTTCTCTACTCCTACAAAGCAGTTGTTTCCAATAGAGATTAAGGTTCAGAATGTCCTCTCTTCCTGATTCAAAGGGAATCTCTCATCTAATAAAGAATAGAATGGGAAAACTCATCTAAGCTATTAGTCTTAATTGACCAAGGTAGCTTTATCTTTCATCAATGAAATCTTCTCCCTTTGCCTTTGCCTTTTCGTTTCATGATGCTTTATGAGCTGACATAATTTGGGGTTTTAAGGATTTAAGAATTTATGGTTTAGAATTTGAGAATTTTTTTTTCTTTCACTTGCATCAAATGCCAACTTGGATACCATGTCACCACTTAACAAACCATATCAACATAAAACATGCCACGTCAGCAGCTAGCTGATGGTCTCATCACGGAACTTCACGTCTGGACTAATGTAATGTTAAAAATAATAATTTGAGGATTAAATAGATGTCAACTATCTTTTGAGAATCAAATTGATGTTGACCAAATCTTTCGAGGACTAATTTGGGAATTTTCTCTATTATTTAATTTATTGAATTCAATAATTCTTTCTAGAAAGAGCCTATGAATAAAATATTACTATTTTTGTCAATTTTATCATACTTTATGATAAAATATTAAATTAAATATGCATTAGGTATACCAAAACTTTTGTTTGACATAATCTATAAAACAATCAAGTAGGCTATGAAAATTGGATTCATTTACAATCTTCAATTCTCACTGATTTTCATGAATAATGTTAATGGATCAAGTCTTAGTTTTTGTAGGAGTAACTCAATAGTTGAATATTTAATATGCTAAAATCGAACGCTAATACGTTTGGTTCTTCTAATTGTATAATAAATTAAAATACATAGTATATTTTAAATATTCTATAGAAGGTAACTAGACTGTTTGAGAACAGAGAATTTGAAAAAGGAAATAGGTTTTAGTGCAACTTAGAAAGTCTATTTAATTTTAAGGCAATATAAATAAAATGGTTTATCTCCTTCAAGTATACATGAATTGCTTTTTTCTGTGATGGGTTATTACTTTGTATAATTTTCAACGTGTACTCAATGTTTTGGGTGAGCCGAATTCATGATTGAAAATATTATCAAGCTCATCTAAGATGATGAGTGGTTTTTAAAATGAAATTTGCATATGCTTTTTCAGATATTAAAACATTTTTATTTAAAAGTTTATCACAATGATTCGAAAATATTTGAAGATGATTTGAAGATCCTCTTTACGCTCCCTTATTGGCTGGCTAGACCTAAAACTAAAGAATGAAACTTGAAGAGTTGAGATATTCCACAGGGTAACATCCGAGAAGGAGAATTTAATGCTGAAAGTTGCACACATGTTCACTTAAATGCAAAGAAAGAGAAGGGGATGATTTAATATTGGTGACAAATACCACTTGCAAATAATATTAGAGTTTAATTTTGATTTATTGTTAGTGTAAAAAAATTTTATATTGTAATTTAATCATGTGTTACCAAATTATTAAAAGAGTTTGACTATCACAACAATTACATAAACTAATTAGTATATAATTAGATGACAATATAAAAAAAATTTTACACTGACAATAAATTAAAATTAAATTCATAATCTTCAGCATAGGATGATTTATTTGATTTCAAACATGTACTTACTTTAGTATTTTGGTTTTACAATGTCAGAAACAAATTTTCAATAAATTATCTTGTATTTGACTATCAGATTATCACACCCACATGTTTGTAATTCATATTTCGTATCTATCCATTATCCAGTAAATGAAATGAATCCGAGTTTCACTTTAACACGCCACTATCATGTGATAACAAATCCTCAGCATCTACGAAGTAAAATTTAAGAAATAAAAAAAAAAAAGGTCCTTCGATGCTAATGTTATTATCCATAAAAATAAAAATGAAAATAACCACACTGTAACCAAGGTATAGCTGGAATTATAGAAAGGAATCTTGGAAGTACTGGTAATAAGTTGTAAAAGTTAAAATACTTCTCCGTCTAATGTTTAGATTTATTTTTTTTGGTAATCTAATGTTTAGATTTTATTCTTATAAAGTAGGTAAGAATTGAAATACTTTAGTTGGAAGGTTTGAATTTGATTTTTGTTTTACTAAATCTCTTTTTAATGAGCAATTTGTAAGTAAAGTATTCGTTAATAAATGTGACATATATTGATCTTAGAAGAAGAAAGTCCCTCATTTTTCTAAACTTTTTTATAATGCAACCAAAAACGAAAGATTACTCTCATATCTAAGTTTTTTTGGTACTGGTATTCTTAATGGGTTTTACTTTGATGAAATTAATAAATTTTTAAATATTTATTAGTTATTAATTATATTTATTAATTTTTAAATATTTATTATAAAAATTAAGAAATTATCTTGGTATTTTTTGTTTTTATAAGAATATCGATATTTATGGTAATTAATGGCTAATATTTAGTCGCATATCTTATTTAGTTAAAATATAAATATAATATTTATATTTTAACTAAGTAAGACACATAACTAAATATTAATCATTAATTATAAAAGGGTACTAGTACCTTCACAAAAAGGAAAAAATACAAAAAAAGGTTCTTAGAAATTTATGTTTAATAAATATTTTACAACTCGTAAAAAGTATCGGTACCTAAAAAAAACTTAAATATCATAACAAAACCTATAATAAAATAGTGTCATAGGTCAATGATATTGTAGCCTAGTAACTCCTTCCTTGGTCATGATAAAATTATGGGTATTCATGGGTTAGGTTTAACTTGAACTAGTCGCAACTCGAGATTTTGAGCAGGCTTAAAAATATGACCGAACCTGACTCTAAACCTGAGCGGACTCAATCATAGCCTTAAATACTATAACAAGACCTGTAATAAAATAGTGTCATATGTCAATGACATTGTAGCCTAGTAACTCCTTCCTTAATCATGACAGAATTAAGAGTGTTCATGGACTGGGTTAAGACAGGTTTAACTTAGCCTGAGATTTTGAACAGGCCAAGTTTTAGGCTCAAACATAACCCTAAACTTGAGCAAACTAAGTCATGGTCGAGCTTGAGTTGGGCCAAGATTAAGTTGACCTAAAGTTTATCAAAATCTTAATTGTAATTTAGTTATATGTATGTTATGTTATATTATGCGATGCATTTAAATGCTCACATTATATGTTAATACTTTTATGATTAACAAACTCTTAATAAATATAAATAATTGAATATATATATATTATTTAATTTATATATTAAATATATAAATATTTATATATTTCAAGTCAGACTAAATACTCTGAATCCGACCTAAAAAAAATATATCAAATCAAAATTGTTTGACCCGATCCCAGACAAATTATTCTTTTAAAATCAGGCTCAATTCGACCCAAACATCTTAAGTCGAACCAAATTAACCAATCAGATCAGTTCTTGAACACCCGATAATCAGAATTATGGTGCTTAAGATGGAGGATTTCTGTCCCACACGCAATTCCCCACATCCTAACAGGTCTCCAACTTTTTCTTTTTCATTTTTTTTTAAAAAGGAAAAAGTTTATTGTGATAGGGCTAATTGGGAATCTACTTCTCCATTATTATTATTATTATTATTATTATTATTATTATTATTATTATTATTATCTCTTTGTCTGAACCAACTTTTCTTCCTTCAGTTGCGTAAAGTGTGTCTCTCTCTCTAAGTCATTCCCAACTCCAGTTTCTCTCTCTCTCTCTCTCTGTCTACTGCTAAAGAGGAGAAAAAGCAAGGGACATTGGAAAGGGAAACACTCTAGGGAAAAAAAGATGTCTTCACCAAGCAAGCGGCGAGAGATGGACTTGATGAAACTGTTAATCCTCAAAAAAAATTCTTTTTCTTTCTAATTTTATTAAATTTTCAATCTTTTTCTAATTGGGTCTGACATAGTCTCTCTTTTTTTTTCTGTTTTTTTTTTATTTTGTGTGTTTTTTTCCCTAGGATGATGAGTGATTACAAGGTGGAGATGATTAATGATGGAATGCAAGAGTTTTTTGTGCATTTCCATGGACCCAATGACAGTAAATTTCATTTCCCTGTATATTTGTTTGTTGTTTTGGTGCTTCTGATGAAATATTTAGCTAATAAAGATGGTTTGCTTTTGTGGGTCTTTGCCTTGTTTTTTTTTTTTTTTGGTTTTTATCTGGATATAGCTATTTGACCATGTATAGATTTTGGCGGCTCTGGATTTAGATTTGGGTAGCAACAAGAGGATACTCATATGGGACTCACAATCTTTTGCTTTGACTCCCTTTCATTCTTATTCTGTTTATTGTATTGATTGCTCTGTGCATTCTGTGGAGTCTGCAAATAGATTTGGGAATCAGCAAGGTTGTTATGTTTTATTTTTTATTTTTTATTTTACAAAGAAATTTCTGTTGGTTTTCTTATTGATTACTCTTTTTTGCTTATTGTGGCGTTCTTAGTCTGAATATGGAACTAATATCTAGCCAGAAAATATTGGTATGAGCTAGATTTTTGTTGGTTTTATGTTATACCAAATTTACCATGATAGCTGCAGATTTGCCCTTTGCTTATTGTTCTGTCCTGGTTTGAGATTGAATGTTTAATTTTGAGAAAGGTTCTGTTCTTGTATTATGCACCTTCCTTTTTCAATCTTCTATTCATCCATGTGATGGCTTCTGGCAGGTCCTTATCATGGCGGTGTGTGGAAAGTAAGAGTTGAGCTGCCGGATGCTTATCCTTATAAATCTCCTTCCATAGGCTTCATCAACAAGATCTATCACCCAAATGTTGATGAGATGTACGCATATAGTATTAATTCTCTAAAACTTATTGAGTAGTTTACCTCATGTATTAATTTTAAGAATAAGTGCATGTCTGATCATCTTGGATAACAATAATTGCAGGTCAGGATCAGTCTGTCTGGATGTTATCAATCAAACCTGGAGCCCCATGTTTGGTAATTAAATCTTCTGTAAAACTTTTTGGTTTTAATCAAATTTTTTGCAGACCACAATGGCGTTGTTTGATCCATGTAGCTAACCCCAACAAGTGGGAAAAGGCTTATGTTGCTGTTGTATTCAAGGTTTTACATTTTGATATTTTTGGTCGGTTCCTTGTCATATGTCGAAATCTGCTTTCTTCCAGATCTTGTTAATGTATTTGAGGTGTTTCTACCACAACTTCTTCTGTATCCCAATCCATCAGACCCTTTGAATGGAGAAGCTGCAGCTTTAATGATGCGTGACCGAGCAACTTATGAACAAAGGGTTAAAGGTATTGATCCTTTCTGATTTTCATTTTCTGAATATGCGTTTCTTGTATTAGTTGATGTGCACTCATCCCTTGGCCAGCATTACAGACTTGCTTTTTTTTTTTTGGCAGTTTTTCTTTTGTTCTTCCTAATTTCACCTACAATCAAACTCTAAACCAAGAGGGACACGTGAACTAACTTTTTAGACCTCAGGGTATCTAAACCAAGTTTCATGGAGAGCTTGTTTCTCTAGATTTGTATACTTTGGAACAATTTGGTTTCCTCCCTGCAGTTAATTTTTACAAATTATGCTGTTATAGATAAGATCATCCTTGGACTTTTATTACTTATGACATTATCTGGGAACTCTTTGTAGCACAGTTTTTTTTTCCCTGAGTTGGCGAAACTTGAAGGTGGTATTCGCATTTCGTCTTGAAGTATGTGAAATTTACAATATAGTATCTGCTTTTTTATTCAAACATTCAAGTCCTGCCCCTTTTCTTTTCATTTTATATTTCTAGTTTTCCTATTTCAATGCCTGAAAAGAATCAGTTGTAACTTCTGCTACTAATATTTCATTCAAATTGCCACTGCCTTATATTTTGCTACATTGGCTTGGATTACTTGAAACAGACTACATAATCCAGATATGAGGATGCTGCCTTCATTAATTATTACACTTTGCATCTGACCTATGTTAGTCTCTGGGTCTAGCTGAATAGTAGAAGTTGTTAATAATGTCAAGCTCAAATGTTTATTATCAGATTTACCCATTGTTCACTCAAGTTCGTACATTATGTATAGCTAAGAGTGGTATTTCTGCATCCTCAGTCAGTCTTCTCTACTGTGTCAACGGAGGCAGTTGTACTTTTCCTGCTAAATGTTTATCATTCACATATAACAATTTATCAGCTATCTGCTTTCTTGTGTTCTCAGAAGTTATGAAAATTTGAAATTATGGCTGTTCTTTGTTGAATTTTGTTTATCTAACTTGTTGGTGGTATCACTTTGATTTGTTTATCTAGGCTTGAGTTCTTCTGAGAACCAATTTCTGTATAATTTCTGGTTTGCATTTCAGAAACAATAAGTTCTGAATTTAACACTTCACTGATGTGCCTTTGGCTTCCATTTTCAGAGTACTGTGAGAAGTATGCTAAACCCGAAGACATAGGAGCTGCCACAGAAGAGAAATCTAGTGATGAGGAGATGAGTGAAGATGAATATGATTCTAGTGATGAGCAGGTGGCTGGTAAAGCAGATCCGTAGCCCTTATATGCATGTCCTGTTCTTAACTTAGTATTTTATCTGTACATGATGTTCTAGTTCTGTTAATTCACCTCACTACATGTAATGAACTTGATTGTGGTAGGGGGAAATTCCCCTTTCTGTTAGTTTCCTGTCACTGTAAATGTAATGAACTTGATTGTGGATAGGGGCAAATTCCCCTTTCTGTTAGTTTCCTGTCACTGTAAATAATGTACCATTGATTTCCTGATGCAATCTTATTTCTTGTTTAGCTCTTTCAAGTGCATGGATTGTCCTGTTTAGCCTAGTATGTTAATATACTCGAATAATCAGGACTGATAGTGTAATTAACACTCATAAATAAATTATTTTCCCAAAATACCCTTTTTCTTGTTCAATTTGATTTCCCACTAATGCAAAACTATTCCTTAAATTGTTCACCCCAAATTCAAGAGGACATTTTCAATGGCTTTTATGTGGAAGTCAGCATTTGCACAAATCATAATTTTTATTATGTGTACTTGTCCAAATTTCAAAATATGATATTTCATGAATCACATTTTTTTTTTCTCGTGACATTTAAGTCAATAAGTTTATTAATCATAGCCATAAAATTTGAAAGTAGAATGCAATCATTCCACAAATACTTGTGCTAGCGTTTCATATACTTGATTGTCAACACAATTTTGCTTTTTAAATTTAATTTAAAAACCGTGTATTCTTGAATAATAGAATGCATACCTTCATCCAATCAAGGATGAATTGGAAAAGTTTTAATTGAGCAATAACTAACTCAAATTTCAAAACCACAATACTAGTAGCTCACAAAAATGTAATATATCAATGTGAACCAAATGTAGTAATTTCACATGTTCTGACACAAATTGAAAAAATAAAGTTACTTCTCAAAAGTATGGTGATACGTACCTTCTTTTATTGTAGGTAAAATAAATAATTGCTCACTCTCAAGAATCAATGTGGATTTATGTCTCTTTAGAACCCATGTTAAAAATATGGTTTAAAAGGATCTTATTTCCGTAAATAATTCCAAATTGTATGCTAAAAAAAGGTAAAAGAACCATCATAACTCTACTAACTAAATTCTCTTCACTTACATAGTTACATGACTCGGGAAGGAAATAGTTCAGGTGGTTTAACAGTGGCTTACCACTTAGTCTACTTTCATCCTATTTTGATTAAACGTATTTATCAAACAAGTCAGATTTAAACTTTTAAAAACACTTATTTAATTAAATAGACTAAGGCTTAGGCTTTTAAAAAGGCCTATTTAGCATAACTGATCTGCCTATTTATTTATTATAATAATATATAATTAAAAAATTATAATAGATATATAATTTATTAGTTATATATTATATATTTTATTTATTTTATACATAATATAATAATTTTGTTAAAAGCTAAGCATATTTGAAACTTATAAAATTTGAGTTTATTGATTTTTTTAAAGGTTTTTATATAATGTAGACATTTAAATAAGATTTTAGGTCAGGTCTGACAAAATCCTATTGTAGATAATAAATAAGACTAAGGTTAATATCTTACAAAACAAGTCAGACCTATTTAAAATTAATCTAACCTAATTTATTTTCACCCATATACTAATAAAAAAGAAGGCTGTACCAAAAAAAAAATAGCCAAAAAGAAAAAAGAAAAAAAAAATCAACAAAGCAAAAATTGGCAAAATCTTGTTTCTAGAACAATCTGTCATGTAGGATCCACATTACACTATCCAATTACCCATGATTTTTGTATAGGAAACTCAACATTTATAGAACCTATATATATTCGAAGAACTTGTACTTGGATCTTATCTCAAGAAGACACATCAATCCATAATATTCTAAATGAACCCCACTAATTTCTTTTGTCTTCCACTGTTGAGTGTACTTTTTTAATCAGTTTTCCTGTGCTATAGCACTGCTCAAATTTTATATAAGGCTCTATTTCCAAATATCAGTTCTGGTACTTTCTCCAACCTTGTTGACTACTACAGCTATTCGACTAGCATCTCTTTCTTCTCCTCTTGTTTCATCTTTCATTATTTCATATCTAAAGTTTGAACTATATGATAAGGGAGAAATATTTCGACTGTGAACGGTATATATTGAAAGCTGAAGATACCCTTTTGTAATTGTCACCTTTTTCCATCGCTCTCAATGATGTTTCCACTCATACTTCACTTAATCTCCACACTTGAAATGTTTATCAATTTAGCATGGTTTTTCCATGTATGATCAGTATTCTCAAATATATGAAGCCTAGAACACATTTTTATCTTGTTAATTTGACTTCCCCATCATTTATTTTTCTTCTCTACAACATGTCAATTCTCAAACCAAAACTCCTGAAGAAATTTTACATTGCAAGTTCCCATCTCATAAACCGGTCTTGCTTCTGGTCTAATGGTTTGGACTGTTTCATCCCATTAGTGAAACCCCACTTGGTCTCTATTTTCTCTAATACTGAAAATACTTCTTATCGCTGCTATGGGTTAAGAGATTAAGACATGCACTGATGGATGGCAGAAGCTTGATAAAAATTTAATGGCTAAGAAATCCAATCTATAGTCAATATATGCATGTAGGGAATGGATTAAAAAAAAATGCATCCTCGTGGATTCACTGCTGTGATTAGCTACGTTTGAGGATTTTCTAGTTTTGTTGGGCTGAGATTTGTGACCACATCTTGATTTGGTTGTTCTCTGGAGGGTAGTTGGACTGCTTGCCCTTATTTTCTTTTGGCTGGTTATTCAGTGGTCATGGCTCATACATAAAAATTAGCCAAAAAAAATACGAGAACTCATACACAAAACTTCCATCTTTTGGTCCCTGTAATGCAATTTTTCTTCATTCCATTTAACACAAAAGTTGACATATTCATCCACAATATTTCAAATGTTAAAATTTGATCCTTTCCAAATTAGAGAACATGCATTCCTCTCACTTCCGTCCAAGTTTATGCTATTCACAAGAGGAAGGTAAACAAGACATCATATTAAAATAATAAATAAACCATTGTAATTCCAAAAGTACACCATACACAGGTTGAATACCTCAGCCATCATTTAGAAGCTATTATTATTATTATTATTATTATTATTATTATTATTATTATTATTATTATTATTATTAACTTTTTTCAATAAAAAAAAAGTCCTGCTGACAGAAATCAAAGGTTAATAGCTTCTGCATATAGTAATTTGGAAGGGCCAGCGGAACTGTCACTGAGGGAAACAGGACCTTATATAGATTAATCCTTGAAGGACTAATATGAACTATACAAGAGTTTCAGCTATCTAAAGAAAAGCAAATACCTGCAGGATGCAGATACCAAAACAAAAAATTGGAGACCATTGTTATTTAACCCATTGAGGTAGCTGTAAAATACAATGGAGGGCCTAATTCTATATGAACAGTATGGGCTAAACTCTATCCAAGGTAAGGGCCACAAACTCTTCCTGAAACTAGTAGCAATATTTCCATTATATACCATCCTTGTCTCCTTGAAAAATCTATATATGGCTTGGTCTCCTCTTCCCAGAATCTGTCCTTAGCCGCTTTACAGGGTTTGCCCAGCCAACTGACCCACCAGACCCATTTTGTTGTTGAGATGGCTGGCCAACCCACCCTTGTGCATGGGGAGTCTGTTGAGCCAGTCTAGCATCCTTGGGGACTGAACCTTGCCCTGGACTTCTTATAGCAGGACCCATGCTAGGTGGTGAAACAGGGCCAGCTGATCCAGTCCTAGGCTTCACCAATGATTTTTCCCTGTCATTTCTTCTCTTCTTGCATACAACCAGTTCACCTGGATGAGTACGCAGTGAAGAATCATCCTGCTGAAGTTGCTCCCGGGTGCTGCCACAACCACTTCCAGTTCTTGATTCCTTCTGTTGCAAATGGCCTTTGATCCTGGTGTTTTCACCGCTAGAAGCGGATCCACGTTGTAGCGGCTTCTGTGAAGGGCATGGATCAGTTTCCACATCATTTACCAGCCTGTGCCTCTTGCTTGGGCAAGCAGTCACTTGCCTTGGGGATGTTACAGTACCGGCGGAAATTTGGCCAGAGAAAGAAAGTGCACTTCTTGCATCTCGGAAGTCCGTATCAGAAAATGCAATTTTCAAGATATCAAAAAAGAGATCATGAACCTTCCTTGCTTCAGATCTTACCTGTGAATAATGATCACTCTGAGAACTTTTTAACATTCACAAAAATAGGGTTTGACATAGTAAATTCTCCAGGGAATCATTAGAGATCATATCAACAATCCTAATCTCATGATCAACATTCAACAGCCATCTCAATACAGGCAGCAGTGAAAGACAAAAACACATGCCATTCCATATTTCGCAGAAAATTTGAGGAAGAATTACTTTGATGTATTGGTTGGATACAAAGAGCAAGGCTTTTTTAGTTTTGGGATACAAAGAGCAGCACATAACTGTTGCAATATTTAAAAAAAAAATATGCAAGATGGATATATACTCAGATGGATTGGAGGCATATTGATAATTAGAATTAGAAGCAGGATTTTGCATTTCAATAGATTTTTCCTCTTTGCTAAAATAATATCAAATGTAAAATCCAGTGAGAATCAATAATCATAGATTATGCAGGTAGATCTCTCTTGGGATCAAATGCTGAAAATTTTCCTCAAAACATGAACATCAGTAATTAAGACATGTAAACCAGTAATTAACTGCTAATTCCAATTCAATGGAATTACAGACATACAAACCCTTGAATCAGTTAAGACATGTAAATCCATCATAAACATCACCAATAAGAGAATACTGTTTGGACAACTATCGGCAAGCAGTACAAGGTCAGATTCAGATCAATAATTATTTGAAGGGATGTGGTTTAAAACCTGTATTCAGAATGTATAATTTGTTGTCTTCATGACTTAACAAAACAAAAAATAATAAAGCATACACTTAAATCAAATACCTTGAAATATATATTTCAAAATAATTAAATGTAAAGTTATTTCATATTCCAAATTTAACTATGCACATAAGTAGGCACATACTTTTCCTGGATCAAAAAACTTAAACTTTTTATTTAATCCCATTTAATTAGATTATATGAACAATTGATATACTTACATTTTACAAAAAATGCATGCAACCATATGCAACTTTAAAGCAATTCAAACATGAGCATGCATACTTGATTGAATTATAGCATCAACAATTATGCTCATCCATCTTCAAATGTGTTCATTAAAAACCCAAAAAAAAAAAAAAAGGTTTACTGGTACTCTGCATCTAAGTCTAAATGACAACTCAAGTTCCTGTCTATAGTGCCATCACTGAGAAATTTTTTAAAAAAAATTATGCTGGCCAAAAAACATTACACACCAAAAAAGGTGCAAGATGGAATGCCAATGATAGGAATATGCACAGCCATTTAAAATCATTTTTAGAATTTTTTTTTTTTAAACTTCAGCTCAACCAACAGAATATGGTAGCCACTACCAAAACGAGAGAAGAATAAATCTTTCAGGGTAAATTTCCAACCAGCATTACAATAGTCAGTGATTAAGTGCTTCACTAGGTTCATTGAGAAAACACATAAAATACATTTATTATAGGACATATAATTAAAAATAAGGCTTTAAAAAGTGGCATGGTTTCTACAAAGCGTGTGTATTGGTTTTCATTTAAAGGATCCAAACATAGTTTGCCACAAGTAACTCAAGATCATACATTTCGAGTCCTTTGAACAGAACAAAACACGCTATAAGTTGTTTTTGGAAACCGATTAATTTCCATCTCCAAAAGAGTGCATAATTAAATACATTAAGTTAGTGCATGTTTCCACCAAAAATGTGAATCATTTTGTACTATGATACCGATAAGAAATCTCACCTCATATGAGAACCCATAAAAATGCATTGCATTCCTCAACATGAATTGCACATCAAACACAAGCTCCATTACTCCGTTATACTCCAATCTATCTATCCGCTGATCGATCTTTCGTAAATCCAACAGACTGTTTCCTGATCCACCAGTGTACCCAGAATTCTCAATCCTCTTCCACAAATCTGTTAGCAAAGGTACAATTTGATGGCCTTCCTTGTCTATTCTCTTTTGGAGCTTGCTGATTACATTTTTGCACTGCAAGTGCATAAGTTGTATGAGTTCATATACTTACAGTACATGAGCAGGCAGCCAATAAAACTAAAGGGAACATCTCCAGTACAGATTATTTAACATGAAAAGGAAGTGAAATTAAATTCATATAGCCAACAGAAAATTTCAGTGAAAAACAGAAATAAACGAAGTCAATATTTTCAGGAT
This sequence comes from Styphnolobium japonicum, assembly GCA_023212625.1. Lineage (NCBI taxonomy): Eukaryota > Viridiplantae > Streptophyta > Magnoliopsida > Fabales > Fabaceae > Styphnolobium > Styphnolobium japonicum. The sequence continues at coordinate 1,305,096 of JALBWW010000014.1, forward strand.
TGCAGCTGGTAAAGAAACCTGCAATGAGATATCTAGAAACCTTATACAGTTTTATTATATTGAAATTATTGCACTTAAGTTCAGAGAGATTGATAAGGGTTTCTGCTTCCAGTCCTTACGACAAGCAGTAAGACCCAATCCATCCAGGAAAATACATAACAAGACCATCACAAGTAGAAAAGAAGACACACAACATTGATCACTTAATGACACATACCCTTCTCTGGATGATTTCAGTCATCTTGGTGCCATGAGCTGAAGATCCACTAGAATTGATAGGCTTCCCCTCCCAACTTTCTCTGGAATGTTCAGCAACATCCTCTGAAGGTGCAGATATGCAATTCAACCGACCAGACTTAGGAGAGCCATGTAATTTGGATGTATTAGCTACTCTCCTTGAAGGTAGACTTCGCTTATTTTTTAACGATGATTCATTCTTATCATACTTGCTGGCATTGGAGTCTCCAAATGATTTTGATTCTGGGTCAGTCTTTGTTTGCACTTGATATTTATGGTCTGCTTGGACCATCAAAAGAGATGATTCTCCTCGTGGAAGAGATACCATCTCACTGCCAGGCTTTTCCTCAGGCCTTTCCATGGCATGACGGGGTCGAACACGAATACTACGTTTACGTTTAATTTTGGGTTGCTGCAAAACTTGTTCATCCTCACCTTCATCACGATCATGAATCCAACTTCCAGACTGTTGATGATCCATGTGAGAATCACCAGATACTGCAATTTCCCCTTCCTCTAAATCATCTGTCTGGCAAAAATTATCAGAAGATGTTTAATCAGAATGAGATAGAACAAAGACAACCATTCAAAACAAAAAGAAAAAAAATTCAAAATACAAAGTAAAGCCGCATACCATCCTTTTTGAAATGGAACTTGGCCTGGCATCCAACGCAGAGAGGGAACCAAATTTCTGAGAGGAAACCGATGGTGATACTGCCTGAGTCAATCTTTGACTGTCTGAGGATGATCCTGAGGAACCAGCTTCTTCAACCACGTGATTGTTTCTAGCACTTTCTGAAGACCGAGGAATTTCATATCCAGCATCAAAAAGAGGACCATCTTCTTCCAATTGATCTTTCTCCATGGGCTGAGTTCCATCAGCCCTACTATACCCATCATCTTCAAACTCTCCTATTTCCCTATCTTCATGTGCAGAATATCCATTTCTGTCTTCAGAGCTTGCTTCAGAATATTCTCCATTATCATCTTCCATCTCTTTATAACTAGGATGCTTTTTCCCCTTGGGCCGTCCCCTTCTCCTTTCAGAACCCATTTCACTGGATTCCACGACAACACTACCACCCAATAAAGTGTTCTTTGATGGTCTTTTTGATAAAGCAGCAATAGCAGCATTCACTTCTCTTGTATTGGCTCGAAGCCACTTAGGCACCTGATCATACCGTGTCATCTCCTCAATCCAATCCAGTTCTTCATCCATTTGGTAAAACAATTCAACTTCCTCTTCACTCCTAGCAATCATGCGATTTACCTCCTGTAGTGAGGGAACATCATGGACAGTCTCTTGATACCTTTCTTCATCATGTAATAATGTTTCCAAAGTCAAACGTCTCTCTTCATGTGTTGTTCTTTGATCAAAACGCCCAGCATTAATAACCTCATCAGCCATATCTATCTTATATTGTTGAATATTGTTCCTTATGAGGCCCTCAATGGATCCTATATAGCGATCCTTACCCACAAGTTCATCCTCCAAATCGGCAGTTCCTCCACTTCTCAATTCATCCTCCTTCTGATGGCTAGGGATTTTGTCAACAACAGCTTCCATGTAGATAACTTTGACTTCTCTTGTCTGTCCAATGCGATGAGCTCTGGCCACAGCCTGCTCCTCATTTTTAGGGTTTGGATCAGGATCATAAATGATAACTGTGTCAGCAGACTGAAGGTTAAGGCCTCTCCCAGCAGCTCGAATACTAAGCAAGAAGATGAAACAATCTGAACCAGAGCTATTAAAGTCCACTATAGCTGATTCACGGTCTTCCAAACTAGTTGTCCCATCAATTCTTCTGTATACAAGTCTTCGCCATTGCAGGTACTCCTCCAAGATGTCTAGGAGTTTTGTCATGGTACTGAACAGCAGAACTCGATGACCAGTTCTTTGAAGTTTTATAAGGATCCTATCCAGGATCCACAATTTCCCACAAGATTTTACAAGGAATTCTTTAGATAAGTCATTGAAGTATGGGTAATTAAGCAATGGATGATTGCAAGTTTTACGCAGTTCCATGCATCTGTTATTTAAAGTTTTATATTGCTTTGCCTGGTAGACTGGATTCTTTTGAACCCTACGTTTCTCATCCTCAGGATCAAGACGAAGTGTACCAGTTGATTTGACCCAGTCATAAATGGCACTCTGGATAGCTGACATTTTACATCGTAAAACTATGGAGACCTGCAATGCAGCACTGATATTAGGATTAAGCCACCAGATAAAGAGCAAATGGTCAAGTAAGAGAGTCATAATCACACCTTTGGTGGTAGCGAGCCTTCAACGTCTTCAACTCGACGCCTGAGCATGAAAGGCTCGAGAATCTGATGAAGTCGATGGATAATAATAACCTTCTTCTCTGTCTCAAGCCAATCATCCTCTGCATTTTGAGTGGGACCTTCCTTTTGAAATGGTTTTGAGAACCAATCATGAAAGGCCTTCTTATTGTCAAAAACCTCAGGAAGAAGTAAATTTAAAAGTGACCAGAGTTCCTTCAAATCATTCTGCAGAGAAAATCACACCATTAATAATTCCATCACCATGTATTGATATGATTTATTGTTAGGAAGTCACATATCACTAAAGCATACACTAGAGGGAAAGGGAAGTGCAACAGGGAATTAGAAACCCATGTGAGCAAGGAGGGGAATGTGAAAGGTTAGTGCAACAGGGAATTAGAGACCCACGTGAGCAAGGAGGGGAATGTGAGTGACAATAATTTTGGGGAATCATTTTGTAACAACTTGCACAGGTGGCAGGTGGGGCAGGCGGTAGTTTCTGTTAGTGTGAATTGAATAAGAGGAGAGACGGGAGGATAGGAGAGGTAACCAAGATTTGAGTGATGTTTGGGAAGGGAGGAAGCAGACCCCTCGAAGTGTCTGCATTGTCTCTACATATCCTTTTCTGTTTAGAGTGTTTTTCTTCACAACTGATACTGATATCATACTGATCACGCTAATATCACTGACAGAGGAAGTAATTCAGAGGTGTTTCTTTCAGTGTTTTCTATCATTTATGAATTGAAATCTACATGAAATTAACATATAGAACACATGACTCAATATTCTAAGGATTTAATTTTAATCCACTGTCAGTGTAAAGTTTCTTTACACTGTCATCCAATCATGTGCTAACACATCATTAAAAGAGTTAAACTTTTTAGATAGTTGTTGTGATAGTCAAACTTTTTTAATGATTTGGCAATACATGATTGGATGACAGTGTAAAGAAACTTTACACTTACAGTGGATCAAAATTAAACTCATATTCTAAACATGAACTTAATTATTTTATCATGAAAGAAATACCAAAATTATGAATTGTCAAAGAACTTTTGACTACATTACCGGTGACAACTAAACAAATACAATTAGCACAATCTGATATATATTTGACCAAAGGTTATGGTTACAAGAGGCCTTATTCAAGATTTTGACTTTGTGTAATTAAAATTCAGGCTATGATGAATAACCTTAATAGTATCTAACATAGTTATTTATGACTTTAAACAACTAAGTGAACCATAGATAACTGTTATTTGGCTCAGTCCCCAGCTTAGCATCAACCATCAGGCAGGCATGACAAAACTAGGACTTGAGCTCTGTTAATGCTGAATCTAGCCTTATCAGGTTTTTCCTCATTGGCAAAACACTATTGGAGCAAATTTAATTTTTTAAATGGTTCTGTAAAATATTTTATCCTCATGCCCTACTGTCCTTGTCACTCAAAAAGGAAACTACACATTGAAACCACTCATATAAGGAATCCCATATAATGTATATCCAGCTTATCTAAGCAAGAGTTCTAATTTGCACAGGCTCAGATGCAGGTAAATTAATTCTTAATTCATAGCTCAGCAAGTTAAATGGCTCAGCAGTATTCGTTTACAGCCCCCTCATATTAGTGTCTTCACATATAGTTAAAATGTCAAAGAACAAAGAAAGATTGTTACCAAGGGAAGCAAAAGCTGCACAACAAAATAGAAAACTGCGACTTGATGATATGGTAATGTTTGGTCAAATTGGGGCACAACAAACATCACTGAGTACATATAACACTACTGTTTGCAACAATGCATATTGTGTCAAAGCAAAACAGACCTGTAACGGTGTTCCTGTCAGAAGTAGGCGTCTATGACAACGATATCTGTCAAGATCACGTGCTAGAACTGAATCTCTATCCTTCATTCTCTGTGCTTCATCAATTATGATATACTTCCAATCAATTTTTGAAAGCTTTGACCGGTCATACATGATGAACTCATAAGTAGTCACAAGGACATTAAATTTCATAGCCAAAACCTCCTGCAAATATAACACAAAAGGAAATTCAGCAATAAACATTAAAATACTCTTAACAGTACAAGTCAATAAGCGCATACTTACTTGAGAAAATAATTTTGACCGTTGATCCTTCCCTCCAACATAATAAATGCATGACACAGATGGTAACCAAGTATGCAACTCACTCTGCATGATGAACACAATTTTTCAGGTTAAAAGGCACACATATTCACAAAGAACAGGAATATCATTGAAATGAAAGAGTTGAAAGCTCACCTTCCAGTTAACCAAAACGGCATTTGGGACTATTATAAGATGTGGGCCGTAATTTCCTTTAAATTCAATCAAGTAGGCAATTAATGCCATAACCTGGAGAGAAAAGAAATATTTAAGTTTATAGAAGGTGCACAAAACTATCACAGTAAATAATTATGCAGTACACCTGAAAAAAAAATTGAATAAATGTCTTACATCTTCCATGTATGACATAACAAACTTAAATATGAGCTGCAAAAAGAACACGATAGATGTTCTTCCCATTTTAAGGAAGGACACAGCAAAAAGTAACACTAACCTGTACAGTTTTGCCAAGACCCATCTCATCCGCCAAAATTCCATTTAATTTGTTGTTATACAAAGAAAGCATCCATTGCAAACCAACCTTCAAAAATAACATGTCAAAGCCTTAAAAACTTAAAAGACAACAAAAAACAATTATTGACAATTTCATCAAATGTAGCAACCTACAAGCTGATAGTCTCTCAATGTTCCAGCCCGTAACATTGATGGTTGCCTTACAACCCTTTCATTCACAGCATGAGCAAGGTTGTAATACCTGGTATGTGGTACAATAATGGTAATCATCAGGCATCAGATGCACTATTATACAGAACCAACAAAAAATGTTCTAAAAACATAATTTAGATAAACAATATCAAAGCGTTAAAATTACAATAAAAAATAGCATTAGCACATTTTGAGCCAACACCTAGCACTAAAAATACATCTGACCTCAGAAGCATTTTTATGCCAAAACTCAAGACACACGTATATAATAAAAGAATTGAACAAACAAAACCCACTTGCTGACAGATGAACTGTCTCTAGGAGCATTCATCTCCATAAAACGATTTCTAATCATCACTTCCTCTCCAGCACAAGCTGCTGCCACTCTGACTTCTTCTTCAGAAAGACCCTTTAGTCAGAGAACAAATAATGGATCAGTGAAACATAAATAATCTCAAAAGAAAAAGTTAAAACAGTACATTACAAAAAAATCAAAAACAAAAACAAAAACCTCAAAAATGAATTGTATGGAAAAATGGACAGGAACCATAAAGGCTTTCTCTCAGGCCAATGGAATTTTCATTTATTTTTTCATTTTTTATTTTCGGAAGGGGGGGTAATTAATGAAGCATACCTGCAATCGTGCAGCAGCTGCAGCAGCTCTTGCTGCCTCCTCCACTTCCTGTTGATTCTTGGCAGCTGTTATCTTACTTCCTAGTTTATGTAGATACTCTTCTGTCTGGGACAAGAAAGTTGAAAGAACAGCATATCTCTCTGCAGCATCACCCGGCATGCTAGTCTGCTGCTCTAGCAACATCTCCCTATATCTGTCAACATCATTGTTTTTTAAGGCTTCCATCCTTTTGTTCCTGTCATCATCTTTACGTTTTGAGAACTCCCTCAACATTCTCTCGTGATATTTGGCCACCCCCCTGTTGCGGGCAGTACGGGCATCACGAATGGTCCAGTGTGCTTCAAGAAGCTTCTTGCGCCACTGAAATATAGATTTGAGTTGCTTCTCCCTTAAAGCTCTTTGAGACGCCTGCACTTGTCTAGCAAGTTCCATACGCTGACGTTCACAAAGCCTAACAAACTTACGATATGGCCTATCTGGCATTGCCATTATCTCTTGTTGCTGTTGATCAATCTCATCCCTTAAACGTGCCTGAAGATCTAAAAGGCGAAGCTTTTTCTCTTCAATTTGCAACCTCAACACAATATCTGGCCTAATTCTTTTCCTCTCTAAGTTTACCGCCAGTAAACCTTCGATCTTCTTTAAATTTTCTGTCCTTTTTTTGTTAAGTACTTCCATGCCTTCCTCAAACAGAAGCTCTTTCACATCATATGCCAGAGATAAATTATTGTTGTTGTTTACCATCATCGATGACCCAAAGGAGTCATGTTTCCTAGTGAAGAAAGGAAAATCAAATAGGGGTCCATGATATTTTCTGGTGGACCCCACATCCTTTGGCAGGGCAACAGTGCTTGCTTGTGCTGGTTTATTAATTTGCATTGTGTCAGATACAGAAGCCTGGGGTGCAATAGCCTTTCCCCTATCTAATGCCAACTCATTTCTAACAGGAGTTCTGTTAATTCCACGATCACTTTCCTGGTCTGACTTACCAGAGCATCCAATTGATTGCCGCTCTTCCTTTTCAGCAGATTCCTTTGTCACAGATGGCATAGCTTGCATATGAACTGCTGTTACAGTGGCTCTCTCATCTCTGGCAAAGGCTTCCTGCTTTGAAGAACTCTTTCCATTATTAGCTGGGATAGGTTGTGAATCCTTGGCATTGGACTCAATGTGCCTTGGTTGTTCTGCCACAATATTTCCAGCAGATTTGTCTTGATTTTGTCCTCCTGCAGGATGAATTGGCTGCTGCACTTGCGAATCAAGAGACGGTGGAACAATGGCCCGAAGGAGTTCTTGGGGGAGTGTACCTTCTCCTTTCTATCAACCAACATAAAAAAAATATCAGCGAGCACAATCTCCATTAAACATAAATAGTACATCTTAACTAAGCCTATATAAATAGCATACACACACACACATAAGGAAGGCAGACATAGATGCAGAGAAGCTCAGACAGAATGAGAAAGGAAGAAGAGATTTAACCTTCAGCCGCCTAAATGCTAGTATCTGTGCTTTAAGAACATGTAGCTGTTGTTTGGTAAATCCAGTTCGTTGTTGAGGCATCTGAGCTGGTGCCCCTTGAGATTTGGTATAATTTCCTGAGCCCCCTTCATTTGTCGGACCTCCGGCCTGAGGAGCAGATTGGTTTAATTGCCTGATGTACTGCATTTGCGTAGGTTCTGGACCAGATGGTGAAGATTTTGCATTAAAAGGATGATCTGCACCTAACTTCATGTTGGGAGAAGACTGCTGCAGATGCATAGAAGGCATTCCATTTCCAGCTATAACTGGTTGCCTCATAGATGATTGAGAGTCTCTGCCATGAAGACTGAATTGCTGCACTGCCATGTCACTAGAGTTACCAGATATACCAGCATTAATTGGTGGGCTAAAACGGCTGGGTGGAACCGTCTGCCTGGCTTTTGCAGAACCTGACTGAGCAGACACATCACTAGATGAATTAGCATGTGCTGAGCTCTCACTTGCAACTGCTGGAGAAGCAACTTGCTGGTTTGAAACAGGGACAGGTGATGACTGAGCACCAATGTTGCTATCATTTGCCTTTGGTTGTGAAACCATCCTTGTTTGCATCAGCGGAATGAGCTGAGCCATTAAGTTAGCATTTGCAGGATGTGATAGATCAATATTTCGTTCATGTGCCCAAGCCTGCATAGCCCGTAATTGAGCAGGCACTGCAATCTGGTTGTTCACAACATTCGGGGCGCTCTGCTGAGTTGCTGGAGATTGCACGGATCTTATCACATTTCCAGGCATTAAGTGTCCAATGGCTGGTCCCTGGGTTGAAGACTTTCCTTCACTCTTCTGATCAGCTGCTAGCTGCGGTCCTTGCTCTATCTGCTTTTCCCCACGAGTAAAATGTTCAGATGAATTCCTAGAGGATGATCCTTGGGCTTGATTCACTGCCTGCATAGACATAAGGTCCTGCATTTTCAGATTTCCCATACGCATTTCCTGATCCTTCACAGCTGAAGGGCCTAACATTCCCATTTTAGTTTGCTGCTGTGACTGCATTGCCAAAGCAGACTTTTGTTGGGAAGCCTGGAAAGCATATTGAAGGTATGCTTGTTGGACAGGGTTTAGCATTTGCTGCTCAACACCTTGACCCTGGCCGGAGCCATGCTGAGCTAAATCACTAAATTTTCGGGATTGCTGAGGCAGTTGCATGGCACTAGGAGATGAGAAATTGTTACTCCCATATACCCCCTGAAGCCCAGCTTGATATGCCAAAAATGCTTCACTACCTTCAGGTTTTCTGAATAGTTGCTGTTGAAATGACTGCATATGTATATAGTTGAGTAAAAGTCATCATTCCATAACACTAATGAATTGGTGAAAGGTTGCAGAAAAAACAAATAGATATAATTAATTTCCCACAACAACATCAATACTTGTTGTAAGATGACAATGCAAATTTCATTGCTATCAAGACAAACCCAAGTATACAAATACTTGTCAAAGTATAACATAAGCTAATTTGGTTCTCGAGACTTACAACCCCACTTTTGACTTCACATCTTAAAACAACGCAAAAAGGTATGACAGAAAATTCCATGGAGACTTATGCAGGCTACTATTAAAGTAAAATACATAAGAAAAAACCAAACTGTGTCCTCTACTGAAGTAACATAACAATGAAAGCAAAAATGAGACCATGGTTGTAAGTTATGACAGATTCTTAAGCACCATTACCATAAAACACAAAGAAAATCAGTCAAATATTAATGATCACACCATTTTGAGAAATATGTCGATATAATGATGATTTTCCCATTAAGATTGCACTAGATTAAAAAACTAGAAGTCAACAAGAAACAGACGATCTCAATTAATGACATCACACATATTTTACTACTAATAACAGAAGTAACAGAAGTGAGAGACAGCAGGAACTGTTAAGACAGAAATTGACAATATACAGAAGTTGACGAAACAACACTTTTTATCAAGTTGCAACTTGAGCTTGACTGGATACAATCCACAGTTAATCAACGTTTTTAAACTTGAACAGTAACACCAGAAGAGAGAAAGAAAGGGCAAAGGGGGAGTTCATAATCCACAGTTAATCAACGTGTTTAAATTTCAACAATAGAACCTAAAGTGAGAACGGAGGGGTAAAGGGGGAGTTCCTTAAACCAAAACTCAAACCTCAAGTTTTATTACCCTGATGTTTCATTATCATCACCAACTTCTAAAAGGAAATTTCCTAGAACAGTGCAGAAAAGAAATAGTATATGTAGAATAGTTATATTTGCCTATAATTGAACATCACAAATGAACAGAAAATAAAGGCAAAGACCAATTAGTAAAAAATTCAAAGTCCACAGCAAAGTTCATGCTGATGTGTGATTAAAAGGAAGCTTGGCTGGAACTGACAATGTTAACAGCACTCAATTGCACCCAATCAGCACCAGGTTCAATGCTCCATCAGTTTCCATATTCTACTAAATTAACACATCTCTAGTTTGACTCCTTGAATACCTGAAATCAATTGGTTTTAAAAAAAAACACACACACACACACAAACCCAACCAACTAACTAACTATGACATTCTTTGGTAACTAAACCCCAGTACGAAATGTATTAAATGCAAATTCCACTACAACCCATTTTTCCAACAGGCACAGCACTCCAAATTCCAAAACAAACCAAGTGTTCCAATCAAACCACATTAATTAACAGCACAACACAACAACTAGGTACCACCCCACTTGTCAGAGTATATGTTCTACCAAATTATCATACAAAATTCAGCTAAACCTATAAATCCACACCTGCCTAGAACCTATCTGCTGCTGTTGCTGTTGTTGCTGCTGCTGCAAAGAGTCCAACCCCAACTGCGAAGCTGACACCGCCGAAGACGAAGAAGACGGCGACGCCGCCGACGATGTCGACGCTGCCCTCCCCGCCGGGTTCCGGCCGGGCCCACCACCGCCGCCGCCGGCAGATTGCATGCAATCAGCCCAAAATTCAATAGCTACAAGCACCAACAACCAAAATCACCAAATTCAGATCACTCCCACTGAATAAAAACAAATAAAAATTCAAACTTTGAACCAAAATCAGATACCCAGAAATGTAAAAACCTCAAAATCCCTCCAAATTTCAAGAAAAAACCCGTTTTTTCCCTCCGATCCCAACGTTCAAAAAACCATCATACACCCCATTTTTTTTTCTCTCTCTAAAATCCGCGACTTTCGGAGCAATTGAGGATAGATCTTCCCCCGCAGAGAAGCGAACTTGACGGAATCGGTGATTCCACTATTTGGGTCACACGCGATTTCGCAATTCACAGTCAAACCCTAAGGGGAAAATATATATTTTTTTTCATTTTCATATTTTTCTTTTTGCATTTTCTTTATAAAAATGGTGTTAATGTTTTTTTGCTCAGGTTTGGTAACGAAGCTTTCTCTCTCTTTCTCTCACTATGATGCCTTTTATGCCCAAACACCTACGGTTACAGATTTACGGAAAGTATCAATTTAGATTGCCCCTCATTTTCATCAAAATTACAGGCAAAAACCCTAAAGTGATTGCTCGCGTACTCTTTATTTATTTATTTTTTTTAAATATAAATATTTATCGTAAATTGATAAATATTTATTAATTATTAATTATATTAAGCGTATTCTTTATTTATTTATTTTTTTTAAATATAAATATTTATCGTGAATTGGTAAATATTTATTAATTATTAATTATATTTAATAAATTTAAAATATTTATTAAAAAATTAATAATTAAAATATGCCTGATAGGAATTGTTTTGATATTTTTACAAGTATGATATTTAAAGTAAATTATTTATTAATTATTAGTTTTATTATAAATACTTTAAAGTCTATTAAATATAAATAGTAATTAATAAATATTTAATAATTATTTTTAAATAATATTATAAAAATATATATATACTAAAATAATTTTTAAAGTAATGATACTTATATAAAAAAAATTTACAAAATCTTCATAAAAACTCATGCAAGTTATTGGATTAAGTTTAGGTCTCACTATAACTTTTTTTGACTTGATCCAATGACTTGCATAAGTTTTTGTGAGGATTTTGTAGAAAAAAAAATTATATAAGTATCATTACTCATACAATAACTCTCTCTAAATATTATACTTATAAGAATACCGCATAAAATCTTATTTATAATAAATAGCTGTAAGAATAGAACCTGAAAATCAATTTGATCATGTAAGAATTGGACCAAAATTCGACGTGGTGGATCCGATTTTTGTAACTATGTTATAGTATGGGTTAAAAATATATGCTTTAAAATGGAAACAAACAAATTGCCATTATTTCATTACAGAAAAATCTATTTTGTCAATAGTGAAAGAGAAGCTTAATAAAACTCCATATTAGCTTAAATTTTAAAAAAAATTGTTTTTGGGGTTTTTTTTAATTATAATATTTTTGTTAAAGTGCTTATTAGCGTAAGTAATTTTGTGCAGCAGCAAAAATGTGACAATAAGGAAAAATTGATTTTAAGATATTTTTTCTTACTTTTGAAAATTGAAAACTTATAAAGATTTGAATTTGTCAATGCATATAAGAACTGGGAATTATTTTTCATTTTGTTTATGTAAGAAAATATCTAATTCTTGTCGTTTTGAGAGTCAAAAGTCATCAATACTGTAATATAGATAAATTTTTATTAAAAGTAACTAGATTTTTTTTTTGCTAAAATAGAAAATATTAAGGTTAAACAAATATGGTTAAAATATATATTAAATTAAAAACTATTCATTAAAATCAGGACAATTTTATTGATGGTTTCTTAAAACAAATTTATATTTAGCAAACAATTAATTTTAAAGTTCGCTAATAAAGTATATTTTATTTTAAGGGACATAAAAAGTTAAAATTATTAAAAAGGACTATTCAAAATTTATTTAGAGATAGGATATTACGTTTTACTTAATGGATAAAAATACTCTTATTATGATTAGATATCTTCTGTTGTTAGTCATTTTATGAGAATATTTAACTATTCAATAAAAAGAAATAGTTATTCGCATATTGTTCTCCAAACTTCTTATAAATTTAGAATTTTATTTATTATTTTTAGTCACTATATGAGAACACTTGACCACTTAATAAAAAGAATAGTCATTCGCATATTTTTTTCTTTATTTCTTGTATTTAGAACTTTATTTACTATTGTTAATCACTCAGTGAGAATATTTGTTCACTCAATAAAAAAAATAGTCATTCGCATATTGTACTCTAAATTTTATGTAAATTTTGAACTTTATTTATTATTGTTAGTCCATGAGAATACTTGATTACTCAATAAAAAGAAATAGTCATTTGCATATTATACTCCATATTTTTTGTAAATTTAGAACTTTATTTGTTATTGTTAGTCACTCTGTAAGAATATTTCATTACTTAATAAAAAAAATAGTCATTTATATTATACTTCAAACTTCTTGTAAATTTAAAATTTTATTTATTATTATTAGTCACATCATAAGAACACTTGACTACTAAATAAAAAGAAATAGTCATTTGCATATTTTCTTTCAAGCTTCTTATAAATTTATAACTTTATTTCTTATTAGTAGTCATTTCATAAGATACATTTGACCACTTAATAAAAGAATAACCATTCATATATTTTCTTCCTAGGTTTTTAGATCTTTCATTATAAAATCATAATGAATGTAAAATTAGTCTAAAACATATTGCATTACAATTAATATATACATAACCAATTCAAATTATCCAAAACAAAATTGTAAAAACCTCAAAATACATTCACCGTATAGTATTTCAAGTGAAAGATTCATTAGAATTGCAAGTTACAATTCATACCTATCATTGACATGATTGCGGCCATGAACATCATCACCAAGATTTGAAACACCATTGTTAGTCTTTTCTGTTTCCATAATATATAGATGAGATGTATTGAGTTATTGAAATAGATCAATTGAACCAAGGGCAGAGCTAGAAAAAATTATGAGGGGCCATAGTAAAACAAATAATTTAGGAAAAATGACTTAAAACTTCTTCTTGGTAAAAGGTTGAACAATTTGGTTCGTTTTAAAAATTAACCAATTATTCAATTAATTTAACCAATAATTTATATACAATTAACTAATAATTTATCTTCATTTTGATACTTAATATATGGTTAACTGTATGTAAATTATTGGTTAAATTAGTTAAACGATTGATTAATTTTTAAAATGAACCAAATTATCAAACCTTTCTACTAAGTTAAACTTTTAAGTCATTCTTCCAATAATTTAAGGGGGAGCCAAATTATTTTTAAAAAAAAGATTACATGCGAAAATCATGTTTTTAAGAAAAATTTGGGAGGGTTATGTTTAATGACGCGTCGCCCCTAAATTGAGCCACACCATTATTAATAATGAGGTCTATCAACTAAGATTGGTCAAACTTGACTATATAAATCAAACATTTACTTTGGACATCCTCTTGCATTGGAAGCAATATCTTATGAATCAAGTCCAAATACATACACTCATCCTCAATTAAATCACTAGCTGCGCTACTTCCATTATAAATATTATTTTAATATGGCTCAACTACAATATTGCCACTCATTTGAGTGGGATTGCTATTGTGTTTCACGCTCAAGTAAAAATATCAATTACTATGTAACCAAAATAACATGATGATAAATTATAGGATACCAACCTTATATATTAAATTCATTTCCTTTAATCACATCATGATAGCTGTTTATTGACTATTGTTGACCACTCAAAGATGAGCGATAACCATTTTCATGATAGTCACCTAATAACTGATATTGACCAATTAAATATTAATGATAGTTGTTAACAACAATTAACAAATATCAAAACCCAACTCATTACCGAATTATGAACTTGAGTGTTAGTCATTTTTTCTTTACTCTCTTTTTTGTATAAAAATAAGGCTAAGCAAGAAGAAAGGATAGAAGAAAAAAATTAACATGATTTTTGCAAAAAAGAAAAAGATAAGGTATGAGATAGGTAAGAAAATAAAAGGGTTTTCATTAAGAATACTTTTTATCTATTGTGTGAGATTTGATAGCCTTTCTTCCTAAATAAATTTTGAATGATCATTCTTAATAATTTTAATTTTTTATGTCTCTTAAGATTAAATATATCTTAGTACCAAAAAAGATTAAATATACTTTATTAATGGTCTTTAAGATTAATTCTCCCTATATTTAATTTCTGTTAAAGATGGTATTTAAGTCACATGATAAATTGAAATATTAGGCTTATTAAAAATTATATTAAGTACTTACAAATTATCAGAAGAGATTGTAATATCTCCATATATCAATAAATTGGAATATGAAATTTAACTATACCTATTGTTGATCATATTGTTCAATTATCATAACTGTTCTTACAATTGTCGTTAGATTTAATAATAATGATGCAAATTATATTTTTCTTTGAGGATATGATTTTATAAAATTTGTATTCATTCTTTTTATAAAAAAAATTTTATGCATTATATGATGAGTTTAATTTTGATCTACTGTCAGTGTAAAGTTTATTTACACTGTCACATAATCATGTATTGTCGACTCATTAAAAAAGTTTAACTATTATAACAACTACCTCAAAAGTCTAACATTTTTAATGATGTGTCAGTACATGATTAGATAATAATGTAAAAAAACTTTACACTGACAGTGAATTAAAATTAAATCCTTATATGATTATGGCGGTACTCTAATTATCATAATGCAATAAGATGTATAATTTATATATTTTACACATTATTGGCATCTTTTTTGTCATACACACTATTGACATTTCTGTTTATGTAAGATCCAGTTTATTTTAGTTAATACTAGTCGTTTAGCCTGTATGTTTTGCGGACACTTGCATTTTAATATTTTTAGTTAGTATTTTATAAATTAAATTTACAAATTTTAGTATAATTGACTTAAGTAATTAAGTGAAATAGACAATACGTTAAAAGATTTAGTTTTGGAAGAAATATTTTTTAAAAAAAGTTTTTGCAAATTAATATTTTTTATGATTGTGTTGCTTAAATTAGAAGTATAAATTCCTTTATTATGATTGTGTAGCATAAAAGACCATGTTCAAGTTCATGCACTAGGATTTGTATAAATGCATGTATATGTTAATAAGAGGATACTCAAAACTAACTTGAGTTGATTCGATTAGAAGGGGCTAGATCACCTTAAGCATTTTATTCTTGGTTCGATCATTGGGATAATGTATATGGAGATAACGCATTCAGGGGGTCCCACTTCACGCGTATAACTGTACTTTGTGAGATTAGTCTCTCATCTTCTGAGCGAGAGAATACCCTAATTTACACAAAAATATATGTATATACTCAATATATGTCATGTCTAAATGCATATATAGTAATTTGTGTAAATTCTTTAAAAAAAATTAGAGATGAATTTTTATATAATTTTTTAATAAATTTCATTCTTATTTTCAAGAGACACTACATTAACTCTTTTTTTTTTATATATACAAAGAAGGTCTAAGAACTAATGTAGAGGAAGGAGAGGGTAGACTAATGACAAGTAAAGTGACTTGAGTGAGATGGGATCAAGTAATCTCCTAAAAGACTTGGTACTATTAGAAAATAGTTCTTGAGTACACCAAATTGACTTTTTATACGATATTCATTGCGCCTATTTTATTTTATTAAAACTTAAGATCAGTCTCCACTCTCAAATTAGTATGCATCTAAAAAAACTCATTGAAAATTAATATGACTTGTTGAGACCTGCATAATCTTTAAACCACTAACTCGACAGTTTCAATCAAGATATCGATAAAAAAAAAAATCTCATAGCATCTAAATTTTTTTGAGAACTGAACGGTTACGTTTAACATTAAGATCAGATTCATCACAAATAAATGTGATAATTATTTTATTAAAAAAAATTCTTAGCATTGAACGGTTACGTTTGTCCTTTAGATCACCATATTAACTTTTTATGTGATATTAATTGCACCTCTTTAATTGAAACTTAATATCAGTCTCCACTCTCAAGTTCCTATGCGTCCAAAACAGTCACTAAAAATTAATGTGACTCTCTAAACAAAGAGACAGATTAATGCCAATAAGGTAACGAGGTGTGAATACTCTTTGAACTGTGAAGATATCAATTGGATCAGAATCTTCTCATATTATTTATTAACATGAGAGAATCATGTTAGAAAGAGAAATACACAAAAATAAAATAAGAATATGAAGTATTGAGGTGTGAATACTCTTTAAACTGTGAAGATATCAATCAGATCAGGATCTTCTCATGTTACTCACTAATATAAGAGAGTTATGTTAAAAAGAGAAAGACACAAAAACAAAATTAATGAAATCTACACAAATATTGATGGGTCCTACCATGATTTTTTCATTTTATTTTTATGTTTTTCTTTTTGTAATATAACTCTCTTATGTTAGTTAATAAAATGAGAGGATCCTTATCCATATCAATATAAAATTATGAAGCATCTAAATTTTTCTGAGTATTGAACGGTTATGTTTGACTTTAAGATCAAATTCATTGTGAATAAATGTAAAAATTATTTTTATAAATTTGAGATTAAATAAAAGTGAGGCAAAGCTGCTTTGTCTGGCTGGGATTCTTAAGGGATTCATTGGCATCTCTGATAATCTCCATGCAGAGCTACTAGCCATTCTTAAGGGACTATGTCTTACATGGGATTTTCGGCTGAGTGAAGTAAAATGTGAATCTGATTCTTAAGATGCAGTGGGGTTGGCTACAGAACATGTTTCCCCTTTCCACAGATATGGCTACATCATCTCTGCTATTAAGAGAATGTTGGGTTTGGCTTGGAACATCAGGTTTGTTCACATCCTCCGAGAAGCAAACCTCACTGCCGATTTCCTTGCTAAGTTAGGAGCCAAGAATGATGCTACGTATTCATGCTGGTCCATGCCTCCACATGGTCTTGGCTCTTTGTTACTAGCTGATTCCATGGGAGTTGTCTATGTTAGGCCCAAGGTTTTCAAAAACGAGAGTCCACCTAAAAGCGTTGGAGACTCTGATAAAAGCGAAACGTAAAAACGTAGATGTTACATATTATATAAAATATGTATATATAAATACTATATAAACAAATTTCATAACTTGAAGGCTTGAAATTGAATGGTTGAAGAACACTTGAACCAGTGCATCACCGAAGAAGCATGTTCTCACTCCTCAGCCACCGAAGACCGAACCAAGCTTTCAGCCAACGAACCAAGCTTCCAGCCACCGAATCAAGCTTCTAGTCATCGGCTCACCACAAGTCCTTAGCCACCGAACCAACATCAACGATTCAACAATACCCAAAAGTCAAGTCAACCTTGAGTCTTCACCGTGAGTTGTCAAGCTCTACAACCACGGGTCTTCTAGCCATCGAACTAAGAAGATTTAACTGAATTATTGAATTGGTTGATGAAGGAGCAGCACTGTAGTAGGATGAATGGTGCCCATGCCCTAAACAAATGACAAAAATCGGGTTGCCCAAACGGCCAAACCCAAAGTATAAACCCGACCTAACCAGTTTCATGTCCATGACTCCATTAGGCCCATAGCCATACAGCCCAATAATATCCAGCCCAATGGCAATTACCCTTAAAATGTGAAAACGTGAAAACTTGGTATAGAAAAGCGATTTTAACGCTTTTACAAATCCAAAAAGCGTTTTCACACGATTTTACCAAATTTCGATTTTAGGTAACATCCAACAAGTTTTCATGACTTAAAAGCGTAAAAGCGTACGCCTTAGAACGCGCTTTTAACAACCTTGGTTAGGCCTAAGCCTTTTCTTTTCTTTCATATGTATCCAAAAAAAGGGCTTAGCTGGGATTTGATCCATATTAAGGGCTTGTTTGGATAAATTTCTAAAAAAAAGACTTTTTTATAGATATTTTTTTAGTAGAAGTTTTTTTAAAGAAAAAATTATGTTGCATTTGGATGCAATGTTTGTTGGTGTATGCCCTAGAGGCCAGTTGTATACTGACATTCTTGGATATATTGTATCTTGTCATTTATATATATTTGAGGCATTTCAGTTATTGTGTTATTTATTTTATTTAAATATGCATGATAAATTCCTTAGAATAGTAAGTACAATGCCATGGGATATTAAGTGCATGACTTAATTGTGAGATCCTATTGATTACTTTCAAAACGTTATTCTTAAATGTCCCTAGTCAAGTATTATTGTGAATTAGGATAACTATAATACATTGAGACTAGTATGTGTGTAGACTGATGACCATATCTCACGGGTCATAAATATGAGATATCAAGTCTTCATATGAGTACACATTAGAGTAATGTTGGATTGGATTGACCCACCTTGAGAACGTTGCATGGATCGTTACGTGAGTGTCATAAGCGATTCTCACAGTGACAATGATGTATGTGATCCTTTGACTTGATGACACTATAGTTTCCTACACGAGGAGTTGTATGACTTGATACTGTCAAACTTCTCCTGTAACAAGGAGACTAAAAAGGCAGCTATTGGACATATTGCAAATCATGCAAAGGGATGTGAGTGACCTAGATAAGATTTGTCCATCCTACTTAATGTGAGTGATATCTATGGGCCCCTTGATAGAGTGAGACTGAAAATGCATGATCATGCTTGAATGAATCAATATAAGATATTGATCTCGTTTATCATAGTATGCCTACTCGGAGATTAAGAAACCAAAGATTGAACTATACAAGGATGACTGTTCCATGCCTTGTGTTCAATCTAGATATTTGGACAAAGGGACTAGACTACATGGTAACATTGTTCACGAAAAAGTTATGTCAAATCACTGACATTTCTGTTACTTGAGTAGTAGTGATGCATTACTAGATGCCGCTCACTGTTTGTACTGCTAAAATTAGATTTTAGTATTATTGTCAACGTAATGGGAACCTACAGGGTCATACATTTAGAATTGACTGATATTGGAGTTTAATATTCATGAGATGAATTTAATTAGGAATCCAATTATGACTTGGGCTCCTAGATAACTGGTTGGGCATTTAGTTAGACTAAATGAGCAACTTGGTAGATGGACCTGCACATAATTGTGACCTAGGTCAAATTGTAAGCAGACACATCAATGCTCCTCTTACTCACTAAAGACGACAACCCTAGCTATATATATATATGACATATAGCCGTTGTAGCCATAAACAACACAAGTGACAGAAAAGTGAGTGTGAGAGGATTACCCCCTCGGCTGCTAGTACCTCGGAGTGGAGGACAACTCGATTTCGGTCCGTTTGTGTGGATACCATAGAGACACCGCTGGATTGTTGTGCTCGTGATTGAGAGTCGGTTCTTCATAGAGGTAAATCACTTTTACACGTTTTATGATTTTCGCATGGATCCTCTACTGGGTTTGGGATTTGGTCTTAGTTTTTCTGCTGCGTTTCCCAATCCCGAAACCCAACAATGTTTGTGAAATACTTTTAAGTAATATAAAGACTTGTAAGTTTCTTTGGATAAGAAAGAACAAAAGAGTTTTTTTTATAACAAAATTACTAAAAATGTATGGTATTCAAAATAATGGAGGTTGGGTTTATAAGAGGGAAAAAAATAAAGGACAAAAGATGTAATTTTTAATAAAGTTAAAGTGTATTTTTGTCAATAAATTATATTAAAAATCACTTCTCCTTCTCATTTTTTCAGAAGCTAGGGATCACTAGCTTATAAAAAAAGTGATAATTGAGATTTTTTTTAACTTATATTTTTTAAAAAAGTTTTATTCAAACATACATAAAAATTTATGAAAATACTTTTTTTTAAAAGTAATTTATTTTTTCAAAAAAAAGCTTATCTAAACGTACTCGAAATAATCTCCTAAGTAACTTGGTACCACTTCAGGTACAAGGTACACCAAATTAACTTTTTATGCGACATTCTACACTTATTTAATTGAAACTTAAGATCACTCTCTACTCTCAAGTTCGTATACATTTTAATGTGACTCCCTATGCAACGAGACATATTCAAGCCACTGATAGTCCCAATGAACATATAGATATATAATTCTAAAGATTTACATTTACTTTTTTTAAGCACTGAACGGTTCCGTTTGACCTTAAGATCAAATTCATCATGAATAAATATGAAAATTATTTTATCAATTTGAGATTAAACAAAGTACAAGCAAAGCAGTTTGGTTGGGATTCAATCTCATAATCAAGCAATTTTTAAAGAGACTTGGTACCACTTGAACTATAACTCTTTAAGTACACCAAATTAAATTTGTAGGTGATATTCATTGCACTTATTTGATTGAAATTTAATATCAATCTCAATTCTCAAGTTCGTATGCATATAAAAAAAACTCAGTGAAAAATTAATAAGACTCTCTAAGTAAAGAGACAAATTCAAGCCATTGAGTTATTGAGACATGAATACTCTTTAAGCTACGGATGGTATTAATTTCCAATGAAGATAAGCATCTTTAAACATTTAAAAAATAATAATTTTGTCTTAATGTTTTATTTTTTTGAAATATTCATTAATGCTCATTTGATGAGTACAATTGGATGACAATGTTAATATCTGAATACAATTTTAGGAACAAAAATTAACTTATTTTTCATTTTTTATGAAAGGATAGAGGGTGAAATTATATATTTACCAGTAGAAAAATCTCAATGACGATACTTGTGTACAAAAAATCCCATTTACTTGATCCTGATGGTCTATTTGTAAATTTCAACAAAGTATTGGTCAATTCAGTTAGCAATGGCCATATTGCCAGAACTTGGATTTTTGTAATGAAAATAGAAAAACTGAAAAAGGCGAGAGAGAAGGTAAAGGAAGATTTTCTTGAGCCAAATGTTCTTTTATTATTTTGTTAACATTTCTCACAAGCTACTCACTTTCATATAAATTTAAAACGGGAAAATCCCAATTAAATGGTGAATGTTTTAATTCATAATTAATTAGTCAATATTAATTTTTATCTGTTTGGAGTATACTTGTATTAATGATGGTACTAAATCTATATTTGTTTATCCTTTAATGATATTTTTAAATTTTTCAATAGAATCTTTAACCTCAAAGGTTTTATATTCAATTTTATATTATTCTTTAATGTTTTACTAATATATTTTAAATAAGATTTAATTTTAATTTATTATTAGTGTAAAAAAAATTTACACTGTTATTCAATCATGTGCTGACACTTCATTAAAGAAGTTTGACTATCACAATAATTACTTAAGAAATCTAACTTCTTTAATGATGTGTGAACACATGATTAGATGATAGTGTAAAATTTCTTTACACTGACAATGAATCAAAATTAAACTCTTTTAAATATCATTTCTTACATTTTCTCTTTCAATATCTTTTATTTGATTTGTACATGACATTATCTATGGTTGTGAAGACATTAGTTAGAGTTGTTTGATTGAACTTTTGTATTTATTGCTTCTGCTTCCTCACCACCTCACATATGTAAGGATGCAAATTTTGGCAATATTTCGCTAGTTTTTTGTTGTGTTATTTCTTTATCATTGTTTGCCAAGAGTTGTAATGAAATCTCTATACCTTCAATATTATAGATATTTTTTTTTATTTGTATTGGATTACTCTATTTAATATGTTATAATTAATTTAATTTATGTTATTATAAAAAAAAAGGAAAGAAAACATATCTAAATATTTGCTCACCAATTTTATTTATTGTCGAAATTAAAATTATTTTTTGTGGGCCAATTTTTTTCAACTTGATGTTCATAGTATGTGGATCAATATCACAATGCAGTTATTATTTTGGTAACAGCATACTGTACGAATTTTATTAATGTCATTCATTAAAGTTGTTAATATTATACCATAAACATTTTAATATTTATTTGATATTTTGGTCTTGCCAACAAATTTGTATGCATAAGATTTTCAGGGGCATTATCGTGCTTCTTGTGGTCCTCCATTGGAAGAACAGAAGCAGGGTTTCTGCCTCTCTTGTCAGGGCGCAAGATACAGAAGAAGAGGAAGTTCTGGTAGTGGTTTTGAGAATGGAAGAAGAAGAAAAAGGGAAAGATGTAAATTAGAATGATTTGGAGGATAAATGTGAAGAAGGGTATGGTTCTTTGTGAAGTAGACTTTAGAGTGTGGAGGTGGGTTCTGCTGCAAGTAGCAGCCAGCAGGGCTGAATTAGAGTTTTGCTGCAACAACAATTATATTTACACATTAAATTTTTATATTATTTTTATACTTAGTTAATGATAATTAAATTTTTTATTAATATAATATATTATTTAATTAATAAGTTTTGATAATAAATTATTTATAAGTTGATAATCTATTAATATTAATCAAACGATATATTGAATTAACTAAGAATTTATTCATCGTCAACAAAGTTTATAAGTAATCAATTATCAAAATTCATTAACTAAATGATATATTGTATTAACTAAAAATTTACTTATTGTTAATTATAAAAATATTGTAAAAAAAAAGTATTGTTAACTATAAAAATATTGTAAAAAAAAAGTATGCGATTATCATTTTTAATTGATGCAAACCCGAATTTCTGCTTGATTTTAAAGTAGCTGATGTGACACATTTTTATTGATGTGGTGTACATTAAGTGTATTCACTCTTAAAAGTGATTCTTGAATGCACCGTGAGAAAATGCTCTTACACACTTATACTACACTACTCAACCCGTGCTAGTGTGATAGATGTTATGTCCTCTGATGTAAGAATATTATCTTACATTAGCTGTATATTCGACCCTCTATTGTGAGGGGTAATCATTTTTGCCTCGGTGAGGTAAAAGTTGTTTTCTTACGTTTGTTTTATTTTACTTTAAAAACCAGTCTCATATATCCCTTTAAATTTGTAGTGAAAAATTTAGGGTTGAAATTTTTTAATAAAAAGTTTATTTCTAAAATTTTTTACCTTTACTTTTGACTGAACACCAAACTATCTCTAAATAAACTTTCTCTCTATGTATCATTTTAAGTAACAAAGATAATACAAGCATACCAGTTCAACTGTTGTAAGTCTTTGGGAAAAAAAGCTGTTTCCAATTTAATTGTTTTTCCTAATTCAAAAACACTTATCTAACAATTAGAAGTTAGAACTATCACTTGTAAAGTAAATATATATTTATCTCTGGCTAAAAATAAGCATAATAGAGTGATTAGCAAAAAAAATTAGTGGAAAAAAAATAAAAATTAGAGGACACCACATAATGGAGTAAAGTCAAGCAGTGACTTCCCAACCAAAAGTAGAAATCACGACTTTCAAGTTCAAAGTTTGACAGGAAGCAAAAACTGAAATAGATGAATACAGGCCTTCTGATTTGCCAAATGCCATTTTCAGTCAAACTTTATAATAAATTAACTCAAGTGGCCATGTGCATAGCATACCGCACATGAAATTGAAACAATAAATAATTGAATTAATAAAAGCAACACAATTTATGACTCTTGCATGACTTCAATTCAAATTTAGTGAGAATTAAACCAATTTTTGTCAAAGGGCAAAGTGACCAAGAAGTGAAGACAAAGTAGTTTTACCAAAATGAATAGAGACAAGATAGCTGATCCTAATGAAGTTTCAAAACATAAGCAACATTGTTTGACCCCTAAAATCAAATAAATAAGCAAAGGTTTCTATCAGTTGAAGAAAAGTAGCATCCAATTGATGTCAAAAGTATAGCTTCTTATGCCTTTGTTGATTGTTTCTTGGGCTTCCTGTAGATACCAACAATGCAAGCATGGTTCCTCTCATGCATATCCATTTTCACCATCTCTATAGGCTTCAGTTGCTCTTCCCTCAGTTTAGACACTTCAAGATCATAAACTTGCTCAGGTGACATGGTGGAGTCTACGCAGTTTGCCTGAAAAAGACAACGTAAAAATGAGGTCAATGCCAATCCATAAAGTGACATACTTGCAGAGTTCCATTTATTTCCATTATTGTTACTTCATAATAAGCTTTATGCTATTATGTATCCCAATTCTTTTCAAAGAGAGTCATTGGTACAGTTCAATATTTTTTATTCATTACAGATTTTAGGTAACGAAATGGTGCACAGTATACATGTTTCATGAACAAACCTTGATTGATAGTAGGAAATGACCTTCAACTTTGAGGAAATATGCTGCATTTAAACCTAATATTCTTGCCTGCACACAGAGAAAGGAAAATAGAAAAAAGCACCCTTGAAAAATAAATGCACTAATGAAGATGGGGTTTCCATATATATTTGTTGAACTGCAAAAGCTTCCAATTGCTTTTGCTATATTATTATATAACTGCACATGAAAGTGATAAGTTAAATGGCATATTACAATATTTAGCAAAGATGACTCAGTACCGTAGCACAAAGTTGTTCTAGTTGATAAGTTGAAGCCATAAAAGGACAACAGCTAAAAAAATAGCTAAACAAGCGCTGCTGCTTCACATAGAAGCAGGGTATGAAGTAAGGTCCCTCTTGGAGATTGTGGGCCCTGTGTGAAGAGCATAAGGTGCTCATGTAGGGAAGGAGTGGACCAGGTGCACTATCCCCCCTCCCAACAAGAAAACCATACTTTTTTTAAAAAAAGAAAGAAAGTTTTCCTTTATACTTGAGTTTTGAAAAACATCCTTCATGTTTAAATAAAGTTCCTCATAAAAAATGCACTGATGAAGACCCCTTGTTATTTAAAGTGTCCATAATCATTCATCTTGGCCCCCACACTTGCAATTAAAGTACCATCCCTCAAATGGTGTAAACTATTTATGAAAAGCTTAAGGTAGAGAAAATATGCTGATTACTCCAACCCGCATTATCCCTGTAGGGCCAGTAATTAAATACATGCACTGAACTAATTGTCATCATTGGTGGATCATGAGCAATTACTTGCTTACCCAAGATGTGTGCAGATGCAGGAGGTATCTAACTAGTATTCAAAACCTCCGAAGAAGGGAGCATATAGACAAGAAATTCTTAAAAGACAAATGAAGAACAGAGAGAGTAAGCAAATAATTTGACAAATTCTATTCAACATCAGATTCTTGGATATAATGGCAGGAATGCCAAGGAAACCCCAAGTAAATCATCACATTATTGATTTGAAAGCAGAAAATACATGGAAATTATTTTATGTAAGAAGGAAGAGGGAGAGGGAGATAAAGAGAGGATAATTTTCAGTCCCACGTGATCAACTTCCATTAGGTGAAAGACTGAAAGTTGAGTATATTCACTGCAGTTCATCAATCTTATATGTTGTACATAATATATCAAAAGGTGGATTTTAGGATACAATTTCCAATTGGTGATACAATACCACTCATAATTTTAATTAAATTTATATTTAATTAATCAAATATCATACTTTAAGTATAAGTGCAAATTGAGTTAACCATTTTGAAATTAAATCAGTAGTTAATTCAAAATTGATAAGTAGTTGATGAAAACAATTTCATAACAATTATTGAAATTAACTATTTATTAATTAAGTTTAATTGAAAGCCTAAGATGGTCAAAAACTGAAGTAGAAAAGATTTCTTATAAGAGGAACTTAAATTCTCCCAACATTTAACACAACCATAGTTTATTATCAATCAGTAAGTTTCAAAAGGGAATCTATTATCTACATGGTGACAACTATTTCAACATAGCAAAATAGTTGTATTAGCAAAGAGACAAACACACAATTTGGAATGGAAAAATATGAGGGACCAGACCTGGTCAGGTTGAGCAACATCAGCAAAAATGACATCTACCATACCAACCAGCATTCGGTATCTACCAGGGTGTCTGGCATCTTCAATGATGGGTATGACATTTGTTCTCCTCTTAGCCATGTTCAACAAGTCCCTACCACTTCTAGGAGAAAATTCAACTGCATATACCAGTCCAGTCTACCAAGAAAAGAACAAGAGAGAAAAGTACATTCCATCAACATCAAGTTAAGATAAGTCTCAAAAGGTATTTACTCTTTTTCTTTTTGAAATTCCCATGAGGGATGAAGCCACTTACTGGTCCAACAATGTCAGATACATGAGAGACTGAGGTTCCTGAAGCAGCTCCCAAGTAAAGAACACGTGCTCCCGGTGCCTTTCAGTGCAGAAATAAAGAACATTTTGAAAAATCATCACAAGCATGCAACAGAAATCTACTGATGAATGCAAAAATGAAATCAAAGAGAGCTGCTATTAATACAAAATATTTTTACAAAATATTGTGTCTTCTAGTGAAAGGACCAAGTACATCTTTTAAATATTTGGATACCACTACACATTGGGTCTACATAAAATTCATGCATGATTAGTAAATGTAAAATTATCTCACATAACATTATTGTAGGTTTAGTGTCATTCAATTTCAATGTATATATTACAGCAATCTCAATTTATACACAACAGATACTCACAATCCAAATGTTCTCAAGGCCCCCAATAATTGCAGCTGCCAACTTAGAACGGAAAGGGTTCCAAACCCTGTATTCAACTTTTGTTCCATCTTCATTCTGCAAGAGAAAGTTAAGGCATCCAATCAGAGAAGCCCACAATTAGAACCACATAACTTGAGTTAAATCTGATGTCCAGAATTGGGAGGAAAATTAAGAAAAAGAACTTAATCCCACGCCTCAAACATTACTTTAACTCCACTACACATACTCATCTTTTTCCCATTCATTGACAGTGAATTTCATTTGCTGAGAATGTGTATCTAATATAGCTCCACGGAAAGCAACTCTGCAACACTACTCCAGATGAAGACTTTATTCAATTCATTTAATTTTAATGGTTTTTTTTTGGCAATAATTTTCCTATATGGAGTACAATATATTATCTGTGAAGTTTTACAGTGAAATTCAATAGGTATAAGGAAGGAGTGTCATAGTATATGAAAAAAAGTAGGATTATTGCAATTGCAAGCGCAGACACCACAATCACACGTCACATTTATCCACTAAAGTTTCTTTCACTTTTTCTTTTCATTGACAATGTGTGTTTATTTGTCAAGTCAACAGATATATAACAATATATCATTGTTTTTGGTAAAGGTAGAAACTTTTCTTAGTAGCTATAACATTTATGCAAGTTCATTGAATCACTTGCACAAAAATATTGATTTGACACGTTATTAGACATTCAAAACCAATGACTTGAGCTTTTGTTGCAAAAGGATGTTGTGACTCGTGAATAGTATTACTCTATCAGAATAACATAAAATCATGGGCTAAAAAAATCCTTTCTTTGATGAAAAATCTTAAGAATGGTTGAAAGATAAAAACCTGCACAGAGATGCGCTTCTCATTGTAAACAGACTCGCCAGGGACAAGGTTCTTTGTTAAGAGTGCATCATCCCTACCCATCTTAGCAATAAACACCCCTTCAAATCTATGTGGAATGATCACTGCCTTGCTTCCACCTTTCATACCTCTAACACCAACATTTGCACCACCACCTCTCCCCCTGCCACCACCATGACCACCTCTGCCTCTGCCTCCACCACCACGGCCACCACGACCACCACCACGACCACCGCCACGACCACCGCCACGATCACCACGGCCACCACCTCTGGTGCCATTATTCTGTGCTCTGAATGGCCCCCCACGACCACCACGTCCTAACATGTAACACAGACATTAGATAAACACATGTTTAATATGTGTAACACAAATATATTAGATAAACACGTGACATGTCTAAAGCTTATTAACGTTGTTGAAATGTTCACCCTTGAACACCCAACATCCATGTAAACACGATCAAATAATTTGACAACACCCCAATTTTCCAATTTTCCAATGTTATACATAATAAAAGTTATGATTTTTTCATTACCAAAAAAAAAAAATGTTATGATTTTTGTGCAACATGTTCACAGTATATCTTTGCTTCACTGATCATGTGTGGGTGTGTGACATGGCTGTGTGTGATTGTGGAGAGAGGGGCACGGTGTGTATACCTACTGGAGGTCTCATTGAAAAAGTGAGACTTGGGATTGGGGCAGATAATTTGGAGAGAAAAAGAATAACCAGAGGAGGCTAGGGTTTAAGTGATGTGATTGTGAGTCCAAGAAGTAATGGGATATCTATATATAGTTGCGTCTATTAAGAATTCTATTTATATTGACACTCCTTTTTATTTGATTTTCTTAAAATAATCTCTATTTTGAATAAATAATAATAGTTATTTATCTCTATTTTACAAAATTAATACTAAAAAATATCATTAACAAAATCAGGAAATTAATGCCTTATTAATGAATATCGAATATTGTTACAATACTATCAATGAAAATTGAAAACAAAGAAAAGAAAAGAGATGCAAAGAATGCTAAATAGTGTCCCGATTATGTGGGATTATGTTAGATAATGTCTATATTATAGGAGATATAGTGACATTGGTTCCTAATTGTGCGGGATACTTTATAAAGTTTCCTAATAATGTGGGGATAGTCACATTGTTTTCTAATTATGTGGGATACTTTACAAAGTTTCCTAATTTTGAGGGAATATTGGATGGCATTGTTTGATGATTATGTTAGATATTAACTAGTATTGTTTTCATAAATTAAGTCTTATTTAATATAATAACAAATCACCTTCCTTCACTTAATTACTTGATTGAGGTATTTATATATTATTATATAAAACGTAGTACATGCAATTAAGGTAAATATCATGTGTAATTAATATATGTATTTTTTTCTCCAAATTATTGCTCTTTTGATTTAGGTTTGTGTTTTGTCACGTGTCATGGAAATCTAATTCGAATTTCATTTATCTATTTCAATCTTAATTTTATCTCTTATCTCTTAAAATTTTAATAGACAATATATATCATAATAATTTTAGTCATACTAGATAATCAATTTAATTTTATTTAGGCAATAATTTATCTTATTTCTTTGATAAGTAATAAAATTTAATTTTAAATATTATTTTTATCTTAAAATTTTAATTGGTCGTTAATCTAATCTATTAAATAATACTTTATCACTTTTATTTTCTAACTTACTTTGGACTATTATATCTCAATCTTTATATTGTGATCTTATTTAAATTTTCCATTTGTCAGTTATGATTTTCTTTCTTTTTTAGTTATGACGTTTATTTGATTATGTATTCCTTCACAACTCTTTAGGTTTACATATCACATCATAATATTATTCAAATCTTAATTATCTATTTTAATCTTAATTTTATTTCTTATCTCTTATCTCTTTGAATATTAATAAAATATATATTTGATTTTGATATCAATGTAACAATATTAAGAAATCAACTATGCATATTTCTACTAATTGACAACTTCTACATAGCAATCATTCAATAATATTATAAACTTAACAAGTATTTAATATTTATTTTTAAGTAATTAGGAAATTATAAAATTAATTATATATGTCTATTTATATATTATTGGAGTAAATACTCAACCAACATGGTATGACACAAATAGTAGTACTTGGATCCCTTAAGCATGTGATCAACGGTCGATTATTGACCCATGTGTGATACACAAAATATCACTTTGGTCTTCTATTAAATTTTTATATCAAATTGGTCCTCTAATATTATTTTTTACATCAAATTGGTCCCTCCAAAAAGACAAATTTAATATAAAAAATGATTGGAGGATCAAACTGATGTCCCGTGTATCTTTGAATGATCAAATTGGATATCTACTCTATACTATTATATAATAACAGTTCAGGAAATTTCAGACAATGCCAGTGTCACTCATTTATGTGATTTCCCCTCTCCAAAATCTTGTTCCTCTTATGCATGTTTGTGTTTAGATATGTTGTGTCATGTGTCACTCATTCATGACTTTGAAATTGAATCCTGAAAATTTATTGGTTTTTGTTTAAATATGTTGGGATTGATGGTTTCGAAATTTTATTCTAAAATTCCTTCAATATTGATTGATGTTTAATAAAACTAAATGAGATAAGTGATAATATGTTATATATCCTAAAATAGGATAACTGATAATATGTTTCAAAATTTTGTCCTAAAATCCCTATAATATTGGTGAAATTCCTATTCAAATTTTAATTATCTATTTGAATCTTAATTTTATCTCTTTGAATATTAATAAAATATTTATTTGATTTTGAGGTCAATACAACAAGATTAAGAATCAACAATGTATACCTATATCCTTTGATCACTTCAACTTAGCGCACTCCTTTAATAAGATTATGTACTAAACAAGTATTTAATATTTATTTTTAAGTAATTAGAAAATTATCATACTACTATTAAAAAAAATTAGAATTATTTCAACCATGAAAGAATTTTGCAATGTGACAAGCTATTCGTTTAAAAGTTGTAGGCTCTATAAGTTATAATATAATAGTTGACTTAGAAGAGTTGTTAATTAATCAAAAATTTAAAATATAATTAATTTAGTTGAAAAGTACAACATGAATATATACACTTTAAAAGAATAATATAGAAGAGAATAATTTATTTAATACTATTATATAAAGTACTGTCTATGCAATTGAGTTTAATGCTACGTGTCATTCAAACATGAGTTCTTTTCCATCAATTTTTTACTCCTATAATATAGCCTTATTTTTTATATATTCAAAATTTATTTTAAAAAGTTCAAATCCAATTCAATTTTGAGTTTTATTTTATTTAAGTTGTAGATTTAATATACAATTTGTTAATATTTTTTAAAATTAATTAATTTTCAATTATATTTATTTACCTATTATAATGAATAAATACTATAATAAATGTTTAATTTGAAATATTTTTTTTACCTTAATCAAATACTTCAAGTTTTATAATTTTATAGTTATCATTTTTTTTTACATTTTGCTAGACACTAGATATATTAAATGCTTCATGATAAAAATAATTTTTATGAATTTTTCTGAGATAATTAAATTAGAAATTGATTAAGCTATTTTTTTTTGTGCTTAAATATGATTACAAAATTCTTATAAAAAATATCAAAATGAACAGCAAGTTAAAATTAAAAAATCTATACAAGTTTAATATAACATAATCATGTACGGGTAATAAAACTAATTGTATTAAAAACAGGTAATATATAAATTGGTCCTTTACCTTTAAAGAATATGTAATCTTATGCTCAATTCAATTCCATCAAAAAGGCTACCGTGAGAATGATTTGTTTAAAGATTCTAAACTGTTATGTTATTTTGAAAATTTTGAATGTTTGTTTTTCTAATTTCTGCTGTTTATTTATGCAATTATAAATCTTTACATTTTTTGTTTTTTGTTTTTTTAATTCCTACTGCTTATTTATGCAAGTATGAATCTGTACATTAAAAAGCTTAGTCCTATGTGTGTTTGTGAGTTCTCCTGCTTTCGACAACTTATTAGCCCAAATAGATGAGTATTTCAGTCGTAATCAAATCCTAAATTAATTTTTCAAGATTTATAAATGATTTTCAAGCTTTTTAATGTAAATTTTTATAATTGCTCAAAGTTTCTTGGAGTACGAGTATAACTATTTAAAAGGAAAAGAGTTGAGGACCAAAAAAAAAAATAAAAGAGTTAGTAATTTTTTTAAAAGAGGTCAAGGCTAAGCAAACGCCTAAATATTGATTAATTTTATATCCAAAAGAAAAATTTGTAAGTATTTTAAGAATAATAATTTTAGTAAATTTTTAACTGTCAGATTTAATTTAAATTTTATTTTATAATATTTTGTATTAAATCCAATGACATATATGATATGTGAAAATTATTTTATCAATTTGAGGTTAAAGTATTATACAAAGTACAAGCAAAGGAGTTTGACTAAGATTCGATCACATGATAATATTAACTGCACTTATTTGATTGAATCCTAAGATTAGTCTCAACTCTTAAGTTCGTATGCATCCAAAAAAAAAAAAGTCACTGAATATTAATGTGACTCTTTGAACTAAGAGACAGATTCAAGCCACTAAATTATTAAGGTGCGAATACTCTTTGAACCATGACCTCACAATTTCAGTAAAGATATCAATATAGAATTCTAAAGCATCTAAATTTTTCTGAGTATTAGACAGTTACATTTGACTTTAAGATCAAAATCACCATGAATAAATGTGAAAAATATTTTTATCAATTTGAGATTAAATGAATTGCAGACAAAGCGCTTTGGGATTTGATCTTAAATGAAGTAATCTCCAAAGGAGACTTAGTTTCACTTTAGCTATAGGGTACACCAAATTAACTTTTTTTATGCGACATTCATTACACTTATTTAATTGAAACTTAACATCAGTCTCAACTCGTTCATATGCGTTCAAAAAAACCAAATGAAAATTAATGTGACTCTTTGAGCAAAGAGACATATTCAAGCTATTGAGTTATTGAGACATGAATATTGTTTAAACCACAACTCTATAGGTCTAGTTAAGATATCCATATAGAATTCCAAAGCATCTATCTTTTACTGAACGGTTACATTTGACTTTAAGATCAAATTCATAAAAAATAAATGTAAAAATTAATTTTTTCAATTTGAGATTAAACAACAATAAGTATCCTATCTATATCTCATAAATTCCACCATCTTATTTCAATGAATATTTGAATTTTTTTTTAAATGAAGATTTGAGTTTGAAACTTTTAATATTTTGTCTAATACTCATCCAGTGAATATTCCCCTAAAAATTATATTATAATTGTGAATTAAAACCAATGTATTTAATTTAAATAAATTAGATTAATGTAATTTTTCATTTTACATTGTGTTGTCATAATTCTTAAGATATGTAATATAGTGATAGTAGATGTACAAAAATTGTGTCTAAATTGACTGCATTCATAATTTTTTTTAATAAAAAAACACTTACTAAACTATCAAGTTCTTTTGATAGAAAGATATATTATAAAACCCAGTTCATTCCTTATTAATAATTTTACATGCCGTATCAACAATATCACATGCTACAATATGCCTTAAAAAAATCTCTT
The DNA here is from genome assembly GCA_023212625.1 of Styphnolobium japonicum. Classification (NCBI taxonomy): domain Eukaryota; kingdom Viridiplantae; phylum Streptophyta; class Magnoliopsida; order Fabales; family Fabaceae; genus Styphnolobium; species Styphnolobium japonicum. Next base: position 1,338,499 of record JALBWW010000014.1, read on the forward strand.
CAAAAATTAACGTGAACATCTCTCAATAAGTGAAGGGAAAGAAATGGGATTGTAACGGAAGGAAATAAATCGAGGGTGAGTTTATTTCTTTTGTTCGGATATTTAAATAGAAATAATGGAAATTCTCTTTATTCTAGTTTTTTTTATTATCAATATCTTTGATGTGTTGTTAAATATTCAATAATTCACAAATCTAACTTTCAACCAATATATATTTAACAACTCATTTAAAGTTAGATACTCAAAATAAAAACTAGGTACCATATTAACTCTTACTAATCATAGTTAGCACTAAACATATAACATATATGCATGGTTGACGTTGTAGACAATAATAATCCACGCTGTTTGACAACTCTTTGCAAGGAACTAATAATATGTGAGTCAAAGTCAATTAACACAGTTTTATTAAATTATAGAGTGGCCCAGATTACTTTGTCAGTACCTTTACCATTAAAGTTCAATGAACCATGAGTACGCAGAAAGAAACCTGAATCCTTTTCTTCCTTTCTTGAAGGTATACATAAAAAAAATAAACATAATGTGAAGAATATTGTCAATTTCTATTCTCTATATCATTTCACAAATTCACAATGTCAGAAACATAGCATCATCATAGCCACAGCAATTCAGACATATATAATAACAGATTAGAGTAACCCCAACCATAAATCCTTGGAAGTGTAACTTAATGCATAATTGTCATCATCTATGTATAAACATAAAGGTCAGGTCCCCAAATTCCGAAACATTAAGCACTAAAGCATTCCCATGCTTACATAAGCCCATACATAGTATTCGATAACAAGAAGATTCACAAATCACAAAGATACCAAATACGCCCAAACCATACACATATAATCAATCAGTGACCATCCATAAAAACCCACTAAAAGCAAATAAACAATAACTGAAATCAAATCAAATCAATCAAATCCAATAACACAAACGCCTTCCAACCACAAACTATAACCATCAACCAAAAAGTATTTGATAACCCAGTAAGATACTAAGATACAGGTACCAAATCAGGATCAGGAACATGAGTACTGAAATAATTTTTGTATTATATTAAATTTAAATTCTTAACAGGTCACGATTAAAACAAAGAAAAAAAAAAACTCAACAGGAGGAGAAATTTTTGGTTCCACCTTGACAAAATAGTTTTCTCGTCTTTGACATCAATAATAATGTGACAACTCATATCTGTAGATTCTCACTTCCCTGAAGAGGCTAACTGAGTATGCCTCTTATACGTTAGTAAGAAATTTTTTTATCAAAGACTTAGGAAGGACGCAACTATTTGCAGTCTGTAAAAACAAAAACCAACATCAAGATACAATGCCAACCCAAAAAACTTTAGTGATACTAAGAAATTTTTTTTTTTGTCTCGGTTAAAATTCTTGATGCTATTTCAAAGTAGGAACAAAAAAGATAAAAAGATTATATAAAAAAAAGACTCTCTGTATGAGGAGAAATTTTTATGTACATCTAAAGTAATACTCTAAGTTAATAAGAAAATGATACGTGGATTAAAAAAAATGAACCTCACTGGAGGTTTAGTTATAACTGTGATGGGACCCATTTACTTTAAGTGAACTTAAGAATTTCTGCTCTATGAGTGCCTTGCATTGCAAGGGGTACATGACGGCATTGACAATGGATTCAACTTCTCAAAAAAGTTATTTAGTTAGACTCTTGTCTTTCTTCACTAAATTGATCTACACCTCATCAAATATACACATATATATATGTATAAACCCTGAATCTCATAACGTATTTCACACCTTTCATGAAACTACTAGCAGATTATAGTTGTAGCAAATATAAACATGTAGATATTAGTTTAAACGTTCCTTTCAAAATTCAAACAGTGACAAAAAGAAAATCTGATTCTTTCCTATACTTGGCTTCAATGCTTATATAAGTATATTTGGGCTTAAAACATACACCTGAATTGATCATTCCCCTCCCAGGATCCAAAGGCATCCTCACTACGCCATCTAACCTCCGAGTCTATCACTATATCAGCTTGGGATTTCTTTTCAGTAATTTTAGAATTGAGATAGCATTTTATGTTGTCATACAAGGCAATTCAATCATCACATATAGCAACTAGTATAACTTGAAGAAATTCTGTTGGTCAACATGTGTTATTGTAGATGGCTTCGGAGCCAATCCAATTTCTTCACCTGCTAGCGTGTCATATCATATTTAATGAGTAACAAAGAGTCCAGCAGACCTTGAATTTACTATATTTGCTCTATTTTATTCAAAAACATTCAAAGATTGATCTTGTTTAAAGAAGAAAAATGGAAGATAAATATCAATTGGTGGCAAAATAAGTCACAATTTACTCATAATAGGAATTGATTCCTTGAATCATCAGTATTTAATTTTTAGAGGATGGACACTTGCATCACTTCAAACTATCTACTTTCCCAATTATAAACAAAACAAAACAAAGCATTAAAAAGATAAGATTATTGTAAGCTATATCAAGATCATAGCCTTAGTTGACAATTTCTGCTACAACAGGATTGTAAGCTTTAATTGACAAATTTTGCTACAACAGGATTGTAACAGCTATGTTGATCCATGTAACTCCACGACAAAGCTTGCTAGTTGTATGAGAGCTCATAGAAGGCATTAATCAACTGGCACTGGCTGCATGTTTTCAGCCTCTTTACGAAGCTCTTCAAACAGGACTGAAGACAAGTATCGTTCCCCGAAACTTGGATGAACAGTCTGAGATTCAGGTCAGGAATGATTTTCACAACATCAGCAACAAAGAGAGAGAGAGAGAGAAGTTTTCTCCTAGTGCTAAGCAATTGTTACAGAATATGATGATAGATAATTGTGCAGATGATTGCATAGTGTTACTGCCTGGTTTGAATTAGCTAATGAGGCTGATGACAAATTAGCTTAAGCCTTTAGCTTAAAGTTGTTCTAAGTTTTAGGAACATTGTTCTTACCACAATAAGTTTGCCTTTGTTCTCAGGCAGACTAGCCAGTCTGAGTGCTGCAACAGTATTAGCTCCAGATGATATCCCTACCTGCAACAAATTAGAAAAAGAAAAATAGTTGCAATTTCAGACTTTCATATGCAATTTGTAAATATTCTGACGCCAGTTATTTAAGGATCAGATGTAAGCATTGGAGTGAACTCCATGATAAATGAATAAAGCTTGAAACTTCTCATGCATTCTTTTTTAAGGAAGTCTACAAAATTGTCATTTGAAGATTACCATGAGTCCTTCCTTCAAGGCCAACGCCCTAGCCATGTTAACTGAATCTTCACTGCTAACCTACCACATAAGTTTCCAATGACAGTTAAGAGAAACAACAAAATTTCAAGCTAAATCTGTATCTAGAATAAAGTAATATTTCTAATACTTACTTCAAGAACTTTATCCATTACATCCATGTCCAATATGTCTGGCTTGAATCCAACCCCATTGCCAGTTATATGATGAGGACCTATATCAATGGACAACATCAAGTTTGCAACTTCTGTATATAGAAGAATGTGTTTCTGAATATCACAGACCATAGTAATTATCTACATTTCTTTAGATCCTTATTTTAAGTGCATTTTACATTTATATTATTTCATAACTTTAGCAATGCCAAAAATGACTATGAAATGTGAACATTTTAGAGACTTGTACTCCAATCCTTTTTAATTTATCTTATGTTGCTTGGAGGACTGAAACAGAGAATTCAAGAAGGAAATGTGTACTAAATTATCATATACAAATAAAAAAATATTCAAAGTGAAAAGAGCATGATCTTTACCAGGTTTACCACCATTTAACACATTACTTTCAGCTGGCTCCACTCCATATATCTAATATGATGAAAAACATTACAAGGGATTTAATGAGCATATCTAACAAGACACTGTTCAATGTGTAATTTGAATTTTGATATGAAGAACGTCACCTTAACATTAGGATTTTTGGATTTGAGATATTGTCCGACCCCAGAGACAGTGCCTCCACTACCTATTCCCATAACAAATATGTCAACCTGTCCATTTGTATCCTCCCATATCTCAGGACCTGTTGTTTCAAAATGCACCTGTTTCCATATTGAAGTCAATTATATATATACTCACCATTGCAAATGCAAAGGATTTCAGAACTATCTAATATTAAATTTAAGAACAACCGAGCATTACACAAGTATAGCACAAACATAGTTTTATAAAAAGATTTCAAAACAGAAATAGCAACGTGGGTTCAGGTACCTGAGTATTGGCTGGGTTTGAAAATTGTTGCAGCATGAAAGCATTTGGTGTGGATTCCAGAAGGTCATAAGCCTTCTTTACTGTTCCTCCCATTCCCTTGGTTGGATCAGTGAGGATTAAATCAGCTCCAAATGCTCTCATGGTCACCCTTCTTTCCAAGCTTGTGTAAGAGGGCATGGTCAAAACCACCTTATATCCCTTCAAGGCACCCATAAATGCCAAGCTGATACCCATATTTCCTGATGTGGGCTCTATCAGAATAGTCTACACCATAAATTGAAGTAATTATGAGCAGCCACATGTGAACAGCTGAACAAAATTGGTGCCCAGAATCAATTCAGCTAACCTTTTCTGGAGATATCAGATTCTTTTTCTCTGCATCTGTGATCATAGCCAATGCTGGTCTGTCATAAGAAAATTACAAATAAGTTCTGTAGGAATTTGAAATTTGATTATTGACTATTTAGAATAGAATCAAACCTGATTAAAGTTAAAGTAGAAATAAAAAGAAATAAAAAGAAATTCAAATAGAATTGGAAACAAAAAGAAGGAGACCTGTCTTTGATGCTGGCAGTGGGTTGCATCATCTCTTGCTTGACAGCAATATAAGCTCCACATCCTTCAGTGACTTTGTTAAGATAAACAAGCGGAGTCCTCCCAATGAGCTGAAAAATGAATTCTTGTACTTCAGATAAGCATTGAATAAGTGGCAGTGCCATATATCCTCCAATATACAAAATGGTAAAAGACTTAAAACCGTCAGTTATTTAAGTGAACAAAGACAGAAAAAAAATTAAAAACGTCAGTTATTTAAGTGAAAAAAAGATCAGTTATTCAGCAAAATGGTTTCTTTCTTCAAGTTTTCTTTCTTTATTGCTGAGAAAAAGAAAAAATAAAAAATAAAACTTAGTAAATTGAAATAAAAAATTACTGAAAATTCTAATTTAGTTTTCTTTTCAACTTAGTAGTCTATGATTCTGTTTATCATATAGTATAATAATAAAAAATTGAACAAAGTTCCCAACTGAATAATCAAAATTTATGACAATAATTACGATTTTGTTAAAACAAATTTAAGCTGTGATTATCCCAAGATCTATGTTAAGAATTTAAGACAGCTTTTCAAAGTTCAAACCAACCCCACAGAGAAAAAAGAAAGAAAACCTTAAAAAAAGATTCCAGTTTTTCTTTTTCCTTTTTGCAGATGATGGAAGGATCAAAGTTGGATAGAGAGGGAATATTCCTATGTACACGTGGCATGATATGAGTGATCAGACATGTAAAGTAACAGACAACCACTACAACCAACTGGTCCGGTGGAGCTACCATTACAGACCAAATCAGCTCACATAGGTTGTCTCATCAGACCTCAGCTTGTAATGAAAACTAGAGAGAGAGAGAGAGAGAGTTACTTGGGAAACATGCTTCTTGATGTTGGTTCCAGGAAGATCCTTTGGTAGATCTCTAATTCTCTGAGCAAAAGAAGTAGAATCAATGATGGGTGAAGCTGAGAACAATCTCCTCATCATGGGGTGGTGGCATGCAACACCATATGAGGAAGATCTTTGCTTGAGGAAGCTCCTGAAGGAAGCCATTAATGGAGGTCTTGGATTTGAAGAACTCAGAGGCTATGCAGTACCAGGCTACTCAAGTTTGACACTTCTTGGCTCTGCTCTTACCAGTTGCAGTACAAGAATCCAAGTCAGCTTAGAAAGGGAGTGATTTAAAGTCTGCTACATATGAGATGAGGGACTGTGAGGTTCCCTTTATAGGCCTTTTGTGACCCGAATCCCAAGGGCCAATCCTACGATGGCTTAGTGGTGTGCTACTTTGGAATTCATGTGCATGTATGTTTTATTTGCTGAATATAGAAGTCACAACTCACAACTCAATTTTAATTCCTAATCTTTCTTTCCTTGAACTGTTTCACCTTGAGACAGCAGAAACGGTCAAAAAAAATCAACTACTTTCACCCACACGCACGCACATTTGGCTCATTTAAAGATTAAAATGTCATTAATTTAATTTTTTTAATAATTTTTATATTAATTTTTTTAGAAGGCTAATTTAATTAAAAATAAAAATAATAAATTAATTTAATGTTAAAAATTAATATTTAATGATTATTTTAATATAAAGTGGCGTGTAAACATATGTAAAAGAAATATTTTTTTTGGGAAGTTTGTAACAAACTTATAACAGGCACATTGGTTAAAAAAATTGATTTTCTTTGGTTAGGTTCGAATCAATTGACTTTTTGTTTTTCCAATTCATTAAGTTTTGTTTGATCAAACAATAATTAACACATTCAGAATCATGCACACAAATTGTTTTTAAGAAATTGTGCACAAGTTGTTATAATGGAAGAGCAGCATGTACATAATATACACATCATCTGCTTAGAAATTTTTTATGCCCACACCAGAAGATATGTGATGAGTATCATTTAGCCTCCGCACGAACATGTGGTTCAGTGCATGTGGCCATTGGCATGGTGGTAGAGTCAAATTAAACTACTTTATATGGCAAATCATTGTGTGTATTCTCTTTTTTGTTTATGGTGAAGAGCATCTGCTTTTGCCTCCAAGTAAAAGCTGACAAGATGCACAAGTTAAATGAATCAATCAAAAAGTTATATCAACATGTTTTTTTTTAGACTAATATATTAAAATAATAATAAATTTATCAAAATCCTGTTATCTAAAAATTATATATTAAAATAATTTTTTTTTCATATTAAAAAATTAATTTTAATGAAATTAATTTCTTAACATGTTTAATTTTTTTTAATTATGTTGAGAAGTTGATTTTAATAAAATTGGCTTCTCAACATGTAATAATAATAAAAAAATCATGTTGTGCATGAAAAAAAATAATAAAACTGAATTTTCAACATGAAAAAAAACTTATTTTGGTATATAATCTTCAAATAATATGGTTTTGGTAAATTTTTTTGCTATGTTAGTATAAAAAAAGCCAACATATATATACTAACAAATGAATTTATAAATAAATGTTGTGTTAGATTAAATTTTTCAATAAATTTACATATAACTTAACAATTTTATATATTGATTATTTCTTTCTATTTTATTAATAATTATTCATGTAAAAATTGACAACCTTTTGATACTGGACAAGAAACATTTTTTTCTTAAAATGTAACTAAGTCACTTTTATCATTATTTTTTAATTTTTGTTCCTTAATTTTTTCTTAGAGGGAACCCGTGAGATTGGTTTCTATAAGGATTCAGGATTGTTTAATAGACACTATCATTTATAGGAATAAATTACCCCATTACCTTTATTCATGTTTAAATGGAAGAACAAAACAAAGAAAGGTATCAAGAACATAGCTTTCATGTATTCTATTTTTTAGTTTATAGTAAAGAGCATCTTCTTTTGATCCAAATAAAATCTGACAAAATGTACAAATTAAATGAATCAATGATAATCTTATATAAACAATATTATATATATATATATATATATAAACTAATATAAATTTACATAATTTAATAATTATATATTAATTATTTTTATTCATAATTATTTATTTAAAATTTTCAACCTTTTAATATAGGATACCAGCAACATTTTTTTTAAAAATATTTTAATACGTCCTTTTTCTCACTATTTTTAATTTTATTTCTTAATTTTTTTTATAGAGAACCCATGTGATTGGTTTCTAGAAGGACTCAGGATTGTTTAATAGCCACTTTAATTCGTAGGTATCAATTATTTTGATATATTTTAATTAATATAATAATTAAAAAGTACATAATATAAAAAAAATTCATAGATTTTCACTGCAAGAAAATTGATAAAGATTGGCAGTTAAATTGATAAATTATCAGCGGTTTCAAGTTTCAACCACAGTTAAGCATTTGATTTAGTAGCAGTTTTAGCAAACAGATCCTATAGCATCTTGAATATGATTTTGTCATCTAGTAGCGGTTACATACCTATGTTTATCAAAATTTCAGAATTCAATTCAATATTATAATTATTAAAGAGAATTAGTATCAGTTGAGGCAAAAAGTAAGGTGAGGATATCCTTACCATTAAAAAAAAACAATAAAAGACTATCTATCATATACCAAAAATGTAATAGTACTCTGAAGCTCCAATGTTCCATAATGTGAAGGGAATGTGAGGAACAGTAAAGCAGGCTTATCTTCCTCTACGCCAACCGAAGGCACAACAATAAGTTTTAACTTCAAATCAAGAAAGAGTTTAAACATCCTCTACATCACTTTTCTCATTTTTATTTAAATTTTTGTTTCTTAATTTATTTGAAAGGGAACACATGTGATTGGTTTCTATAAGGATTCAGGATTGCTTAATAGCCTATATATATATATATATATATATATATATGTATGTATGTATGTATGTATGTATGTATGTATCAATTATTTCAGATATATTTGCCTGCTAAGCTATAGCTTTTCTGGAATATGCTTTTGTCATTTAGAAACGGTTCAAATCGCTTCTAAATATAAATAAAATTTCATGTTTATATGGAAGGCAAAAACAAAGAAATGTATCAAGAACATAGCTTTAGTTGACAATTTCTACTACAACATGATTGTAAGGTTTATTTGGCAATTTCTGCTACAGCAGTATTGTAACAGGTATGTTGATCCATGTAACACCACAACAAAGCATTCTGGTTGTATCATAGCTCATGGCAGGCATTAATCAACTGGCACTGGCTGCATGTTTTCAGCTTCCTTCCGAAGCTCTTGGAACAGGATAGATGACAAGTATCGTTCCCCGAAACTTGGGTGAATAGTCTGAGATTCAGAACAGCAATCATTTTCACAACATCAGCAGCAAAGAGAGAGAAGTTTGCTGTCTAAAATTATAGTTCTAAGAAATTTTTACAGATAATATAGGGACAGTAGCTTTCTCTTCCTTTTCATGGGAGATGGGGGAAAGGGGGATGAATTAAACAGAATGTGATGATAGAAAAAGTGCAGATAATTGCATAGTTTTACTGCCTGGTGTGTATTAGCTAATGTGGTTCTAAGTTGTAGGGAAAACTATTCTTACCACAATGAGCTTGCCTTTGTTCTCGGGCATACTAGCCAGTTTGAGTGCTGCAACTGTATTAGCTCCAGATGATATCCCTACCTGCAAAAATTTAGAAAAAGGAAAATGATTGCAGTTTCTGACTTTCATATGAAATTTATAGTCTTTTGCCAGCTATTTAAGGATCAGATGTAAGTCTTAGAACCCACTCCATGGCTAAATGAATAAAGCTTGAAACTTCTCATGCATTCTTTTGAAGAATTACCATGAGTCCTTCCTTCAAGGCCAACTCCCTAGCCATGTTAACTGCATCTTCACTGCTAACCTACCACATAAGTTTCCAATGACCGATAAGAGAAACAGAGAATTTTCAAGCCAAATCTGTATCTAGGAGGATGTAATATTTCTAATACTTACTTCAAGAACTTCTTCCATTACATCCATGTCCAATAAGTCTGGTATGAATCCAGCCCCATTCCCAGTTATAAGATGAGGACCTATATCAATGGACAACATCAGAGTTTGCAACTTCTTTAGACAGAAGAGTGGTTCTAGTTAACGCTACAATAAATAAATAAAAAATTTGCTTCTGAATATCACAGACCACAGAATAATTATCTTCATTACCTTAGATCCCTATTTTAAGTGATTTTTACATTTATATTATTTCATCACCTTATCAATGCTGGAAATGACTAAGAAATGTGAAATTTCAGAGATTTGTACTCCTATCCTTTTTAATTTTATCTTGATGTTGCTCAGAGGACTGAGACAGAGCATTCAAGGAGAAACTATGTACAAAATTATCATATAAAAAACAAAAAAATATTTAAAGAAAAAAGAGCATGATCCTTACCGGGTTTACCACCATTCAGTATATTACTTTCAGCTGGCTCCACTCCATATATCTAATATGATAGAAAACATTTCAAGCTAATTAATGAGTGTATCTAACAGAACACTGTTCAGTGTGTGATTTGAATTGATCTGAAGCTCATCACCTTAACATTAGGATTTTTGGATTTAAGATATTGTCCAACTCCACAAACTGTGCCTCCAGTACCTATTCCCATAACAAATATGTCAACTTGTCCATTTGTATCCTCCCATATCTCAGGACCTGTTGTTTCAAAATGCACCTGCTTCCCATTTTGATGTCAATTATATATACATTCACAATAGCAAATGCAAAGGATTTCAGAAACCAAGCATTACACAAGTATAGCACAAACATAGTTTTATAAAAAAAATTCTTAGTAAAAGAGTTCAAATAGAGATAGTCATGTGGGTTCAGGTACCTGAGTATTGACTGGGTTTGCAAATTGGTCCAGCATGAAAGCATTAGGTGTGGATTCCAGAAGTTCATGAGCCTTCTTTACTGTTCCTGCCAGTCCCTTGGTTGGATCAGTGAGGATTAAATCAGCTCCAAATGCTCTCATGGTTACCTTTCTTTCCAAGTTTGCGTAAGAGGGCATGGTCAAAACCATCTTGTATCCTTTCATGGCAGCCACAAATGCCATGCTGATACCCATATTGCCTGATGTTGGCTCTATTAGAGTTGTCTACACCAAAATTAATGTAAATATGAGCATCTGCATGTGAATAACTGAGTAAAATTTATGTCTAATTGCCAAGAATCAATTCAGCTAACCTTTTCTGGAGATATCAGATTCTTTTTCTCTGCATCTGTGATCATAGCTAATGCTGGTCTGTCAAAAGTCAAAAGAAAATTACAAATAAGTTGTGTAAGAATTTGAACACTCATTATGATTAAGAATTGAATGAAACCTGATGAAAAGTTATAGTAGAAATAACAATAATTTCAAATAGGATTGGAAACTGAAGGGGGGGACCTGTGTAAGAATTTGTGTCCCATATGTTATTTATATTTTGTTTTATCAGATATAATGTTTTATTTGATAATTGATGGTTTAATAATTATTGGTAATGATTAATCCTATTGGTTAATTTATTTGAATAGTTATCTTTTATGAATAAACTTATTGGTGACGTCTAAGGTGAACCAGCAATTAAATGGTTTATCGGTAGACCATTGATTACAAATCGTTAGATTTAATATAAAATAAATGGATGGTTTAGATCAGACTAAATCAGATACCATTAGTATAAGTTACATGTAATAAAAAAAATTGTAAGTTAGACCCCAATAAAGTTTGTTATTTTTTTTGTGAAATATTGTAAGTTTGTCCCCAATAAAAAAATTGTTGTTTTTTGTTCTTCTTTTTCGTGTGAAAAAGCTCTGATGTCATAGCTATTTTTGAAAAAAAAATCAAAAATTGTAGTAGCTTACGACATTGTTTTTGCTATTGCACAAAAAGAATATTATTTTACATAATTTATTAACATTTTTCAAAATCTTATCTTTGTATTAATTTAAAATTTATGCATTCTATTGAATTAAAAAAGAAAATTAATGATGTGTATAATTAATTTTAAATTATTATTTATTTGGTACAAACCATATAGTAAGAAATCTAATCAAACATATTTAAAATGTTGGTTTACAAAAACATAAATATTAAGCCGCTTTTAGGATCAATGAGATATCTATTTGATTATTTTAATAATTAGTATTTTAAAATTTTTACAATATTGATATTATAGATTAATTTATAAATTTAATTTTTTATTATTTTAAATCTCTCAAAATTCAAAAATATAAAATGTCTCATGAAAATGATTTTCTAAACAATTATCATTATATTTTTTGAGAATTATTTTATTTCATATTATTTAATAAAAAATAAATTTATATTATGAAATAATTTACTATGTAAGAAATAAAATTTGGTTACATATGAATAAAATACTATGGATTGGAGCATTAATTTAGTGTGTGTTTGGTTTATATTTTGTAAACTTGATTTTAGATGAACATGATTTTACAAACTTAATTTTAGTCAAAAATGGGTTTGTCCTAACATAATTTATGTTTAGAAACTTATATATTAAAAGTAATTCAGGTGATTAACTATTTAACAATTACTAAGGTTTGAGGATCTAATTTATAAATATAAAAGTCTTTTTTTAAAAATATACAAAAAGATGACAACCTATAACTCATAGATGAACCACATATTATAATTCTCCTAAGCCACCTAAATTTATTGCCTACAACCTGTCTTTGATGCTGGCAGTGGGTTGCATCATCTCTTGCTTGGCAGCAATGTAAGCTCCACATCCTTCAGTGACTTTGTTAAGATAAACAAGTGGAGTTCTCCCAATGAGCTGAAAAATGAATTCTTGTGCTTCAGATAAGCATTGAATAAGTGGCAGTGGCATACATCCTCCAATAAACAAAATGGTTAAAAAAAAGAAGCGTAAGTTATTTAAATGAATAAACGTCAGTTATTCTGCAAAATGGTTTCTTTCTTCAGGTTTTATTTCCTTCTTTGCTGAGAAAAAGACTAAAAGAACAAAAAACTTAGCTAACTGATAGAAAAATTCAGGGAAATTTCTAATTTGGTTTTCTTTTCAACATTTTTTTACTATGATTCTATTTATATTATATAGTACAATAGTAAAAAAAAATTACAATTTTTGTGACAAAAAATATGAACTTTTTTTTTTATAAAAAAAAGTATGGTAGTAAGAATATGTTAATGTAAGACTAGGCGTGTGGAACAAAGTTTTCTTTTGCTTTTTGCAGATGATGAAAGGTACCAAGTATAGAGGAATTAATGGAAGCCACTAGAAGTGAGCTAGTGGCGAGTGATTTTAGTAATTTACAAAGTTCAAACTTCAATACTAATGAACAAAAAATGGTAACGTTAATATGTACACATGGCATCATATGAGTGAGTGAGCAGAAACATGTAACGTACCGGCACTGCAACCAACCGGTTACAGACCAAACCAGCTCGCATTACATAGGTTATCTCATCAGCTAGACATCAGCTTATAATGAAAATTAGATAAGAGAGAGGGAGTTACTTTGGAAACATGCTTCTTGATGCTGGTTCCTGGAAGATAAGAAGGAGAATCAATGATGGGTGAAGTTGAGAACAATCTCCTCATCATGGGGTTGTGACATGCAACAACATGTGATGATCTTGGTTTGAGGAAGCTCCTGAAGGATGCCATCGATGGAGGTCTTGGATTGAAGAACTTGAGGCTCTGCAGTACCAGGTTGGCCAAGTTTGACACTTGGAGACTCTGCTCTTCCCACTAGCGGTGCAAGAATGACCAAATGAACGAGATGTTTGTTTCTTGAGGGAGTGATCCCTCTCATAGGACTCTAACACCAGATGCAAGCATTTATTTACTTCAATTTTAAAATAAATATTTAAAAATTTATTAATTATAATCAGTAATTAATAATACTTGACAATTCACTTTAGTATTAATATTTTTAAAAAAAGTATTGAAGTAATCCTTATCAATTTCTAACTATTGACTTTATTTTAATTTAATGGTTAAAGATAATCCAATTTAATGAGAACTGAAATCTTTTTATAATCTTCTCATAGCGCAAATATGTAGGGCCATCCACGTCCTATGTTGTATGGTGGTGTACTACTTTAGAATTCATATGCAAGGTCGGGTTCATTTGGTATTAATATAGGAGTAAAATTCTTACATCAATCTTTGGTCGTTAATTTTATTTTAATATAATGGTTAAAGGTAACTCAAAGAATGAGGTCCCTTTTATAATCCTCTCTTAACATGAATCTTATAGATCCTATGATTGTTTGGTGGTGTACTACTGAATTCATGTGCAAGGTCAAGTTCGATACTAGTATCAGAAGAAAATTCTTATATCGATCTCTGGTCCTGATTTTATTTTAATTTAATAGTTAAAGTTAACTCAATTTAACGAAGAATAAAATCCTTTTTATAGTCTTCTTTTGACACAAATCTCTAGGGCCATCCACAGAGGATGGTCGTATGATTGTCTGGTAGTGTGCTACTTTGAAATTTATGTGTAAGGTCTGATCAATTTATACTTGCGTAAAAATAAAATTCTTACATCAATCTATAGCCCTTAGTTTCATTTTTAATCTAATGGTTCAAGATAATTTAATTTAATGAAGAGTGAGGTCTCTTTTATGGGCCTCATAGGGCACTAATCTCAAAGGTCATCCACAGTGTTTTTATGATTGTTTGGTGGTGTGCTACTCTAGAATTCACGTGCAAGGTCAGATTAATTGATATCATTGTAACTGCAAAAATTTTATATTAATGTCTAATTTTTTATTTCATTTTAATTCAAAAATAGACAAATTAATTTATTGAAGAAAGAGAATAGTTGTCAGACTCTTAAATGAATGAGTAATGTTATTTTTTCTTAATATTTTTTTAATTATTTAAAAATAAAAAAGTAAAAATATTTAATGTTTTGAGAACTTAAAAAATATTTAATACTTACTTTTTCATGTAATTAGGATAATTATTAAACTAATTTATTATGAGAATATAAAATTATCTTAAAATGAAAAGGGAATAGTAAATATGTATTAATTAAATGAAAATAGATTATTTAATTTTGAATAATTCTATATCTTTTTAATAAATTAAGTTAATAATCCTCTTAATTACTAAAAGAAGAAAATAATAAATGTTTTTTGGATTCCCAAACTATTCAAAGTAAATAATGTCATAATATTCTCCTAATTACTTAAAACAAAAAAGTATTAAATGAAAAACAAAAACATTTAATATCTTGAGAAGCTAAAAAATATTTAATACTTACTACTTTAAGTTATTAGAATGATTATTAATCTGATTCATTATGAAGATATACAATTATCCTATGTTATATTCTCTTAACACATCATTTTAACATTTTTCTAATTATTTAAATTAGAAAGTATTAAATAAAAGGATTTAATTTCTATCCACTGTCAGTGTAAAATTTCTTTAAACTGTCATCTAATCATGTATTGCCAAATCATTAAAATAGTTAGACTTTCTAAATAATTGTTGTAATAGTCAACTCTTTTACTGATTTGGCAACACATAATTGAATGACAGTGTAAAAAAACTTTACACTGACAATGGATAAAAATTAAACTCTAAATAAAAAGATACAAGTATTTCATATATTGGGAATCCAAAAAATACTTAATACTTACTTCTTTAAGTATTTATGAGGATTTTTAAGCTGATTCATTAAAATGATATAAAATTATTCTTATCCTAAATGAAAAGAGAATAGCAATTAAATGAAGATAGATAATTTAACTTTGAATAATTCTATATCTTTATAATTAATCAACCTAATATAATCCTCCTAATTACTTAAAGAGGAAAGAATTAAATATTTTTTGGGTTCCTAAGATATTAAATTCTTTTATTTTTTTTATTTAATATTTTCTGTTTTAAGTGATTAAGAGGATTTATTAAGAGAATATATTATTACTCTTTACTCATTAAATTTAATTTTTTATAAAATAATAAATTTAATTTTTTTAAAAAAATATCTTATTTTCATAAAATATTTTCATGTTTTTACTAAATTAAAACAATTTATAATTTTACTAACAGTATATGATCAGATGAACCTTTCACTTACAATTTTACAAGAATTATTTTTTTAATTTTTTAATTTTTAATATTTTAATAATAGTATTTTCCTATTTTCTTTGTTAATTTCAAGATAAATCATATGATTTTATGTTTTCGTGTCTCATAATTCTCGTGTATTTTTTTATATTTGAAATTTAATCTGTGTATTAAAATATTAAAAAATGTACTAATTTTTATGATATTCAAAATTATTTATTCATACATAATTTTCTAACAGTATATTAATTTTTAATTTAATAAGTTAAGTCAAAAATTAAATTCTCTTTTCGTTAAAATTAAATTGTACTATTCTATTTCTTCATTAAATTAGATATAAATCATTACATTAATCTAATGCTAGACTGAAATTCATGTGCAATATATATATATATATATATATATATATATATATATATATATATATATATATGGCGACGAAACAAAAAACGTGATGCATCATGAAACCGTTTGTCCTTTACGTGAATAGTCAATATATAATTCATGGAATGCAATGCATGGCAGTATGATAAATAATAACATATTAATTAAAACCGTTTCATATATATATATATATATATATATATATATATTTCAATTTATAATAACTTCTCTCGATACTTTTTAATTTTGTTGTCACAAGAATTGGAGACCAAAATTTTGATTCTTGTAAAGAGGCCCTCTCTTCATGGAATGCAATGCCAATGCAATGCATGGCAGTATGATAAATAATAACATATTAATTAAAACCGTTATATATATATAATTTCTATTCACTGTCAGTGTAAAGTTTCTTTACACTGTCATTCAATTATATGTTGACACATCATTAAAATAGCTAGACTTTCTAGGTAGTTGTTGTGATAGTCAACTTTTTTAATGATTTGGCAAGACATGATTAGATGATAGTGTAAAACTTTACACTGATAATAAATAAAAATTAAACTCTATAATGTAAGTCATATGAAGAGAGGGCTCTTTACAAGAATCAGATTTTTGGTCTCCAATTATTGTGACAACAAAATTAAAAAATATCGAGAGAAGTTATTATAAATTGAAATATATATATATATATATTAGATGTCACTTATTACTTGGGAAGATGAGATTGAGAATAGAAAATAGAAAAAATACTAGTATACACAAATTGTATGTACTAAATTAATAAACAATTGACACATCATCACTTTAAATAAAAATAATTATGTGACATAGAAATTTATGCAATTATTTAATATAAAATGATAATATATCAATTATTTATTAGCTTATTATACACAACTTATATACACTATGTTTATACAAGAATTCTTCGAAAAATAGAGACAAGATTTGAATCCCTCCTTACAAGTGCTCTTAGAGAAAAACCGTTTTTGAAATGTGTGTTAAAAAAAATGTGTTGATTTCTTTAACTCAATACATAAAGACACTGTATTTTTTTAAAATTTAATTC
Source organism: Styphnolobium japonicum (assembly GCA_023212625.1). Classification (NCBI taxonomy): domain Eukaryota; kingdom Viridiplantae; phylum Streptophyta; class Magnoliopsida; order Fabales; family Fabaceae; genus Styphnolobium; species Styphnolobium japonicum. The sequence continues at coordinate 1,355,766 of JALBWW010000014.1, forward strand.
TTAATAAAAATGAGGGGTAATATATGTATGAGGAGGGATTAACTTTTCCAATCCTTAATTTTATTTTAATTTAATGTTCAAGTTCCCTCTATTTAATAAAGAAGTAGACTTAAATCAAGAGAGAATAATGAAATTTGTAGTCATATGAAGGGTGAAAAATTTATATTGAATATTACATTTAAATTTTTATTTCAATTAATTTATTTTTTTAATATTTTGATTTACATTAATTTATTTTTTTGGTACATTTTAAATATTTTAAGATTAATGTATCAAAAAATTAAAAAAAAATTAAAAAATATTTAAGAGTCCAATCTATAAACAAAATGATGAGGTAATAAAATAATTAAATAAATATACTTTTTTGGAAGTTAATTAATAATAATTTTCTTTTTTATCTATTGTTAATGAAAAATAAAAATAAAAATTCAATTTTGAATGACCAAATAGAATTTTTTTTAGCACAAGCAATGTTAAGTTGCGCTTATCAAATCACGCCACTTAATTTTAATATCACATTTGTGGAGTAAAAAATTTGAGTTAAGCACTGTTTGCATTTTCTTTCAATTATCATAATACCTGTCTATTATACAACGAATCATATTAGTAGACTACTTAAATATTATTGAAATAGATTATAAATAATAATTATTTTATGAATTATTATTTGATTTATTTTATTAAAAATATGTAAATTTTTCATTTTATAAAAATATGTAATAAGTTAAGTCAATTCTCTATCTTCATTGGATACAAATTTAATTATTCTTCTTTTTCATTTAAGTTAGATTCCTCTATTATCTTTTTTCGTTAAAGTAGACGATCTTGAACCATTAGCTTATTAAATTGAAATCAATGGTCAAATATTAGTTTTACTTTTATTGGTATAAGTTGATCTCTCTATATTTATATATATATATATATATGAGAAGAGACTTCTCATTTTAATTCAGAGTAATGATACTTACACAAACTTACACTCACATACTTCTATGCTAGCCGATAGATAATACATAGTCCCATTATAACCTTTTTGAATAGCCCAAATTATGCAGATACCTCATAATTTGTATAAGTATCTTTTCCCTTTTAATTCACACTCTTCCTTTCCTTGAATTTTTTAGTCTAAGGAAAGCATTCCCACAAAGAAAAAAGTAAACAAGGGAAAATTTATTTTTTTTTTTTTAGAGTAAACACTCATTTTGATCATTCAAAGATACAAGTATTATTAGTTAGATCTTCTAATGATGAAAAGTAAACAAGGGAAAGTTTACTTTTTTTTTTTTTAGAGTAAACACTCATTTTGATCATTCAAAGATACAAGTATTATTAGTTAGATCCTCTAATGATGAATACATTAAAATGATCCTTCAATGTTATTTTGACATCAAATTGGTCATTTATTGTCATTTTTTACATCAAATTGGTTCTCTAAAAGCATGAATTTGATGTAAAAAATTATTAGAAGACTAAACTTATGACATTTATATCTTTGGACAACCAAAATGATATTTACTCTTTTTCCTTAGTTACTTTGTATCTTTGTTCATATTCAAAATTCAACCGTAGATATTCAAATTACAATTTAAAATTATTTTTACTGATTATTTTTTCTTGTTTTTGATATCAAGTTTCTAATAAGATGAGAGAATTGGAAATTCAATTGATATAGTTTTTGTTAACAGGCTTACTAAAAGAAATCGCCAAGTCTCCTATAATACATCGAGGGAGCACATTATAATAATGGCACAGTGGATTTCTTCTCTTTCTAACCTTGGTTCAGTCTCTTAGAGCCATTGTTCTTTCGCTGCCATGTGTATTATTGTGGAGAACTCCATGTGTTTTGTTTGTTAGGATAAAATCTCATTCATTAAAATTAAGAAGGAAAGAGGAAGAGAATGCAGAAACACAAGCCTTTAAAAATTTCCCAGTGCTGCATATATATTGCATCTACTAATTAATCAACCATATGAAGTTTACCATACAATAATCATAACCCATACAATATAGAAATATTCAAGGCCATGGCCCATATATCAGTTGGTGATCAATCACACACCTGACTGAAATGACTTGTCTATGTATTCAAGCAAATCTAATGCAAAGGTACAAATTTTGAGCCAAAGAGATCCTCAGTGGCCTCCTCTTCTCACTGCAACTTACCCCACCATTTTTTCTGTCTTTGGATGTGCTTCAGACTGTTGATTGCACTATTGGAATCAAAAGGGAACTTCCTAAGCCTTGGACAATATGCCACACAGATCTCCTTGAGGCAAGGAAACTGTAATACTTGTGAACATATGCTCCGTAAGTTTGGTAGAAAATCTAGATCAAGAATTTCAACACTTGAAAAAATCCTTTTCCACATACCCAAATTCTTCACCTATGACTTCTTCCAATGAGGGACAATCGTATATACTAAGGATTTGAAGGCTTAGGGAACGAATGAGCCAATTCAAGTTGAGCTTGTCACATCCATCATGGTATAACTCACGAAGGCTGATAATGTGATCATGCCCAGTAAGCTTAGAACTCTTGGGAATGTACTCAGTCAAAGAATCCCGTGATGTCCCCTTTTCCATATCGAAACTAACATTTACAATTTGATATGGTCAATGCCTCTAGATGCTCCATTCTTCTCAATAATGAGAATGATATGTCATGTGACATTGAATTTAAATGCCAAATCACTCTTAGTTGTCTATTGCATCTTTGCAATTTGGGAGATTTCAATAATATTTGTATAGAAGAGAGGCCAAGCAGGGCGATGCTTATGTCTTGAAGGTGTTCCAAGCATTCCAATTCTTGCACTAAGTCACTTTCCTTATAGTCAGGACAAGTACCAATCTCATCTTGCCAGAGTAATTTGCTAAACACTTGCAAAGACAACAAACTTGATATCAGGCTCCTTGGGAAGGTAAGCTTGCAGATAAAATTTAGCAACAGGCACCTCAATTTTTTCAAGTTTTGGAGCTCCATTGGCAACTCCTTCATATCAGTACCAGATAGATCCAAATGCTGCAAGTTAACTAATTTTCCAATAACTGCAGGTAATTCTCTTTTTCTTTTTTATTGCTTGACAAGTCTAACACTCTAATAGTGCTTGCTGTCAGAAAGATCTCAGCAGGAAAGTTTGTTAGCTCAGTGTTTCTAACAAGCATAGTCAAGAGATTTGAGAAATCTGGTTTTCCTGAGAGGTTTTGAATGCTAGGACCCCACAATGATATTATCTCAACTTCTTTCCACTTTTCAGGATTGTATGCTTCAACTGAACCGCTGCTTTCACCATCTTTTACCAAAAATTTGGTGTTCGACCCATGATCACATCCCAACCACAGCACCATGTCTCTGATCACATCATGCATCTTAATCCTATTTTCTCTGTAACTACTGTCCTCCAACAAACAAGCAAACTTCAAACTTGTGATGATATCTTCTCCTTGATTACGTGCTTCGTATATATCATCATCAAATTCAGTTAAAAGACCTTCTCCAATCCACAATTGAATAAGTTCATCTTTTCTAATGTTATAGTCCTCAGGGTAGACAGAACAGTACAAGAAACAAGACTTGTGGGTGGCACTGGGCAAACTGTTGTTGCTAAATTCAAGCAAATAGACATAATCAATCATACCTGAAAATCTTGATGGATAATTCTTCAGGGTTTGTATTGCACGCTTCCATTCACTGAGAGTCTTACCCGCCATAGATCTTCCAACAGTACAAAGAGCAAGTGGTCCTTCACACTCCTCCACCACTATTTAGGCAAGATGAAATATGTCAGGATGAGAATTGAGAGTATCTTCACCCACATTCTCTTTGAACAACTCAAATACTTTCTCTGGTGCTAAACACTACTTTGATACATTGATTGGCTTCCATATGGCAGCAAACCTCCATGGACTGGGTTGTGAATAGTACTTTAGATCCGTTGTCCATATCAGGAAGAGGAATCCCCAACATGAGTAGATCTATTGTCTCCCCTAAATCATCTAGCAGCAACACAAACTACTTTTTCAAGACATCATATAAAACAATAGCTCTCTCAATCATGGTCTTTCCCACCCACATACTATCCGGGACATTTAGTCTGTTTGGAATGATTTGTTGAACTCTCCCCATATCTGCTTCTTTAGACACCACAACCCAAATGACTATATCATATAATCTTGTGGGAAGGAACTCATTATTGAATTTCTTGACCAGGGTTGTCTTTCCTACACCACCCATGCCATACAAGCCAACAATTCCCACACTATTGTTATCAAAACATGCACATAGGTTATTGAATGTTGATTCTAGACTTACTATTTTCTCTAGAAGCATCTCATCTACCAAAGCATGTGGCATAGCCTGAGCAACAACACCAAAATGCCTTTTATCAATTAATTCTCCAATCTCACCTATCTTTTGAGTTACAATCCTACCCAGCTTGCAGCTAGATGGACAGTTCCTGGGACAGTAACTTCCCAAACACCTGCTCTGTGTTTCTTGAGCAACTTTCTGCAGCATAGCATGGACTTCTCTTTCCATGGCTTCCACTCTACACAACCAGTCATTCACTTCATTCAGACGCTTTTGTTGCTGCAGCTCCTCAGCCACTTCAACCCTCATCTTCAGATTGAGCCAAAAGTTATAACGTTCATCTGCTTTGTCCCTCAAAGAAGTGAGGTTCTCTTCAAACTTGCGGATATAAGCACTAGCCCCACAAGCAAATTAGAATGTCCAACAATGGACCTATAAAATCCACCATGGCTAAACTGAACAAATGAAAAAATATAAAAAATAAAAAGAACACAGAAGAGACACGTTATGATGTTGAGAGACAAGCAGAACCTTGAAACCAAAAAACTTGATCAGGGAGTCCCAGTTGCTCCTGTTTCTAGCTTATGCAATGGCAAAATGAGTGAGAGACAGACTGAACCAAAGTTAGCAAGAGAAAGGAAGAAAAGAACACCATGTCATTACAGTGTGCTCCCTTGTTGTGTTCTAGGAGTGTTGGCGATTTCTCTTATGAGCCTGTTTTGTACTTTTAGACTTGGATTTTTGTTGAATTCTGTGTGTTCCGGCTCACTTAAACGAAGTTCTCTTCTCATCACCAATAAACAGCTTTAAGAAGAAGGAATGAGTAAAAAATAAAAATTAAATAAAAAAAACCTTGAGAAAACCACCTTCTGTGTTGCATAGGTACGGGTACTAGTACCGAGTACGGATATAGATATGAGATATGACATTTTTGGAAAAATTAAGGTTAGAAGATTTATAAGTATCATATAACATAAAAAGGAGCTTAAGTTGTCAAATGACAATATAGCATATCACAAAAAGAAATTATACGTGTTTAACAACATAAAATCTAGACATGAAAATAAAAATCATGATCTAACAGTCTCAATATCATTATTTTCTTGTCCATCATTAGTAAAAAGAACAACCTCTAAATCTGGCTCATCAAGAGAAAGCTAGTCGTACCTGATCTGTACCCAGCCAAACCCAATCGTACGGGAAAAGCATACCCAATATGAATTTCAAAAACAAAAAATGAGTATGTACCTGATACATACCCCGACGTACTTGAGTCGTACCCATACCCGATACTAGTACTTCTTCAAAAATGGAGTACGCATGCTTCAGAGACCACCTTTGTCTCATGGTTTCATCCACCCTATGGCATGTCCAAGCTTAACGTAGCTGGTGCAGCACAAAGGAATCCTAGGTTTTAGGCATGGGAAATGAGTCCTAGGTTCTTCAAAATTTCTTGGCAGAGGTTCTGCATAGATTTGGATAATCTCATTTTACTTAAGAAACATGACAATGTCATGTTATAATAGAAAAAAGACACAAAGTAATTATGTGGTAGATCCTTACACAAATAATAGTGGTTTCCTATACAGAAAAGTTTGTGTCTTTCTTTCATATAACATGACACAGTCATATTCTTAAGTTGACATCTAGATTCAGATTCTGTTACAGCAGTTAGATTAACTACCTACAGTTTAGATACCAATACACCACCATTACGGCCTCCTCAGTCATTCAAAAATTAAATTTGGTAGAAAGCAATAATTGTTGCAAAGGAGCGACTAGAGGGGGCAATGCTTATGTCTTGAAGGTGTTCCAACCCTTTCTAGCTCTTGAAATAAGGCACTTCCATCATAGGCCGGGCCATGACCATGTAACATACTAAAAACTTGCAAGTACAGGGAAGGAAACAAACACCTCCACTTTTTGATTTAACAACAAACACCTCCACTTTTTTAAATTCATGAGGTGACTGAGCAATTCTGCTATACTAGTATTTGATAGATTCAAATATTCCAAGTCTATTAGCAGCCCCATTGTTCTATTTCAAACACACACACACACATATATAATATTTATCTTTATAATTTTATTATTTAGCTATATTGTTATAAAGAAAAATACTAGATAGTGATATAAATTTTCCAAAAAATTAGGCCATGCAAAGAAGGCAACAAATTCATTAGCCATAATAAAATTACCAACTCAAAACCTATATAATTCATATTCATTCACAACACAACACACTTCACTTCACCTCACAACATCATGGTTTCACACTCGAAAATCATTGCAACCACACTCCCCTCTTTTCTTTTTCTTCTTCTTCTTCTCCTTTTGCCCCTCCTCATTTCCCAAAATTCCCATTTTGTCCATGCCGGAAAGCGCAGGGTCCACATCACCGACGACTTGGACGACGTCGTCGACGACGAAGAGGACGATGCGTGGAGAGATTGGGGCAAGAAATCGATACCCTCTTCGGGGTTTGATCTGCCACCCTCTGATTTGTCGAACATGGACGCATCGCAGATTCAAGCTGAGATGATGAAGCGACAAACTGGGCCCGTGATCGGATTCGTCAAGCTCCGATTGGGGGTTCGCCGGACTCCGGTGAGAAAATTGTATTGGATCACACCCATTTCTTGTTTTTTTGAGTTTGAGAGTTGAATTTGTGATTTTTTGCTATTTGTGGTTACTGGGTTTTGCTGGATTCTGATGGTGAGAAAATTGGATCATACCCATTTCTTGTTTTTTGAATTTGAGTTCGAGTTTGAGTTGAATTTGTGATTTTTTGCTCGTTGTGGGTATTGGGTTTTGCTGGATTCTGATGATGAGCACATTCTCGCTCATACCCATTTCTTATTTTTTGAATTTGAGTTCGAGTTTGAGTTGAATTTGTGATTTTTTGCTCGTCGTGGTTACTGGGTTTTGCTGGATTCTGATGATGAGCACATTCTTGCTCATACCCATTTCTTGTTTTCTGAATTTGAGTTCGAGTTTCAGTTAAATTTGTGATTTTTTGCTCGTTGTGGTTACTGGTTTTGCTGGATTCTGATGATGAGCACATACATGCGCTCATACCCATTTCTTGGTTTTTTAGTTTGAGTTCGAATTTGAGTTGAATTTGAGATTTTTTGCTCGTTGTGATTATTGGGTTTTCGATTGGCACCATGGATTGAGGGTTGCTTCACCTGTTTTGCAATCTTGAAGTGAATAGAGTGAGAGTAATAGCATGTTGAATTTTTGGCGATTGAGTTCACTACTGTTTCATGAGCTTTGTTGTGTCTGTTTCAGCCAATTCAGAAACTGTGTTCTGGGATGTGAATATGGATACGCCCTTGTGCTTTGTTCTTGGGATAGTTTATGGTGATTCACTGATTTGTGATAGAGCTTTGATTTGACGTGATACTTTATTTCTACTTGTTATTAGTGGTTTATATCTATCTATATTTGATTTATGGTATGATGATGTTAAATTGTCAGCTGGGCTCCTTGCTTACTTACTGGTCAATATATTTTATAGGAGCTTGAGCTTTTAATTTATACTTGATGTCCTATAATTTGTTTTGTGATGGAGGGAGGTTTATGGTGTGGATTTTTGGGTGAATGTTAAGTCCCATTACCATTTTCCATGCTTAATTTCAGGACATGGTAGCTGAAATTGCTATGAAATGGACTCAAGTTATGAGAACTGGAGCTATTGGGGTAAGGTTTATGGGTGTTGATCTGAATACAGTCATGTTCAACATGGAAAGCATCAAAGACTTGGAGGAGGTATGGCTTCTATTTTTACTTTTCTTTTTCTTTTTAAATATAAAGAACAAAGAAAAGAAGGAGCAGCTGGTGCTCATTAACTTGACAACCCACAAACTGCTATTATTTTCTTCACCTGTCTATCCTGTTTAAAATAAATCATGTTGAATTATGATCAATGAACCTTACCTTTTGTTTCCCCTTTTTCTGTTGGAAAAACTAGCTTTGAATTCAGCCTAGAGGAAATAGTTAATCAGCAAATTTTGTACATCCTTAGTTTATGATGTTTTTCTGTCGATATTGTCTCATAATCATATTATGTCATCAGTTGAAGGAGTTTGTCTTGGACCAATCAGAGGCATACGAGATGAAGATGGGGGATCAAGTCTTTCGAAGACCTGGAGATCCACCTCTAGATGAAGTTGTTCAGAGGCTTAATAGTGAGAAAAGCAAAGCAGATAATGCTGGTCCCGAGGAAATTGATGGAAATTTGAAAACAGAGTTGTAGTTGAACAGCATATAGTTCACTTGAAGTTGAGATGAAGCAATTGTGTCACTGTTTTTCAAAGGTTTACTCCCAGTTTTGTTAATTTTACAGTCCTTGAATAACTCTTCCTTCCTCCTTTAAGGTGATAAACTGCTTCTAAATGCTAGTGGAGTAGTAATCAGCTTTGCAGCATTTGGCAAACTTAGAGAACCCACTTCGAGATGGGAGAAGTTATGGTAAAAAAAACTTGAAAATTACTGTAATCTTTATTGACCAGGACCAAATTATGATTGCTGAAAGTGATAAATGCTTTGAAAACCAATCAACCTCATGGCCATTCTTCTTTGTTATTTGGAAATCCTGGTGATGGTCGCTTTCAAGTGGTCAGTGTTGAAGGATGTTAAAGAGTCAACAAAAAGGGTCCTGGTTGGGCTTGTCAAGAAAAATAGGTCTGTTTGACATCAGATTATAGGAAAAAAGAACTTAGCGAGTAATTACAAGGATTTTTTGTTACAGATCTGGGTTCATTCCTCTATTCTACAATATCTTAAAATTTATAAGTACCAAATCTGCATTGTATTTTTGTTAAAAGATTTGAGCCCCATGAAATCATTATTTCTTTGGGAGAATGACCCTAGGTGCAGCTTGGCCATAAAAGTGAACAGTTTAGTTCTTTTCAAAAATTAATCAAGTATTCAACTAATTTAATCAGTAATTTATATACGGTTAACCATGTATTAAGTATTAAAAATGAAGATAAATTATTGGTTAACTGTATATAAATTATTGGTTAAATTAGTTGAATACTTGGTTAATTTTTAAAAGGAACCAAACTGTCCATCTTTATGGCCAAATTGTGTCATTTTCCCTATTTCTTTCTCAAATTAGTTCTGAGTCTGAGACTCTGAATCATCTCATAGTCATATAGTCCATATCCGCGTTCATCATGCAGCCACGGTCTAGGTATTTATCTATGTTTGAGGGAAAAACACACATATGACATTTTTTTTAGTATTAATTTTCATGTTGCTTGTGAGAAAGGGGAAAAAAAGGGTTGCAGGGTTTGAATCTAGTGCTAGTTCTTTAGAGCAGTAGATGTAACTTGCTACAAAAAAAAAAAAAAAATACATTTTATTTTCTCATTGCTACATCTCTCTCTCCCTCTCTCTTGCATGTTGAAGAAAACTTTGCCTTTACTGTTGCAGAGTCTTGTAATTACAATTATGAGCTATAGGGAATGTTAAAGAGTGACCACTGCAACAGAAGAAGGATTCATAGATGAGCAAAAATTAGTGTGGTACGTGAACAATGCCTTTGAGATTATACGTCGTGAAGCAGCTAAGGTGAATATTCAAAACACAAACAAATATTAGAAAGTCTAGTCCTCATCAAAAGATATGGAAGAGGGATCAGATATGTTCCTGGGATCACATATTCTCTCTTTGTTTCACTTAGTGCTAAAATGTATTGATTCAAAGTAAGAACATGTTTTATGCCTTTTCATGTTCATGTTATTTGTATTAAGTCAAATAAATATAAATAAAGCATTCCCACTAAATAAAAGTAAATAAGGCAAGCTCCCTTCATTTTTTTCCGTTACTTTGTATTTTTATATTAATCATATTCAACCGTATATACCCAACTTACAATTTAAAATTGGAAAATCAATTGATATCCCAACAACTTAGTCTGTTATCCATTCAATGTTCTTGTAGTATTGATCGAATAATTAGTTACTATTATATGTTAATGATTCAATTTCATGTTAATAACTCTAATCTTTAAATTTACTATCATTTAAAATAATCATTACACTCATTCAACTTTTCCTTTTTCTTTTTTTGTTGACAAAAATATATTTTCCCCCTTAATTTTGCTCTAGATTTCATTTGTGTCCCACAATTATATTTTGTTTCATTTTTATTCCAAATCTTTTCAAAGCCCACTAAATTCATCCTAACGGGTAATACTATTACAAATGTTAACGGAATTTGTTGACATAACATCCTATGTAGACACAAATACACAATTGATATTGTTCAGTTAAGATTGTTTTTCTTCAAAATAATGATTAGGAACGAATTTGATAAATTTTAAAAAACTTTAAAACAAAAACGAAACAAGATAATTATAGGCCAAAAATGAAATTTAAAGTAAAATTATGAGATAAAAAATAAAATTCTCGCAACCCAATAAAAATGGATAGTTGACTTTTAACTTTTAAGATTCCTCATTTCTTATTTAAGTAATTTTATTTGTATAGCTATATAACTTCATGTAGAGACATAATTGTATTTAAGTGAACTTCAAATTTTTTTCTCAAATTCATCCAACTGGACCTGGTAGCAGCCACATTCTGCAGATGTAACTCCAACAAGTGTACGAGTAACATTATTTTTATTTTTGGATCATTCTTCCATCGTGTAATAAAATGGTCTTGACTAGAGAAAAGAAAGTAATAAAATGGTGTTGACTTAGGTCACGTAAGCAACCTTTGAAATTTCATGGGATCCAGGTAAAGTTATTTCAAGAACGTGGGAAAGTATTTGTAAGGAAGGACAACTTCAATTATCCTGAACAAGATTAGTCTCATACTCAAAGAATATAAAGATATCCGATCAAGTACCCAAAAAAGTATATTACCTTGTCTTGTCTAACATGCTTGGTATGTATGCCTGGAAATAGTTGACTTTTAACTTATTCCTCATTACTTATTTATTTATATAGATATATAACTACATGTCTACACATGATTGTGTTTACCTTCAAATTCTTTTCTCAAACTCATATCTAAGTTCCAACTGCATCTAGTAGCATCAACATTCTACAGCTAATAGTTAACGGTCAGATTAGTATCTCTAAAAATATAACTGAAAAATTTATATACAAATTTTATATTAAAAAAATTGTATAAAAACTCGTTCCAAAATTTTTCACTTTAATTTTAAGGGAATAACAAACTAACTCATAATTGTAACTCCAACAAGTGTACGAGTAACGTTATTTTTATTTTTTGATCATTCACCCCAATTTTCGACATTGAACCTTCCTTCATGTAGTCTTGACTCAGAAAAAAAGAAAGTGACAAAATGGTGTTGACTTAGGTGGCCTTAAGCAACCTCTGAAATTTCATGGGAGGCACGAACATGATATTAAAAAGTGTTATCATATTCAGCCCAAAAAAAAGTGTTATCATATTTGTGCCCTTAAGTAGTCATGACATCATATCCCACACTTTCCATGGTTATTCAACGGGTTAGCCTCCCAACTTTGTAGTTGGCCTACATTAAGAATGCTCTATATAAGGCATTGTTTTAAAAACCGGTCCAACCGGACCGGTTCAACTCGTTGGACCATGGACCGGAAGTTCCACCAGTTTTGGTTTAACCAAAGAACCGTCCGAGCGGTTAAACCGCAAAAATCATAAAAAAAAATCGATTGAACGGGTTAAACCGATAAAAAAAAGGAAATAAAAAACCGGTTGGACCGGTCATCAACTTTTAAATTGAATTTTTATTAAAAAAGAAAGAAGAAAATGGTTTTTTTTTTAAAAAAAAAACTTAAGATTTAGCTCTTTTATAAGTTGGGTTGGGAGTTTTCACAATTCTAATTTTTCTTTTTTACAAAATAGGTGACGACACTACAAAGCGGTTTATGATTTTTGTGATTAGTTATATATATATATATATATATATATATATAGTATACCGATTCAACCACCGGTTCAACCGATCAAACCGATCAAACCTTGAACCGCTCTCCTCTTCGGTTATCCGGTTCAACCGGTTTTTAAAACATTGATATAAGGTCTATATTTCCAATCTCTATCTATCCCATTCTTTTTTATTTGGCACCTTTTGTAGAATACTGATTCATTTTGTGTCCTTAAGAATCACAAAGTATCCCATCATCCCATGTTGTGTTGATCCCCTTATGAAAGTTGCTTTGTGCATGTGGCATTCTACAGCAAGGCGTGCATCCTACATCCTCAATTTGAAAGAAAATCTCAAGTCCTTGGAAGAAGCTATGAGTGAACTGAGGCATGTTGAGAATGATGTGCAAAGAAGGGTGGAACGTGAAGAAGAGCACAAGATGAGGCGCACAGACCAAGTTGCTGGTTGGCTCCACAAGATGCAACAAATGGAATTCCAAGTGAACCAAATTCTAAAGGAAGGTGAAGAAAATGATCAGCAGGAGAGATGCCTTGGAGGGAAATGTTGTTCCTCCAGCTGCAGGACAAGCTATAAAGTTGGAAAGCAAGCTTTCAAAATGACTGAAGAGGTATACAAACTGATAAATGCAAGCGATTTTGATTGTGTGGCTGATAAGGTATGTATTCCTGTGGATGAGTTACCTGTAGATAACATTTTGGGTCAAGATCCACATTTCAAGAAGTTTGGAGATGCATTGAAGATCAAAGTCTGGGGATTATTTGCTTGTATAGGATGGGGGGTATAGGAAAGACTACCCTCTTGAAAAATATCAACAATAATTTCACCAACACAAGCCATGGTTTTGATGTGGTTATTTGGGTCTTTGTATCCAGAGAACCAAACCTGGAAAGGATACAAGAGTGTGTTAGAAATAAGTTAGATATCCCTGATTACATATGGGTTAACATAAACAAGGATGAAAGGGCTAATGTGATATTCAGGGTCCTGAAAAGGAAAAGGTTTGTCGTGTTGTTGGATGATATATGGAAACCACTTGATCTATTGAAGTTGGGAATTCCAGTTCCAAACAATGGGAGTGGATCCAAAGTGGTATTTACAACAAGATCAGAGGAGGTTTGTGGCCTAATGGAAGCTGTCCACAAGATCAAAATTCAGCATTTGCCACCAGAAGAAGCTCTGAAGCTGTTCAAACTGAAGGCATTTAGGGAATGTCAAAATACTACTCTTCATTCTCATCCGCATATATCAAAACTTGCTGAAGCTATTGTTGAAGAATGCAAAGGTTTACCCCTGGCCCTTATCACTGTTGGGCATGTCATGGCAAGTAGGAATAGTCTAGAGCAGTGGGAGAATGAATCAAGCAGATTGAAGAACTCTCCATCAGAATTCCCAGGCATGACTGATGTTTTACGTATTTTAAAGTACAGTTTTGATGCATTACAAGATGCTACCTTGAAATCCTGTTTCTTATATTGTTCAATGTTCCCTGTAGAATATAGCATTAAGAACGAGGAGCTAATTGATCTTTGGATTGGAGAAGGGTTTTTGAATGAATCTACTAGTTTTAGTGGATATCAATATGATAATTTATATGAAGTGCGTAGGAGAGGAGAATTTATTATTGAAAGTTTGAAGCTTGCAGGTTTATTGGACACAGGTGATTCAGTTGAGTTCGTGAGAATGCATGATATGATTCGTGACATGGCCTTAATGGAATGTAGAGGGAAGATCATAATCTTCATAAAAAGAAATGAAGGATTGGTTGAAGCTCATGGAATAGAAATAAGTTCTGAGGAAGTAGAGAGGACTTCATTGTGGGTTCATAGCCTGAAAAATATCAGTATACGTGTACTTCCATATCCTAAGATGAGGACTTTGCTTTTCAGGGTTCCTGAACCGATGAATTTTCCACCTGGCTACTTTCTGTCTATACCAAAACTAAGTGTTTTGGACATGTCAAATTGTTTTCTCTTAAAAGAGGTAACAGTGGAGCTGGGTGAATTAATTAATTTGCAATATCTTAATCTCTCTGAAACATCTATTACTGAGCTACCAGTGGAGCTTAAAAATCTGACAAATTTAAGGTGCTTGCTGTTAAGTTCATGTAACATAATAACAATTCCTGGGGAAATAATTTCAAATCTCCAGGCACTGCAATTGTTTTCTAAGTCTCCAGAGTACTACTTTTACTTTCTATTCAATGATGAAATAAGGTTGTTAAATGAGTTGGAGAACTTAAAATGCTTGAGCGACCTTTGTATCACCATACACACTGCCAACTCTGTCCTGAAAGTGTTGAGTTCTCACAAGTTGCAGCAGTGCCTAAGGAGTGCCTAAGGAAGTTAGTACTGTGGTTCTGCAATGGTTTGTCCTCATTCACAGCATCATCTTCTAGTGTGAGAATGATGAAGCATCTGCAGAGCCTTGAATTACTGTCTTGTACAAATCTGGAGAGGGTGAAAGTTATCCCAGAAAAAGAATTCACAAGGCATGACTGATTTCATAGCCTTCGTGAGGTGGTGGTTAAGAGGTGCCCTCTGTCGGATGTTACATGGCTCATTCATGCTCCAAGGCTTAAAACTCTTTCACTTGTTGAATGTAAGTTGATGGAACAAGTAATAGGAGATGATGTGGGTTGCTCAGTTGCTGAAACTGCTATGATGTCTAACGCAAAAGAAGAGGGCATATTCTCAAGTCTAAGTTTCCTTAAGTTGCATGAACTTCCAAAGCTAAGGAGCATCTTCCAGCAGGCCTTGCTGTTTCCTTCCCTGACTAAGATTGAAGTGAAGCTATGTCCAAATCTGAAGAAGCTACCATTTGACTCCAACAGTGCCAAAAGTAGCTTAACTCAGATCAGAGGAGAGGCAAAATGGTGGGATGGGTTAGAGTGGGAGGACTATGCTGTTAAGAATGTTTTCAGTCAAAAATTTGTGCAGAGCCCAGAAGACAAGTAATAACTTTCTGGTAATTTAAGCAAAGCCACAATTGAAGGGTCAAGAGTCAAGACTTTCAGATGCTTTTATATCTTAAATTTTAGAAGTACCAAATCCGCTTTGTATTTTTGTTAAAAGATTTGAGCCCTATGAAATCATAAGTTCTTTCTCGCAGTAGTTCTGAATATGAATCTTCTGATAGTCCATATCCGCATTCATCATGCAGCAGAGTCTAGGTATTTATTTATCTATATTTGAGGGAAAAAGATACACATGACATGTTTTGAATGTTAATATTCATGTTGCTTGTGCTAGTTCTGTAGAGCAGTAGGTGTAACTTGGTACCAAAACTACCTTACCTTTAACTAGGGACATATACATAGAATGTGTTTGTGTTAAACACTACCATGAATTTCAATTATCCTCACTTCCAATCCTCTAGCATGGACACAAATAAATACAGTATAACAAGAAAGGAAACGAAGGAATTTTCTGAATCTCATGATTTGCAATTATAATAATAGTAAACTTCACAAGGAATTTGTCGTTGTTTATAAATGAATGGGAAGGAAGAAAACATTCAATTCAATGATTGACAATCCAATGAAGACTACTATTTCAGCTTCTCACTGAAGTCAGAGAGCTCAAGAAGCTGAATCCTGGGGTTGGTTGCTGCTTCCTCTCTCTCTTTCTGAGTGTTGAACCCCCAATCCACTAATCCAAATAACTGGGATTATCAAGTGTACTACTCTAAAAAAACACAGAAATGCAAAACATAGAAACTGAAAGTGACAAAATGGAGGAGAGTGCAGAAGTTATAATGAGACAGAGAGAGAATAAAGCTACCTAGATACAAATTCCATTCATCTAACTCTGGCTCTTTGATGACATTTATTAAGGTTGCAAGCCTATCTTCCACAAAGCTGTTTAAAAATTAGCTGTAGTTAGTTTCTCCTAAACCATCTTAACAAGTTAACGACAAGATTATATTAATTATAATATCCTAAAAACAAAATCTTACTGTAGTGTCAGCCCTTGGTGCTCTGGCATCTTTTGGAGCTTCTTTAGCACTTCTACCTTAGGACTGTTAGAGAAAATTTAATATAGTTTGGGAAAAACAAATGAATTTGTCAATGAAATAAAGCAAGGTAAAAGAAAAGAAACAATAATGAAGTATTAACATAATGCACCACAGCACCTCAACTGGGACAAATATATCAAATACTAACCCAGTTCCTAGACCATATAGTCTTTCTGGTGGTATAGTCAGTCCAGCAAGCTCTCTTAGTAAAGCATCAGCAAAGCGGCTCTGAAACCAGAGAAGGGATAGGAGAGTGAGTAGAAAATGCAAAGGGATAAGGGCCTGGCAATATGAAATTGCAAACTATGCCTTTACAGGATCAGGACAATGGCTCATTTATCTTCCCTCCCATTTATTTTCCTTGATATTGAAAGTAAAACGATGTACTCTTAGGATTATTGTCCCCATGCTAGGAGCAAAAAAAGAAGATCAGACCTGTTTTGTGGTGACAATGTACACTCTTGAGCTTGCAAATCTTAATGCATCAGTAACACCAGGATAGAATCTAGAGGTAAAGCATCCGCTAATTAGCAATTTGAAATCTTATGCAAGACATGTAATAAAATGGTTTACAAGATGCATGTATTTAGTTATCACTTAGCAGGAGCAGAACAGCAGCAAGAGCTCAAGATGTTTAAGAACAATATCTACTTTGAACCATAAACAAAATATGTTTTATAACATAAGCAAGAGCTCAAATTACACGTGCAGGAACATTCCTAAATATTGAACATCCATGCCCAATGATATCACTGTGTATTGCTTTTGGTTTCTCACCATGCATCTGGGTATAAGTATCAAAAAAATGATCCCATTTCATGATGTTTGATTGGACTACCTGTTTGCCCCAATCCAACCAGTGAAATCCTTCTCCAACCATTCATCTCTGACCTTTCCAAAAAGATCTATCAGATCGTCCCTAATCTCATCCCATTCTTCCAAGACAATGGGCTTCAATTTGAACCAGTTCTCCAATATACCTGCAACTGTGAGCCCCTCTGCAACCTTTCAGAAGAACTATGACATCAGTCAAATGGCATCATCATAGATGATAAAGTTCCTTCTGAATATAATGATATGGTTTCCACTTGTCAATACATGATAAAAATCAAAGCCAAAGGCTTTATACCCACCGAAGACTTCCTGATGGAAGGAACTCTGGTCTCAAGCAACAACCTCACAAGTAAAAGAGTTTCATATCCTGTTTCCACTACTGGTCGCACCTGACATGAAAAAACTATTAAGTACTTCTTTATCTTCTCATAGGTAGAAAGAA
This sequence comes from Styphnolobium japonicum, assembly GCA_023212625.1. Classification (NCBI taxonomy): domain Eukaryota; kingdom Viridiplantae; phylum Streptophyta; class Magnoliopsida; order Fabales; family Fabaceae; genus Styphnolobium; species Styphnolobium japonicum. The sequence continues at coordinate 1,373,272 of JALBWW010000014.1, forward strand.
AAGTAATCAAACTCACATTATATACAGCAATTGTCTTGAAATTGGAAGCACTTATATGCATTGATTAGTACAAAGGTCTGTGTGTCATTCAAGTGATTGATACCAGACAAAGGTCATAATTTTTTTCTGCTACTGAAATGCAAAGCTTTGATCGAAGCAAATATAATCCTTATCCTCAAAACAAGTAATCGATACCAAAAGGCCTCCACATTTTTTATACCACTAAAAATCATAAGATGGTAATATAGTCACCTATATATAATCAATGAAAAAGATAACCGCCAACACAAAGTGAAAATGGATATAGGCCACAACAGCAAAGAAAGGAAGAACTGCTTGAAAATGTATTTTGCAAGGAAGTCAGCAAAAAGATTTTCCCCTCAATCTTTTTCTTTATAATAAAAAGAAATCAAATTCTACTTGACATCTACAACCAGGCCTTAAGGTACCGCGATTTATGGTCTTTTGGTTGGAATTTTCATTTATGTTTAGAGAAGACATCATTTCAATTGCAAATTAGTTGTTGTTATAATAATTAGGAGTTAATAAATGGTTAATACTTCATTCAAACATCTAAGATCCATCCATGGAAAGGACCCATAAGTTCAAGTAAATACCTCCTAAAAAAATTAAGTATTAATCACTAATCCAACCACAATATTAATAGTTTCCCACTAGTAAATTCAAGCTTGTTTCTTCCTTCCTTCCTTCCTTCCTTATACTATGCCTTCACTAATCAGTGCTACTTCTTACCTACCAACATACATAGCTAAACTCAAAGTAGAGTAGTGTAACCAATAACAACTCAAACTAAAATAAACCAGCCATAAATTATTTACTGTAATCATCTGGTCAACAATCCAATCTTCTGTGGTTGAATCCACACCATCAAACAAAGCAGGCCATCTCACTTTGGCAGCCTACAAATTATCAAACAAAGTAATCACAGCTTAGTTTAAAACCAGAATCATGTTTTGACTGGAAATGGTCAAAAAAGTTTATATTATTTTCTGTTGTTTTCTTCCATTTTCTTGGTAACCAAATGGAGGAGAGAGGGAGCATGAACCTTGAGAGTAGAGATAGCAGTCTCCCCACAGCTATCACATAGAACTCCATCGAAGTCTAAGGCATAGAGATGACCCATTTGCCTGTCTTCCTTGCATTGCCAAACCTATCCTAAGATAATATATTTGCATGGTATACAATTACCCGCCATCCAAATATGATTGAAATCTTTGGGGCCAGCTACCACTGATATCAAGACACATGCCTTTGTAGCAATTTTTTTCTTTTTTATTTATCTATTTATAATGCTAATATGACTTCTTTTGAGTTTAACCAAATAAAAAAAATTTAAAAAAAATATGAGAACTTAAAGCTCATGCTGTTAGTTGAGTTGTGCAAGAGCGTATGGTTTAACTTTTTGTATGATCCTACTAGTTAATTTGAATGAACTTTGAAATGGTTCCGTGAAATCCTGCACTAAAAAATATATATCTTTATGATGCTTAATTGAATTGCCTAAGTGTGTGTTTAAAAATTTTAGGTCTTTGAACAAGTCATTTGATATGAACCAATTGAGAATATGCCTATCCAAGTGTCTGCACTTTTTTTGGTGACTGTCTATACTTTTATATAACTCGTGGTAATCTTAGGATCGTTGGATAAGATTGAAAAATATCTTTGTATGTGTGGTTGATGCCCTTGGAAAGTGCTATGCTTACATGTGGTTTAGCTCTCTCTTGATCTCCTATACTCAATTTACTCAATTTATTAGTTTCTTAATTAAATGAGAATCAACTATGTGTTAAAATTACATTTGGATCCTTTGCATGTTATTTCAAAGTTGATTCTCAACTAACAAAGGCCAAAAGTTCAAACCAAAAAGAAAAGGGCCTAAAGTAATTAAGTTTGAGGATGATTTGTGAGTGTTTGGATAAGTTGAGGTATTTGGAGTACTTCTGAGAAGTTTTGCTCAAGTTTTTTCAAGACTCAAACAATATCAAACGAGCAAATAGACTGGAACCAATTTTTGAAAAAGAAGCAAACGAGCAGACATTTAATAATATGCTCCTTTGCGGATAGCATTCTTGTGTATTTTTTTTTGTGCTAGAAACTCTGAAAACAAGGGAGAGTATATGACGGTGTTGCTAGAAGAATAATACTACTGTGGCTGTACTTTGAAGATTCTTAGTGAAGAAAATTCTCAAGAAAATATACACAAGTTTTGTTATTAAACCTTTATAAATCTTGCTTGCACTTGTCGTAACTCTTAGCTCCATTATATTGCAAATTTGTTTGCATAATCTCAAATTATTGTGTGTTTACCATGTATAGAGTTGTCCAAGAGTTTTTAATTTGTTAACCAACTTGAAACAACTCAAAACATCCCTTAATATCTTTCATATTTTATTTTGAACGCCCTAACTATTCAAAGTTTCTTCCAAGTATTTCTTTTTTTATGTTTCTTTAGTTTGATTTTTGCATAGAAAATGATATAAAACTTTATGTTTTGTTTCGTTAAATCTTGCATAATCATTTTAACATTTTGGATAACTTTGATAAAGGAGAAACCCCACTTCTCGATGGAATATGTAACGTAAAATACTTGAAATATTTCTGTAATCATTGTTGACCATGATCCGCGCACCATTGCCTAAAGTAATATTTGCTTTAAAAACTAGTCATCCTCATATCACTAGTGTGCCATTTTGGAAATGGTTTATACTATTAATGGACTGCATAGTGGTATCTAAGAATGATGAGATCCCCATCTCTGGACTAAGAAAGCATGGTGCTGGTCATTTACATAGGGTTGACAATGAAGGATGAGAACAAAAGATGACAAAAAATATTCCCCAAGCATGGCTCCTTCTCATGTCTCTGTCTGACAACATATTGGCCTAAAGTGTTCCTCCCTTTATCTCCATTTTCATTTAAAGTTGGTAAGGGAGTGGAAACTAGATAAAAGAAACCAAATCAACGTTGAATTTGAGGTAAGCAAGCTAGTGGGGAAGAGCACCCTCACTACCTTGAACAAGATTAATCTCATATTCAAAGAGTGTGAGGATACCCGGGTAATGAAAAAAAAACTACTTTGAGGTATACCAAATTCTAATTTCTTTCCCAAATTTAGAGCTGAATCTCAATCATTTGATACTCCACATCCACATTCATCATGCAGCCACGTTCCGGGCATCTATTATATTAGAGGGCAAAAATACAACTAACACTTGTTGAATGCTAATTTTTCATTTTGCTTGTGAGAGAAAGGGAGGAATTTACCACTTGGTTCTACTGGCAGTTTATTTAGCAGATGTAATTGCTGCCAAAAGAACCTTACTTGTTACTATGAACATCTGTACAGAATTTGTTTGACACTTCCAGGAATTTCAGCAATTCTCACTTCCTCTAGGAGGGACACAAATAACTGCATAGTTTAACAAGACGGAAAGGAAGAATTTTCTAAATAGAAAGATTAGAGTCACTAGAAAAGTATCATTGTTTATAAATGAGATAGAAGAAAATATTTATTTCAGTGATTGACATTCCAATGAAGTAAGACTACTATTTCAACTTCTTACTGAAGTCAGAGAGCTCAAGAACGTGAATTCTGGGTATAGCTGCAGCTTCCTCTCTCTCTTTTGGAGTATTGTAACCCCAATTCCCTGATCCAAACAATCAAGCTTATCAAGTGCACTCAACTCTAAAAACCATGATCACAACATGGAAACTGAGAGACAAAAATGAAGAAGCGTGCAGAAATTATAAACAGAAAGAGAGAAAAGAATGCTACCTAGATACAAATTCCATTGGTCTAACTCAGGCTCTTTGACGATGTTTTTTAAGGTAGCAAGACGATCCTCAACAAAGCTGGTTAAAATTAACTGGAATTAATTTCTTGTAAACCATCTTTACAAGCAAGGACAGAGTTATATTCATATAAATAGCCATAACCAAAACGACAGTAATTACTGCTAATAGCACAATATCTCACTGTAGTGTCAGCCCTTGGTGCTCTGGTTTCTTTTGAAGCAGCTTCAGAACTTCTACCTTAGGACTGTAGTTAAAAATAAATATAGTCCACGAAAAATAAATTTATTATCAAAATAATGTAAGAAAAAGAAAAGAAGCAACCATAGAAATATAATTGCACCAGTGCACATTATTTTGGCCAAATATATCAAATACTAACCCTGTTCCTAGACCATATATTCTTTCAGGTGGTATGGTCACTCCAGCAAGCTCTCGAAGTAAAGCATCAGCAAAGCGGCTCTGAAATCAGAGAAAGAAGGGGTGGGGGAGTAGAAAACACAGGGAAAAGGGCATGATGTGAAATTGCAAAAATGTGCATTAATGATATCGGGACAATGGCCCCTTAATACTGAAAGTGAAACTATCTATTGTTAGGATTATTGTCCCCTTGCTAGGGGCAAAGAGCGAAGGTTATACCTGTTTCGTGGTAACAATGTACACTCTCGAGCTTGCAAATTTTAATGCATCAGAAACACCAGGATAGAGTCTAGAGGCAAAGCATCACCAATTAATAATAGGAAATCTCATTCATGACATGTGCAAAGAATAAAAGATTATTACTGCATAAAATGATTTATAAGATGCAAATATTTAGTCAACAGGTTTGAATGGACTACCTGTTTGCACCAATCCAAGTAGCGAAATCCTTCTCCAACCATTCATCTCTGACCCTTCCAAAAAGATCTACCAAAGCATCCCTATTCTCACCCCATTCTTTCATAATAATGGGCTTCAACTTGGACCAATTCTCCAATATACCCTCAACTGTGAGCCCCTCTGCAACCTTGCAGAAGAACTATGGCATCAGTCAACAGGTCCAGAGTCCATACCAGTTATTTGAAAGCAGATGCAAATTCAAGGCCACTGGCATCATGATATATAAAGCCAATTCCAGTGACATGATTTGCAATTGCTAATAATGAACAATAAAAATCAGAGCCATATGCACAGTACCCACCGAAGACCTACTAATGGAAGTTGTTCGGATCTCTAGCAACAATCTCACAAGTAAAAGGTTTTCATATCCAGTTTCCACCACTGGTCGCACCTGACAAAAACAACTATGGAAGTTCATCTTTAAAATGAAAAGGTGTCCAACATACTTCTATATGGCAATATTCTTGAAATTGGAAACACTTAGAATAATTAAGTAAAAATATCATGACACCAATTAGTTTAAAGGTCTGTGTGTCAGTCAATTGACCCCTGTTTGAAGGCATCCTTCCTCACTTCAAGATCCTGAAGTGTATATTTGATGTAAGGGTTCCACCAAAACAACCCCCTCCCCCCAAAAGAAATAATAAAATAAAATAAAAAAGAAGAAAGTTTTCCATGAGAAATTAAAGGAGAGGAAGATATAAGTCATAATTATATTCGGCTACTAAAATGCAAATCTATTAGAAGCTATCAAGCAAATATAATATATTATACTCAAGACAAGACAGTATAAAATAGAACATAAGCAACAAGTCAACAACTACATTCAGTCCACAAAGTACAGTGGATTTTATGGCCTTTTAGTCTGGATTGCCCTTTGTAGTTTGTATGTTCACAGACTGTACAAGACATTGTCTCAGTTCCAAATTACCTTATTTTATAATTAGAACTTAAACAAATGGTTAACACTCCATTCAAAATCAAACCTCTAAAGTCTAAACCATGGGAAGAACTCAGATATTCAAACCAAATGCCTCCTAAAATACATTAAACACCAATCAGAAAGTCAAACTAAGAACCCAGTAGTTTGAAAAAAACAAATGCAAATTCAAGCTTATTCCTTGTTTGTTTACTTGATATTATGCTCCTACTAATTATTAATTTTTTCAATCAAATTACAAAAATTACCAACATAGCTAAACCAAATCAGAGTACTCAAACTAAATTAAATCATCCATAAAAGTTATTTACTGTATGCATCTGTTCAATGATCCAATCTTCTGTGGTTGAATCCACCCCATCAAACAAACCAGGCCATCTCACTTTGGCAGCCTGCAAATTGTCAAACAAAGTAATCATCAGCTTAATTTAGCACACTTAAGATTTCCCAGAAAAAAAAATCAAAACTTTAGAAAAAAATAACCAAAAACAGAACGACCCAAAATTTGTTTTTGACTGGAAATGTCAAATGGTCAAAGATTGTGTTTTTCATTTCATTTTCTGCAGTTTTCTTGCAGTTTCTGGGGAACCCAATGGAGGAGAGAGAAGGAAGGAACCTTGAGAGCAGAGAGAGAGCTCTCCCCGCAGCTATCACAGAGGACTCCATCGAAGTCCAACGCGTAAAGGTCTCCCATTTCACTCTCTTCCTCTCAGTTTTCACGTTCACTGCCATCCCATACCCTTTTGACAATAAGTCATTAAATATATTTCAGTGGCATCCAAACAGCCCCCAATCCCATCTTTGTGGAAAAAATCAAAACACGTGTCTATGTAAAGATATTTTTCATAATAATATTATATCCTTTTAACATTTCCTTGTTACTTTTTTTTAATTATTTAAAATAAAATATAAAATAAAAATTTAGAAGTATTTAATATTTTAAAAATTTTAAAAATATTTAATATTATAATAAATTTTTACTAACGAGTACTTTTAATATACTAATTAAAGAATTAAAATATTAAATATTAAATACAAAAAATAAAACATTTGATATCTTAAAATTTCAAAAATATTATAATAATTTTTTTATTAAATAATTATAAGAATTAATTAAAAATTATTAAATACTTCTTAAACAATACAATACTTGTTAGCAACATAAATAATGAAAAAAATTATTAAAGTAATTCATAGAAAAATATAGACTTATTCATTCCTCATTTCTGATGGTGCAAAGAATGAAATTTTGCAAAACAAGAATAAAAATAAAAATAAAAATAAAATAGTTAATGTACAGTTAATTTGGCCCCATAAATCCAGTATTGAATAACATTTCACTCTTTCACACCAAACTTAACATAAGAATTTTAAAATAGTTAATTTTGGCTCAGCCCATTGGTCTGACATATTTGACTTTGGAATAAGTCAAATTTTTAAGGAAAAATAACCTTTTAGATAAAAAATAATGTCAATTTAGCACATTTTAAAAATTAATTAAATATTTATATTAATTAATAATTTATATATAATTAATTAATAATTTTTTATTTTAATATTTAATATGTAATTAATTATATATAAATTATTAATTAATATAATTAAATACTTAATTATTTTTTAAAATGAATCAAATTAATATTATCTTTACTAAACTTACTTAAAATGTCATTTATCTAATTTTTAGAAGCTTGCCAAACAAAAGATGTTGGCTCAATCAATTCAACTCGATTTATTTAAAAAGTGTTTAGGCTTGGCCCATCAAGCCAACTCATATAGTCTGCAACAAACAATCAGGTTGGATCAAGTTTTTTACTGTCACGATTAAAATCAAGTCAATCGCCATGGCCAAATAGGTTGAAGTGGCTCATTTGATAGAGGTATCAATTTGGAACCCATTTTCAAATTAACTTGATTTAAGCCTAACAAAATTCTAATTAATACCCATTTTCAAATTAACTTGATTTAAGCCTAACAAAATTCTAATTAAATTGAACTAGATTGAACTTAACTCGAACCAACCAGTGTTTACAAAAATTTGGTGTTGATGAAACTTGCATTGTTTATAATTATTTTGCATAAAGTTAAGAGTATTTTAAGAAAATTTAATTATATGTAGTAATTAAGCATAAGCATATATTAGAAACATAGACTCTTCGCATTGTTTGTTCCTCAAAGAATTTAGAATGTGCAATTAATTTAGCATTTTGCATCAAGCAGTAATGGAAAAATAATTTTATACATTTGTGCACATTAAAGTAGTTGACAAAATTAAGTGAGTTTTAGTAGTTTGTAAGAATTCATAAGTTCAAACTATCTTAATTTCATTGTAAAAAAAAAAAGGTTGATTGGAAAATTTTAAGTAGTCTAAAATAAGTTGAAGTAAATATAATTGAATTTGATCAAACTTAAATGAAGTTATATATGTATGTATAAAAGCTATTTGCAATTTGCATAAAAATAGTGCAAATATCACATCTCAGCAATAGATAACCACAACCTAATTTGTTGTATCCTTATTGGCCATCATCCGGCATTTTCTTCTTCATAACAAATATTAAGAAAAAAAATTTAAGTTTTCTTTTTACTATAAGAACTTTTGGAGAGGGCCTTGGGTTAAGGAATAAGGATAGAGTCACCTTTGCAATGACCAATCTACACTCCCTAGTAAAGATTTTCACAACACAAAATGTCCTAAACTACATAAGGTAAACTAAGTTCACCCTTTTATTAATATAAATTTGAATGTAATTTAATAACTTTACATATTAAGTATAAATTTATAATGATAAAGCATCATGTTGATTATGACTCAACCATGGGAAGAAAGAAGTACTGAGGTGGACGCCACAGCTGTTGCATAAAAAATCACCCAACAAACACAATCAAAATGATGTTAACAATTTGCACCAAATGAATATGCAAAGCATGTAATACATGATATACCAACCAAGAGCAGTTAGCATGCACTTAGCAGTATACCACTTTGGATATTGGAAAGGACTAAATTCTACGCAACACCAACTTCTATATTATTAGATTCTCCATAAGAATCTGGAAAAGGCCACTATCGTCATTATGTGCTCTTTAATTTAAATTATGATTTAAAAGAGCAAAGTAGATAAGGGAAGAACAAAACGATTGATGGTTGTCCCCTTTCTCCAATCATTGTCACTACCATACACCCAGATTCTTCCAAAAGCAAGTCAAGTAACTCATGCGTGAAGGGAGAAAAGTGCTGTGATTCCAGTTTTGAACATAAGAGCAAAGCAATCCAAGGCTTACTTTATTGCACTATCAAAACTATGTGTAAAGAAACCACTAATGAGAAAAGGGAAGTACTATTAATTTTTTAAAAGAAATTCTTCTGATTCAAGAAAAAAATACTACAATTATTTTACTTGAACAACCACTCTTAGATGAAAAAGAAAAGACATATATTAGTCAAATTAAAAATGATGGGAGTTTTTTTAATATATACAACCAACCAGCAACTTCAATCGCCTATGAGTTGTATTTGTCAAAAAATACTTGCATATCAACAGTTTTTCTGAAGTCTTTTGTGTAATATTGTTAAAATGGGCTTTCCCGTTTGAGTCAACTTTTTGTAATCAATGAGTCTACAAAGATTACGGTTGTGAACAGTGACGAATTCAAAAATTCTAGGTAATAAGAGCAAACCATACACAAACACAAAAATTTAGAAAGACATAAGAGACGAGTGAATTTCAAATTTTTTTTTTTTTTATATTTACTTTCATCCACATGATGAGAGCAAAGTTTAAAACATAATAGGAGCAAAAATAATCAATCATTATCATAGTTATTAAACTCGGACCAGTAGTCGACTTGATCAGAGTCCTGAATCAATGAGTCACTGGTTCAATTAATAAGTCACTGGTCGAACCGCATATAATTAAATAAATATTTAAATACATATATATATATACACACATTACATATGATTATATTTATCATTATAAATAACTAAAATATCTTTATTTTGAGAGAAATGATGACCTTTAAGAAAAAAAAGAGTTTAACCCTTAATTCATAAAAAAAAGCCCTAATATTTTTATTGAAATGCTTATAACTCATAAAATAATTTTTAAAAAAATTAGGACCAATATAGCATAGATATCGAAAAGTTATATGAAATTGACATATAATTAGTCTAAATCGAAGAAACAAGTTAAAAGTTATAACCTCTTAAAGTTTAAGAATTTTTTTTTAAAATTTCATGACATGGCCGATTCACCAGTTCAATCGGTCGGGTCATTGGTTTTTAGCCCAAACCAGCCGAGTCGTTCCGAATCATACCGAGTTCGAGACATATCTGATCCAACTAATCACCCAGACTAATTATTTGACCGGTTCACTAGTCTACCGATCAAACCAACAGATCCAATCTGATTTTTGTAACTATAATCATTATGATAAAATAAATATTTTAAAATTAAGTGGGAGAACGTGCCCCATTTTCTACAACCTAAATCCGCTCCTAGATTTGAAGTTATGGACATATAAAGCTGGGCTAAATTGGCCTAACTCATTTGAACCACGGATTTACATGACTTGTCCTACCAGTTAGCTCACTTTATTTTATTTTTGCTTTTTTTTTCTTGAATTTTTATATACTGTTATTGTTCTGTGAACTTATTTAACTTATCAATCTTGTATAGTTTTAAAAAAGAATCAACCTACTCTAATCTATTTTTGCCTAACCTATGATGAGTAGAGTTGCATTAGCCCATTTTGAAATTGTTAATTTTGTGCCCTTTTAGAGAATAAAGCATATTTTAACAATCAAATTGTAAATCAATACTTGAATCAATATTTAATAACTAATTTTTTTATATCATTTTAATAAATTTATTTATTGAGATGCATTTTAAATTTTCTAAGTGCATCATTGATATTTTAAAGAATCAATTCTTATGACTTTCACTTTGTCTATACAAATTGTCAAAAGTTCATAGAATATTATACTTTTGAGAATTTTCTTATTAGAGCACTGCAACTCTCAATAAAATTATATATTATTCTACATTTGTTCACTTTTTAATATAGTCTCAAATTTTCATAAAGCTTACATAAAAAAAATATTTTTTGAACTTATTATCTTTCCTAATAATTACTGATTGGCATATCACCTAATACATAGATAAAGTTGATTGATTAGAATATTTAGAAACTTTGATATTTATTCTAGATTCAAGTATAATGATTCCATTATATATAGTGACATTCTGAAAGCTTTTTTCTTCCTCCATTCAAATCAATATTATTAATTTTATGTGAATTTTACTGACTGTGTGAGTCTCATTGATAATCAAATGGTGTTAATCTTTTTGAAAGAAGAAAAAGTACTTCCTCACGAGCAAAGTAAGAATTTTTCCCCTGATATATGCTAAAAACAACTGAATTTTTCGTATACAAAGTCCATTGTTTCTATTCACTATCAACCATCACCCATTGGCTACTAAAATTCAACCCACAGAGATTGACCATTTCGTTGGCCACCCTCCTACTCCATCTTACCAAAATTTTGTTGATTTTTTTGTTTAAAATTAATTTGTAGTTTGAAATTTGAACTTATAGTTTGTTGTTATATACATCAGAGTAAAACTGATAACGGAATGAAAATTAATCTTATATTCAAAAAATGTAAATACAACTTGTAATTAAAAAAAATATAAAATGATTATGTGAAGTTTATATAAGCAAAAAGCTGCTTTGATTTTTTAATAAAATTATAAAATGATTAATTTTGACTCTATTTAGTAATCAACATATTTTTGTATTTTGTATCAATTAGGTTAGTTTTGCAGTTGTTAAAATTTGCTTTGTATCTATTTTTGAAAATCTCATTTGAAGTCTTTTAAACGTTCTGAAAAGTGACATGTTGTTTTTATTCATGAAACTGAATTGCTTATTTCTTTTTCTTCCTCTCCCTCTCTCTTTCTCTCTCTAACTAAGATTTTTTTATGAATTTTCTTCTTCTTTTTTTTTTTTTGATAATAAATTTTCTTCTTCTTCTTCTCGGAAGAAGTACTTTTTCTTTATTAAAAAGAAGAAAAAACAGCGAGCCTGTACCCACAGAATAATAAAATTCATAGAATCAAATGATTATAATTGATATGATTAAAGAAAAAGTCACGTGCCCAAAAAAATAATGAAATTCAAAGAATCAAATGATTATAAATTGATATGATAGAAGAAAAATTTTCATTAGATTTTTTTTTTTTCTGTTTTAAAGCAGTAATGTAAAATTTATTTGTAGAAAATTGGCCTAGAAAAATCAGGACTCCAATTAAATTCCATAGACGTGCACAAAATATTAAAACTCAATTAAAAAAAAAAAGAGGATCACAAAAATGATTGGTTCATATGTCACTATCCCACCCTCTGATCCCATCCTGAATTTTCTTTTTTTTTTTCATTGTCATATTGAAATTTTAAAACACTGTTCTCTTTCTCTCCTATACTTTTCCGTCTCTTTTCTTTCCCTATTTTTTCCTTTTCTATATTGGTAAGTTAATTATTTAATATTTATAGAAGAAACATTCCTTTTACTTTTAGCACTTTAGATATATATACAATATCACATTTATTTTCAATTTATTAATATATAAAATTAATTTTTTAAAAATATATATAACATTAAATTAATTATTAAATAACAAAATTTATAATACTAATTATCATTAAATAATTAATTTAATATTATTGATAAATAAAAGATTTGCATATATTTTTTAATGACTAAATAAATATTTATTTTTATTTTTATTAATTATTAATTATTTATATTTATATTTATTTATTTAATTGAAGTTTGTGCAACACGTTTTCAGCGCGTGAGAGGGAGAGATCCCTCTCTCTCCCACCACGCAAACGCTCATAACCGGTAACCCCCCACTTTCATCACTCTTCACTCAACTTGCTACAGCCGGTAACGTTAACCGATACAGCCGGTTACTTTACCCAATAAATTCCATGCACTGTATAAAAAACCCCTCTCTATTTTCTCAGCAGTTCCACTTTCAACCTCATCGGAAGAACCTCATCGTACCTCTGTTCTTGTCGTCGTAAATCGTGTCGTGTTCAGCTTCGGTGAGATTTTTATTTTCTTTTTTTCGAGTTTTTTGAGAGAGAAAATTTCACGGATGATTGTGGAATCTGATCTTTGTGTGTGGGTTGATGATTCTGATTTGGGTTTTTTTTTTTCCTTCTGATTTGTGTCATGTTTGGATCTCTATGTGGGGTGTTCATTCACTTGGATGATTTTTTGTTTGTGTTTGTGTTTGTATGATGTATGTACATGTGCATGTGTGCTTTGAGTTCAATGGATTGATGGGTTGATGGAGCTTGTGGTTATTGGATGGAGTTTGTGATAAGTTTTAGGAGTAAAGAAAAAAATAATTAATATGGAATTTGTAATTGGGGAGTGACCATGTCAGAGTTACGAGGATCGTAATACTCTCTGATACGCGGTACGGATATGGTACGGGTACAGTACATAGTACGTTATTTTTTGAAATTATGATCTCAAAAATTTTTTTACACTGGGAAGTATCACGAATTGGTATGCAATTTGCAGGGTTGGTGAGAGAACCTGGTAACTATGGACCATGGTTTTTTGATGAGAACGGAGAGGAGGTGAAGGGGGATAGAAAGAGATGATGATTTCATTTCTTGGTGTTTTGACTTGAATATATGAGGGAAATGAAGCAAGATAAATAAAATAAAAATAAAAATCAAGTGGGTCGATGAAATTGCTTGCAAGAAAAATTTGGTGGATTTTAGGTTTTTGTTTCTAAATAATAGCAGAAATTGCATTGAGCAATTTTTAATTTGGGAAATTTTATAAATGAAGCTGATTTACAATTTTGGTACTGATGTGTTTGTTGGTTTATAAATTGTGCAATGCTAGGTCCGAATCCATTTACCCAAAAAAAAAAAAACCATTTTCTGCACTCCTGATTACCTATCAACACTTTTCTGCATGTGCAATCCAATGACTCTGCACATGGTTGTGACTTTTTGTATCTAATTATTGAAAAAAAAATAGCAATTTTCTTATAGATTATTGGTTATCAAATCATATTCCTTTTTTGGGTTAAATAAACTCCCCCGCCTCCCTTGTATATATGCATGTTATGTATGTATGCATTTGTATCTTTGTATAAGTTTAACTCAAGTAGAATTGGAATTCTGATATCATTTTTCTGATGAAGACAAAAGATGGCAGACAATGAGGATGGAGAGGAAAAGACTTCTCGTGGGAATGAATGGGAGGTTGTATCACTCACAGCATCAACATATGCAGCTGCTCCTGGTCCTGAAGTTGATTTGAAGGATGATGACAATGGAGATATATATGCACAGGGTGAAGCAGAAACATCGAGCACTTTGTTCATGTCTGGTCACTTTGTCTTTCCACCCAGTCAGCATGAGAACTTGCCAGTGGAACCGGACTGTAGTGAGATTCATGATGAATCTGGAGGCAAAGATGTTGTCTCTGAAATGACCAATGAAGAAGGAACCAAACCTAGTGGAAAGGATGAAGAAAACTTGACACTTGCAGGGTTGAATGTTTCAGAGGAGTTTGAGGGTATACAATATTTTGATGAGAAAATCAACAGTTTATCTGTTCACGGTAAACAGTTTGAGGAAGGTACAACTCTACAAGATTTTGGTTTGATTGGAAAAGAGGAAAGTATGTATGACACTGCAAAATACACTTCTTTCCACAGTGAAACAGCTATTGGTGGTGCAGCTGTATATGGCGAAAGCATAGTTGAGTCTGAAACAACCGAACCTGCAGATCAAGGGTCAAACGTCTCTCCTGATTTATCACAGTCAAAGAACTCTTCCAAAGATGATAAATATACCCATTCAGATCTTCCTTGTGGAGCATGGTGGAAGCGAAGAGCTGCCTCCTTATATGCTCATGCAAAAGAGGCAAATGCATTCTGGTCTGTTTTCGTTGCAGCTACAGTGATGGGCCTTGTAATGCTTGGGCAGCGCTGGCAGCAGGAAAGAGCTTTACAACTTAAGTGGCAGATCAGTGTAAATGACGAGGTATATCCATTATCATCAATTGTTCCTCTAAGATATGCTTTATTTTATCTTGTTTTAGGTTACTCCTAATTGTGACTACCCAAGATGATGTTGAATGAGTGAGGAATGAGCATTTGGGGGATTTGGGGCTTAATGCTTAAAAAGAAGATTGGGGATTCACCAAGTGTGCAAAATGTCATCATTTTAGTGTGTTTTTCACTTTTTTCTAAACAATTGGGTGCATCTTAAGTTGGCTTTTAGAAGCCTAACAACGTAATCCAAAAAAAATTAACTGAAAACTTGGTCTCATAGACTTGTAAACAAAAGCACAAAAGTGTAAGCAGAAGTGTGCTTTTAATGCTCCTAGTGCTTTGAAGCACGATTCAATCCACTTCTACCTAAACACACTTGATGGTAAAATCAGAAGTGTTTTCCATAATTTGAACTGTAAAAGTGTACGCTTCAAAGAGTGCATTTGACAACATACCGCTAAATTTACAATTCGGAAAATTAATCGTTTTTAACAATGTAGCTTTGTCAACAATCTGAAAGGTTGGCCTTTGTACCTTTGTTGAACTCTTTGATATATGCACAGGAGTCAGGAGAATCTTTTAATAACTCATAAAAGGTGTAGACACTTCATGATTATGAGAGCATGGTTTTGGTAATTTATGACAAGAGTACCATGCTATGTGCAACTTGTTTACTGACCACATTGTGAAAGTCCTACGTTTTCTATGTATACTTTAGAGGAAATTGGTTTGCATTACAATTTGCAAAAGTAATTGTAGCCTTACCAAGTGAAGATATATAGCATCCTCAGCCAGAAGTAGAAAGGGGATTCTATGGGAAATTTTGCACAACTAAATATGGTATTTAAGTTTATTGTGGTTGATCATATGTATAGAATGTGCCGTGTCCATCCTGGGGCTGGTCATTGCTGCCAGAAAGAGGCATTGGTTGTTAATAGGTTGGTCATTGCCTGCCTAAGTGATGAATAGTGGAAATCTACGGAGTTCTACTTATTTACAACATACTCATCTTCAACTAGCATGTCATGATGTGACACTAATTTTTCGCGACACTCTTATGGACTAAGAATCTGGTGGTGATATCTTTTGATGGCCATGGTTATGATGCAGACTGTTTAATGGCTTGGGTATCTTTATGGTTGGAAACTATGGCTTAAGACTGAATGATCATGTGTAGTGATTTTGATACAAGAATGAGCTTCATTCTGCTTTAAAAGTTGGGAATGCTATTATTAATTTTTGGGCAATGTAATCATTTATTTATCTTATTAAAACATTAGCAGTAGTAGAATTTTAAAGAGCTATATCATTTAACTTCCTTATCCTGTAAAGAAGCATAAATCTTGCTACTAATTAAAGGTATTTGGTGTAAGCTTAATGCCGTACTAATGCTGTACTACACCCATAGAATGATGACCATCATCAATTCTTTTTTGGTGCAATGCTTTAATTGCCCTGCTTGATTGCTCTTATACTATGAAAGATACTAACATTCAAATTGTTACCTTGTCCACAGGCGAGGAGCGGGGTGCTTGCTCCCATATTTCGACTCAAAGATGTGATTGTCGGCGGCCATCGTCGTGGTTCCTTGATCAGGGGAAGCTCCTCTGGTGAAAGCTAAGATAAAGGTGACTCAGTGCATGAGGCTTCCTGTCTTGAAAGCTAAGATGATGACGAAAAATTGTATGTCAGAGAGAGGTTGAGAAAGAGAAATGCTACGGTTGTGAAGTGCAGGTTTGGTGCTAGGATTGGTTGACCTTTCCCATTTATGAATGCTGTTGTTAAAACATTTTATATTGTGAATTTTCTTGGTCTTTGCCTTGATTTGCATTGTATAGCTCTTGTATGTCATTAAACTTGGTAATTTATGTATTTGTGATTATGTGGAATTGGCAGTTTAGATACCAAAGATGAGATGTAAATGAAGTGATTGCTTTAATGGTGGGTGTTTAGTTTTCCTATGACTATAATAGCTGCAGCAGTCTTGCTAATTGGACTGAAATGGACGGATATGTATTTTGTAAAGTGAGTGGTGCACTTCAGATAATGAAGTACGGAATGATAACCCTGGAAGAAAAAATCAAAGGAGTGGATTTTCGCATATGCATGATTTGTTGTACATGTGATTGTGTTTTATAAAATTCTGAACCGTTGATTTGTTGTACTCTGTAAAGGCACCCTTCACTTCTGAGGATCCAAGTCTGAAATGGACGATTCCAATAAGATATGCCTTCTATGTACTGGCACTGAACCAGAGTTTCTAATAGATGGGTCTTCTAATGTGCGCGCACACTAACTACAGTATCAATATGAATTGATATATACTGTTTAATACATGCAGTAATAGAGGATGTGATTAGTTGAGTAGGTTGAAAGTGAAAAGAGAAAATTTTAAAGTAATTATTTTATACTTGCTTGCTTGCTATAATACAAATATGAGAGAAAGTGGAAAACAGAATGTATTTATTTCTACTTTTGATCGTAATTTTGGTTGAAAATTATGTTTACTTTGCCCACTATTTTTTATCAACTTATTTTTTATCTATTCTATCCGAATCAAGTAAATTGAAGGCAAAGTGAAAAGAGAAAATTTTAAAGTAATTATTTTATACTTGCTTGCTTGCTATAATACAAATATGAGAGAAAGTGGAAAACAGAATGTATTTATTTCTACTTTTGATCGTAATTTTGGTTGAAAATTATGTTTACTTTGCCCACTATTTTTTATCAACTTATTTTTTATCTATTCTATCCGAATCAAGTAAATTGAAGGTACAATGATATAGAAAATGGTTCTCCTTCCAAATATTTTGGTTTTGCCGAGAAAAAATAAACTCTTTCGGGGTAGAAGTAGTTGGAGTATTGTAAAGGTTACTCACATAACAATGTACATATGTGATCAATAATGAAATTAAAGGAGTGTTAGCATTTATAGATGCTGAAGTTCGAATTTTCTTGTACATGAGCTATTTTAATTCAATAATTTACAAATACTAACAATTTAATTAAAAAATTATGGTGATTCTTTCTTTATCTTTTGTTTTTATAATGGTATCAGTATCTTAGTAATTAATAGTTAATATTTAACTTTGTGTTTTATTGAGTTGAAATATAAATATTAAAATAATCATGTTATAACTAAATAAAATATGCGTTAAATATTGACTACTAATTATGAAAAGGTACCGATACCTTTATAAAAAAAAAGGTACTAGAAAAACCTCCAAGAATTATTAGTTGATAAAAGAACTACAAATATTTACAATATATTTTTTTCATTTAATATATCTGTACGAGTTTTTTTTTTAAAAAGCCAAAAACAAGAAAAGGTTGAAAACAAATTAAGGAAATACTACTCATTTTAAATTTAGATTGAGTAATTTGTGCAATTGTGGATGGTTGTGGATCATTTTTTTTATACCAAAAAGAATAGAATCACCTCCCTACATGTTAGCATTGGGTTGGTTCAATTGCTACAAGCCGAAAACTTTGAACTTCAACATTATGTTTGGTTTAAAATTTGCATTTGTAAATGCGTGGTTGGATTAGCTATAAAAAAAATTATGTGAAAAATTAGTTATGAAAAAAATAATTTATGTTTAGATGTATTAATTCATAATCGATTTTATAATAGAGAATTTTGTTTGGATTGTATAAAAAAATCACTTTTATGTCTTAAATTATCAAAAGATGTATGAAATGATTGAAAAAGTTATTTGATTGAGGGCAAATATGTATTTTTCTCTGAAAACTTTTGAAATAATCTGAAATCAAATAATTAAAAGATTAAAATAATAGCTTTTTTTTTAAAAAAAAACTACTTTTAGTTATGAAAAAATAATCTTAACTTATAATCAATTTTACATACTTTAAACAAACAAGATATAATTTAAATAAAACAGCTTTTTATTGAGAAAAAAAAAGAAATTATTCTAAAAAATTAAAACATTATTAAACATGCTCTAAGTAGTCAGAACTTATAGCCATCCCTTTGCAAGAGAAATTCCCTGCTATCACCAAATAACTAGTGAGTATCTGCTCAACTTGCAGAAGGCCCCCCTTCGCTAATCTCCACGCCATATAGGTGTCATAAAATTGATAGATATGGATTGAAAGACTGCTAGAAGAATTCTATGCATCTCATTGATGCCTTAATCGGAAGACTTAGAGTAACTTATTTACACTTCTATTTTTTTTTTTTAATAACTCAAGAATCACTTACATGTATTAGTATGTAAGGATGAGTTATTTTTTGGATACAATTATTATAGTCTCATCTTAAATTTTGATATGGCATTGAAGGTATATATTAATATATTAATTAATGATGAAAATGCATGCGTGAGATTAATTAGTATTAAATAATAAAGTGTCTTTCACAAAAAAATAATAATAAGAATATGAGATAAAATCTTAACAAGTATCACTCATAAAGTAATTATTGATGAAAGATTAATGAAAATTTAAAGTAATGATAAAAATGTATGTTAACACTCAATTTTGTATGGTCCAAGTAAAAAATAATAAATCTTTCTCTCTCTATGAGATGACCTAATATTCTCTCCCCATCATTGTGGGAAGGAAAATCTGTTCTTTCGAGGCGACCATGTCAGGGCTTGAAAATCTCAGCATTAGTGACGATGAGGATGAAGTGTTCACGTTCCAGAAACCGCAGGCACCGGAAGAGAGGGTGGAGGCAGCCTTGTGTCTTGTGGGAAGGTTCCTCACGCAAAAGCCGTTGAGAACAGTGATGATGAAGGAACGGATGGCAACGATCTGGGAACCAGGACGTAAGGTGGGCATTAAAGAGATCGAAAGAAATGTCTTTCTCTTTCAGTTTTTTCATAAGTTGGATCTACAGAAGGTGGAGAATGGGGGTCCATGGCATTTTGATGGTCATTTGCTTATACTTAAGAGGCTTGGTCTGGGGGAAGTGCCGGCTTGAGATAGCTTTGAATCATGTCATGTTACGGTGCAAATACATGAGTTACCTGTGGGATTCATGTCCTTGGAGGTTGGTACAACCCTAGGGAACTACATCGGTGATTTTGTGGAGTATGATTCCAAGAACAACTCTAGTTTCTGGAAGTCATATATGAGGATTAAAGTGAATATAGATGTTCGTAAGCCTTTAAAAAGGGGGAAGAAGATTCGACAAGCTGATGGAGAAGTGAGAATGGTGAAGTTTAAATACGAACGCTTAACAGTCTTCTGCTATTTGTGTGGCCTATTGGGGCATGCAGACAGTGCATGTGAGAAACGTTTCCTAAGGGAGGATGATGATGGTATTCGGGGATGGGGCACAGAGCTGAGGGTGGAGCGTCGCAGGCTCGGTGGCGCTGGAGGCTGTCGGTGGTTGAAGACTGATGACGGGGATGAGGTAAACAGGGAAGAGGTTAATCAGGCGCATTTAGGGGGTAATTCAAAGCTGCATGATGGAGGTGAGAGACATGCAGTTAGTAGTGGATCCCATGCAGATATGAGTGGAATAGGCAGTTATCAAAAGAAGGACACTATTGGTGGAGATAAAATCGTAGGAGATATTATTGGATCCTCCAAATCATCAAATAATAATGATAAGCCAATTAACCAACAGGTGACAATGATTGAGGACGAAAAAATAGGAAACAACATTGATGAGGAAGATCCCGATCTTCGAAATGGATGGCGAATTACGGAAAGGAAAGCGAAAGAGGAAAGGAAAAATGAAACTAGTGCCAACGGTGGAGAGGTAGTAACGAAGGGGTGCAAGGCTGATATGCTTGAGGAAGGTGAAGTCCCTAATCATTTTTATTGGTAGGACACAGGTACCCCGAGGCCTACCAGGGTCAATGACTATCCTAAGTTGGGCTGTCCGAGGCTGCAGGTCACACGAGTGCGGTTCCTATTTTAAAGAACCTTATCCGCACGCCAAGCCGGAAATTATTTTCTTGTACGAAACATTGGTGCATGCAACAAGGATTGAGGAGGTTAGGAGGAAGGTTGGTTTTGATGGGTGTTTTGCTGTGGATAGAGAGGGTCGTGGGGGAGGTGTGGTCAGAACAGCGTAACTCAATAAAATGTGAAATTAAAAATTATTCTCTTCATCACATTAACATTGAAATTGATGATAAAATTAATGGGAGGTGGAGGATGACAGGTTTCTATGGCTATCCTGATAGAGCGCGTAGGCGCGAATCCACGGGAATTGTTGAGGAGGATTGCGGCAATGTCCCAATTACCTTGGTGTATTTTGGGAGACTTTAATGATTTACTCTCACCGGATGACAAGGTTGGTAGTTGTGATCACCCTCATTACTTGATGCGGGGATTTAGAGAAGCAGTTTATGACTCTGGTTTAATTGACATCGAGTTGGAAGGATACCCTTATACTTGGAGGTACGCTGTTGGTACTGATAGAGCTATAGAGCAGAAGTTGGATCGTGCAATGGCAAACACAGATTGGCTTCAACTTTTTCCTCAGGCTAGATTGTTAAATCTTGTGGTAGCAAAGTCAGATCACTCTCCTATTCTTCTTCAGAGAGAGCCTATTGTCGCTTCGAGGGGCAGCCATAAATTTCGCTTCGAAAATTTGTGGCTTATGGAGCCCGACGTGGGAGACATAGTCCAGGAGGGGTGGTCTAAGGGCATGGCGGGAGATATAGTTGCAAGGCTAGCGGGTTGTGCTACTAGCTTGCAAAGATGGAGTAGGAGGTTTCGCACAAAATTTAAGGATGATATTGAAAGTTGCAGGAAACAGTTAGAAAGACTCAGAGATAGAAGAGATGAAGAAGGCCTTAACAGTTATAACAGAGTTAAGGAACATATGGTTCAATTAATTATGAAAGAAGAAATTTTCTGGAAGCAACGTGCAAAGGTGTTTTGGCTTAAGGACGGGGATCTCAATACCCGTTTCTTTCACGCCTCGGCAACATGCAGGTCAAAGCATAATAAAATTGTTTCTTTAAGGAGGGAGGACAATAGTGTTTCCACTGAACCAATGCAAGTTAAACAAACAGCAGTAGAGTATTTTCAGGAACTCTTTATGGCGAGGAATGGGCAATATGACCATGTGCTAGGTGTGTTAAACTGCTGCGTTTCTACCGAAGACAATGAAGCACTTTTGAAGCCTTTTACTAAGGAGGAGTTCTACACAGCTTTGATGCAAATGGATTCGGATAAGGCCCCGGGTCCGGATGGTTTTAATCCGGCTTTCTATAAACATTTTTGGAAGGACCTTGGAGAGGAAGTTTTTACCACGTGTTGTGATTGGCTAGATAGAGGTTTCTTTCCTACATCTATCAATGATACAACTATAGCTCTCATCCCGAAGGTGGATAATCCTGAGTCTATGAAGGATTGGAGACCTATTTCCCTATGTAACGTGGTGTACAAACTCGTATCAAAGGTACTCGCTAATAGAATGAAAGTTATTCTTCATAAATGTGTCTCTACTGTTCAATCTGCTTTTGTGCCTGGGAGATCTATTCTAGATAATGCTATGATGGCAGTTGAAATTATTCATTATCTAAAGAATAAAACGAAGGGTAAGAAAGGAGATGTGTCAATGAAAATTGACATGAGAAAGGCATATGATAGAGTGAATTTGGGGTTACCTTAGAGAAGTTTTAGTACCGGGCTTTGATGCTAAATGGGTAAATTGGATTATGCAGTGTGTGGAGTCTGTGAATTATTCTGTGTTGGTTAATAGAGAGCAAGTGGGTCCTATTCATCCTGGGAGAGGCTTAAGGCAGGGGGACCCTTTGTCACCTTACCTATTTATCTTATGCTCAGAAGGTTTAACAGCCCTAATTAACAAAGCTGAGAGAAGAGGTGATATACATGGGGCACAAATTTGTAGGGGTGCACCTAGCATCTCTCATCTTCTTTTTGCGGATGACTGTTTCCTATTCTTTAAAGCCACAGACAAAGAAGCTTGTACTATGAAAGATATCCTGGTTAAGTATGAGGAGGCCTCGGGACAACAAATAAATTTCCAAAAATCAGAAGTTTATTATAGTCGAGAATGTGGAAGAGGATGTAAAAATAGAATTGCTACTCTTCTTAATGTGCGGTGTGTAGATGCGGAAAGTATTTGGGCCTACCATCCATGATTGGTAGGAGTAAAAAAGCTTTGTTCAAGTTTATCAAAGATCGTGTGTGGCGGAAAATCAACTCATGGGGTGGACGTTCATTGTCTAAGGCGGGTAAGGAGGTTATGATCAAAGCAGTCTTGCAAGCCATTCCGACTTATTTTATGAGTATTTTCCTTATCCCAACCTCACTTGGGGAGGAGATTCAAAGGCTAATGAATAGTTTTTGGTGGGGAAGTAGTGGAGATAGAAACAAAGGTATCAAATGGCTATCTTGGGACAAACTAGCTATGCCAAAGGAAGATGGAGGGATGGGTTTTAGAAACTTATATGTTTTTAATGTGGCACTCCTTGGGAAGCAAGGATGGAAGCTGATGACACAGCCAGACTCTCTCGTTGCTAAGGTCTTCAAAGCCAAATATTATCCAAGGTGTGATTTTTTGGAAGCTAGCAGGGGAAACAACGCTAGTTATGTTTGGAGGAGTATACATGAAGCTTCTAGGGTGCTTAAGGAAGGTATAAGGTGGAGCATAGGGGATGGGAGGAGCATATCTGTCTTTAAGGACCGCTGGACCCGCAAGGCTACAAAGGTACTACCAGCGGATCATAGTATGATGTTGATGCAAGGGGCTATGTGTGTAAGTGAGTTAATGCAACAGGGACGGAAAATGTGGGACGTGGCTAAGGTAACTTCTTTGCTTGATGCAAGGTCAGCAGACCTGGTCATTAAAACGCCACTTTTGTATTTGTCAAGGAGGAGGATCATTTTGTTTGGGGACATGACCAAAGAGGAGAGTATATGCGTTCGATTTCTGAAGTTCTATATGAGCCATGTTTTAGATACCTCTCATCTTAAGCTTGCGAGGAAGCGGAACATGTTATGGAAGCTTGAAATCCCTCCAAAGGTTAAGAACTTTCTTTGGAGAGCATGTAGAGGGTGTCTCCCAACCAAGGAAAAGATTCAGTCACGCGGGGTGGACTTTGGTAGTAGCTGTCCTTGGTGTGAAAGTGGTGCAGAAACCATTTGTCATATCTTGATTCACTGCCCAAAAAGTATTAGTGTGTGGAGAAAGCTATATTTGTGGAACAAGATTGAGCATGTTCTGATGAATGGAGAAGATTTCAGTGATATATTCTTCAAGCTGCTGTCGTGCCTGTCTATGGAGGAAAAAAGAGCTTGGGTAATGACTTTATGGAGCTTATGGAGGAGTAGGAACCAGAAGGTATGGGAGGGTCGTGATGAGTCTCCCAATGCAATTATTGCCCATGGAAATTTTCTTTTCCAGGAGTGGTTTGAAGCTCGTAGCAGAGACATGTCTTCACGTGCAGTAAGAGGAAACAGTTGCGAGGTTAGGTGGAAAAAACCACCTCTTGGTTTTGTTAAGTGCAATATTGATGCCTCTTTTTCCCAAGGGGAGAATAAAGTAGGCATTGGCCTCATTTTGAGAGATGAATTTGGCATGTTCATAGGTGCTAAGACAATGTGGTTCCAGCCCATTGTTGATATAAAAATGGGTGAAGCATATGGTTTAAGTGTGGCGATGGAATGGGTACGTGAATTGGGCTTTAGAGATGTTATTTTTGAGATGGATGCCAAGCTGGTTGTGGATGGATTCTACTCCACAAATGTTGATGCTACTGACTTTGGATCTATTTTATGTTATTGCAGAGAGATTTTTTCTTTCTTTAATAATAACTCTTATGTGAGTTTCACTAGGAGGTATGCTAATATGGCTGCTCATCGCCTTGCAAAGGTGGCCATATATAAAGCTAATCCTCATCTTTATTTTGATATCCCAGCATGTATTGAAACAATTATCTTGAATGAATTGAAGTAGTCTTTTTTCTGTCAAAAAAAAAGTAAAAAATAATAATTAAGTAATCTAGAAATTTAAAATTTTAAAAAATTAAATTAATTATTAAAAAAAATTAAAATTTAGTTAGTTAAATAATTAATTGTGAAAAAGAAAAGAAGTTGGGACCCAAATTTCACATGAACCGAACTCCCCAAAGTGAATACATACATAGAAGTCTAACTTGGTCCTATTCATTTTAAACATTACTCAGAAAACCCAGAACCATGTCCCAATTTTTATCTCGCCCATTTGCTTTCACTCAAGGGTAGCTCACGTTCACTTCGTTTATCGGGTAATCCATAAACTTGAACCTTTCAATTTTGTTAGTTTGATTTTGGATAACACTTGCTATTTATTCAAACATTTGTAATCATTTAAAATTCAGTAAAATGTCTTTAATTCTTGTGCTTTTTTAAGGATGATTATTTGTCTACCTTGTGTTTGATATAATTAGCAACAAATGTTTGAGAGCTCACTTTAAGTACCAATACCAAAATAAAAAAATATATATAAGTATTGGAATAATCCCCTTTATAAAATAGTTCAGCATTGTCTTTTGCAGTTTCATATTTGCATGATGTAATCATCGGTTCTAAAGCCTTACTGTTATAACCTGTTCGGTTATAGTTCTATTTTAGGAAAAATTCTAATATATTTTGAGAGTATTATTCTCTAATTTTTTAGCCATCAGATTTAATTTAAACTGAAAAAAAATTAATTCAATGATATGTATGGTCATAGGATGCTACGTGTTATATTTTTAATTAAATGGTGTAGTACTTTCAAAATATTTTAGAATCTCTCCTGTGTTTAGGGTCCTTTTTTCTTGCAGGTAAAGATACTGTTGCATCGTTTATTATGACAATGTGATAAACAATTTGGGAATTGGGAACTGGGAATGTAAGTATGGCAAGAGTCAATAGATAGTTATTCTAATGATTTGGATGTTCATATATGAACTACCTTCGTGGATCATTGAGTGCCTGATGGAATGTCTTCTTGTTTCATGGTTTCGAATGTGTGGAAGTATGATCAATTTGGTTTGAAACATAGTTGCCTTGATGTCTGCTCAGGAAGTGTTTGTTGGTGAAGCATAATTTAAACATTTTCCATAATTTGTTATGATGGCCTTGTCACCAACATCTGGTATAGGGACTTGCTTTGAATATATCATCTAGAATTTGTTTTTTGTTTTGTTTAGTCTAACTCTCAGATTTTGGTCCATGATATCTTAGTCATGTCAATCCTTGAGTCTTTGGGCATCATGTCCTGCTTACAAAGCTTCTGCAATTTATTATTTTCTAGTTGTTTGGCTTGTGAATATTTTTTAATATTTCCCTTCCTTTTGGTATGTTGATATAATTCCCCAATCTGTGGACATTCCCACAACTCTGAGATTTTCCAATATGCGTATTTTTTTTATAAAAAAAAATATTTAGACATTTCAGTGTATTGATAGTGTGGATAGATGTTTCATCAATCATGTGTAAACTGTTTGGTAGATTGGCACAAATTATGGCCTGCTTGACAGATTATTGGGTAAATGGATTGATTTGCTAAGTAATGGGTGAATGAGATTTCATTGCTGAATTTTGATGTATATTCGAGGGTGTGCTTCATGCCTTAATTTGCTGTCATCCCTAAATAAGACTCATGCTGTTTTAACAACTTTTTTTAAGGTCTTTTGGGCTTTGCAGGTTAGGCCTAGCTTCTGGGTCATTTGGATAAGAATTTTATTATTCTCTTTAGGCCTATTTAATTCTTGGTGTGCTTTTATGTATGTTTTTTAATATAATCCAATTATGGATAGAATGACCACTTTCCTTTTACATGTATGAATGGAATAATTTTTATCATTTGGTCTTTAATTAATTGAGCATGTTGAATTCTTTCGTAAAATGGAAATTAAAAACGGATAAACGTAAATCATTACTTTATGGTATACACATCCTTAATTTTTACATTAGTCTTACTAGTGTTAGTTTTTAAATCGTTCTTTAGTCATTTTGTTTTATTTATTCATTTATTTCATTATTTGGTCACTTTTATCTATTCGTGTATTAATCTGAAAATAAAATTGATAATCAATTAATAGTCCAATATTAACGTCCGTTTAGTAAGTTTGAGAGGTTAAGTATTCTTTAGTCAACTTTTATAAGTTGTTTTGTGACTTAGTACTATATTTAATTTTGTTTAGGTTTCAATTTTAAAAAAATAAATTAACAATTGCTTAGTAGTTTTAAAGAGTCAAGTATTTTTTGATAAAAAAAATTTGAGATGACTTTGTAGCCTGGTGACATGTTGACACATTGACAATTTTACTTGCCCTTTTAAATTAAATCAAACTTTTTAAAAATTAAATAAATTATTTTTATTTTAAATAAATTAATCTTCTTCTTTAATTAAAATTAATCTACCTACAATTATTCTTTTAATCCATGGATACGTAGGAATGAAATGTAAGTTAAAATTATGAATATTTTTATTTAAAATTTATCTTTATTTATTTTTTAGTTTGCCTTTCATCACTTTCTCATTTTATAAATGTTCAATATTTATTTTTCTACTTGCTTTGTAAATATTTGTTTGTAATTTAGTTTTTATCATAGATTTATTTACTTATTATTTTTGCCATTGTTTTTATGTTTTATGAGGTGAATTAAATATATGTAAGTTATTTTTAATTCACACGATTAATTTTAAAATAAAAATTAGTATTAATTCCTTTAAATTTTTATTTTAAAATTTAATTATCTCGTTTGTTGTACTTATCCCTTCTAAGACGATTGCCACAATATATACATGAAGTTATTAATATTAAATAATAAAGTGTCACGTAAAATTGATGATTAAAAAAGTTAATAAATTATAATGCATTTAAGAGAAAGTAATGATAAAAGTACATGCACAAGATTAAATTAATATTAAATAACAAAGTGGTACTTGAAAAATGATAATTGAAGAAAATTTAATGAAAATTTAATACATTAAACTGAAGGTGATTATGAAAATACATGAGATTAGTTAATATTAAATACTAATGAATAATATAAGTGTAATTTCATATCAAAAAAATACAAGTGTTATTTTCACATGATTTATTTCACAAAAAGAATTATCTCCTCAATTTTTTTTAAAGAGATATTTGTATAAGTTTGAAGTAATATCTTTTATTATTTATATTTTATTTTATATACGCATTAACGAAAAATATTTGATAACTATTAAGTTGAGATTTCATGAAGTTTCAATACCTAAGGCAACGGTCAGGATTTTATACTAGTAAAGGTATAAAGTTATGACCTTAAGCATACTCGTCATTAGTAGTTCCTTCCTAATGGATTAGTTTTTTTTTTTTTGAAATAAAAACTAATACTAATATACATTATATTAAAACTAACCAAAATAACCAAAAATAAATAAATAAAGTAGCCGAGTATTACACGCTAATTATAGACACTGAATATGGGTACCCAAAAAAGTATCTTATTCCAAAAAGTAACAGGCATTATATATCATAATTTTAAATATTTTAGATAATTATTATTAAATGAAGAGAATATATATTATTCCAAAATTAGAATATGTGATAAGTCTTAGTCACGCTCGACAAAATTGACACTTATTTATAACCCTTTTAGTATTAAAAATCAGTTTAATATCTTTGTTAAAAAAACAAAAAATTTAGAGATAGATTTTTATAGTCTTACATATAAAACTGAACCTTAAATTATATATATAAAAAACTCCTTAAACTTTTTTTTACCTTCATTTTTTAAAGAAACATCAAATTTAAATACCCAAATAAGTTGACCAAATTGCCATCTCTATTAATATGCTAAAAAAATTCAAGAATAAAAAATAAAAAATTGGCTTTGAGCCAGAACTGAATTAGGTCATTTGATTCCCCTCTTTTGGCGCCTTTTATAGATTTGGCGCCATCACAGTTCAGAGCTCACTCGCACACAGAAAAGGGCTGAGGTCACGCGCAGAGGAGCGGTGCTAATTCTCTCTTCAATTCCAAAAATGTCTCAATTATTTTGGGATGTCAAAAGGTATGGTTTTTATTATTATTTTTCGGATCATCACCGTGTTGCCCTAGTGAGATAATTGAATAAAGTGTTGCAGATTCAATATCTTTTTGTATTTAATTAGGTATTTCAAATTTAGGTATTGGGTTTAACTTAGAATTTGAAATTACTAGGTTTCTGTTTCTGGGAGACCCTTTTGTTCTTTTTTTTTTTTTTTTTTATATTAACTGTTACTTAACTGTAAGCATAGATTTAGTTCCTAATGTCATGTTCATGGGTGATGATAGGTTCTCCCATTGGCAAGGTCCAAGATTTCCTAATTTTTAGCTTATGGGTATTCTGTTCCATAACTCTGATTTGAATGTGTGTGCTTACTTGACCTGCTTGGTGAAATCCTGTAGTGTATTTCAATGAGATTTTTAGTGGTTAGGTTTGATTCTACAAGGTCTGTTTAATTGTGCTTGTTCTGGGTGATGACAATCTTAGATCATGAAATCTGTCATTTGAAAGGAATATTGTAGTGGGATAGTATTTTGAGACGTCAGAGTCAGTTGTTGTTGGGGGTTTTTTATTTTGGGAGTTATCTGTTTTTATGGATAAGTTTGTTTTGACCTGAACCAATTGAGTTCCTTTGATGCTTCAATCTGTCTAGGTGAAGATGTACCAAACCAATGCTCATTTTTTTTGTGAAGGAAAAGAATACTGATAGATTTGAAGTTTTATATGTTCAATCTGAAATTTACAATGGAACCTGATTGTTAAGCCTTGGGTTCTGCTTATTCATGGTTTGATAATTAGCTTGTCAATTGTGAAATCATGACATCCCTTTGAATGAGTCTGATATGGGTCTCTTGGATATTCTCTGGCTCTGCTTCCTTGTGTTCTTAAATAAATGCTGCCTGCTACCTGTTTTTTAGGCTGAACATTATATCTCCATGCGTGCCTGTTTCTGTTATTGTGTGCTTGCATTTCTGGTCATTTAAAATGTTTTGTTGGGGCACCATTTTTTTTCCTTCTCATTTTGCGGATATTTGATTTAGTTGACTGTGAATAAACGGTAATTAAAGGGAGTCATGGGTCTTGAAATACAGACATCTAGTTTTAGGGTAACAGATAAGTAACACATTTTGGCAAAAAAAAATAATAATAACCCATGTTTTTTTAAATGTTCAATTGAATACTGTTTTTTGGGGCAAATGGGTTAGGTATTCTTGGTCTTTCTTTAACTCACTGAATAATGGAGCCTTGTGGGGAAATTGGGGTTTTGTACATTACATGGTTTGGCTTTTGAATTGTCTGGTTAGTAAAAAAAATGATTGAAAAGAATAATAAAAAATGAAAAGTAAAAAAAAGGGTGATAGTTGATATTTTTAGCATAAGGTTTCTCATGTATAATAAAGGTATAATAGTGCCTTAGAGCTTTTTATATTTGCATTCTAGAAAACATTTTTACAATAGTGCAGTTTTCTGATATATATGAAATTCTAATAATTAGGGTATGACTGAATAAATGATAATAATATGGATTTTTTATATTTGTGTCAGGTTGTGTTTTTCCTTTTATGGGTAGGTTGGGTTTTTGGCCACCTTTGTATTGTTGGGTCAGATCTTCCCCACAACCAACAATTGCCATTCTTACTTATTGCCTTATCTTTCTAATTTCATTTCTAATTGATGATTCCATCATTGCTCAGAAGTTAAGGATCTTCAGCAGCTGAAATACATGGATAAAGAGGAAGCCCCACAGATCCCCAGAAGAACAACCAGGTCTTTAGCTTCATCTTCAGCATCCACTTCAAATAATGCACTTGCAGCAAAAGTAATTAGCCCTGAACCTCTAACAATAAATGACCTTGTAGTTGGAGGAGACCCCATTAGCCTAGATGATTTAATTTCTAGTTTTCCTGGTAGAAGAAGCCAGATTCTTGAGATCGTGCATCTTTTGGGACCATTGAATTCACCAATACTTCCTTTGTTTGTGTATGGAGGTGCTTCTGCTGGAAAAACCAGTATCGTTCTACAATTATTCAGGCATCTCAACAGGCCTCTTGTTTATTCTAGTTGTAGGACATGTTATAATCAGCGTATCTTGTTTGAATCTATTCTAAATCAGTTACTTCTCCATAAAAAAAATGCTGCCAATGGTTATTCGAATGCAAAGCGCTGTGAAAGACCATCGGATTTTGTCAATTTTCTTCGGGAAGCATTGACCAATGTTATAAACAATCTGAAGGAGAAGTCAGAGAAGTTGATCTCAAATAAGATGGCTCAAGGGGGAATTGGAAATATGATCTACTTGGTATTTGACAATTTTCAGCTTGTTAGGGAGTGGGATAAAAGTTCAATTATATTACCATTACTGTTTAATCTCTATGATCTGCTAAAGATGCCTGAGGTGGGTCTGATTTTTATCAGCAGTACTTCCCCTGATACCTATTACTCTAACATGGGTTATGTGGAGCCTATTCCCATTTACTTTCCTGATTACACAGAAGATGATATTCGTCAAATATTGTTGAGAAACCAAGCAAACCAGAAGCTGTATTCCTCATTTCTGGAGTAAGAAAATTTTGTCCCCATACCATTTCCATTTTCAGCTTTACATGATCACATATAGTGAGGACTTTTGTTTCTTTTCATGCAGTGTAGCTCTAAGGCCTTTCTGTAGAATTACTAGGCAGGTTGATGAATTGTCTACTGCCTTCAAGCCACTCTATGAAAAATATTATGAACCTTTAAGTGATCAGGGAGTTGTTCCTAGTGAAGACATGAAGAGAAGGCTATTCAGTCATATCAAGCCTCATATTACCTCCTCTCTGAATGAGATATTTAAGGTTTCATCTCTTCCATCAGCTGAAGTTGAGACCTGTAAAGAGACAAAGCGGAAGGGGAATCCCAAGAAATTGGAGCATTCTGAAGAGATTGCAGAGTTAGATTTTCATATGTCTACTAGTGCAAAGTATCTTCTTATTTCAGCATTTCTTGCTTCCAGAAACCCAGCTACTCTTGATGCTTCATTCTTTGATTCCAAAGGTGGTTCTGATAATCGAAAGCGAAAGAGGAAGTAAGTATAATGATTTAATACCAAATTTGTGCTGTGCTGATAACAAAGTGGATGCGTATGATTTTTTCTGAGAATTTAATACTCAGGTTGCAGTCTTCAATATTTCTTCTTATTTTGTTTTTCACTGAATTGTACTTATTATCATAAAGCCTTTTCTTTTTTTTTTTAACTTATTTTCTTTTTCAATATTGTCTTTGTAGGAATTATTTATTAAAATTCTAACTATTATCTGAATGGATTTGTTATTCCTTTTTGTAATTGATGTTAAAAATTAGGTCTCTACCCAGAGTATATTTTTGCTTTTGTTTTTTCTCTTTTTACTGAGCACTGCTTGTTTAATTTTGTTGTCTGAGATATGCTTTTTCATGAGTAGGCCCTCTGAGAAAGCGTTGGAACAGAAGGAAAGTTTAGAAGAGGAACTACTAATGAAAGGACCTGGAACTTTCCCATTGGAGAGGCTGTTAGCCATCTTTCAGTGTATTGTATCAGTTGCAGAAGATCCATCAGATGAGGAGGAACAAAGAAATGATGGATTAGGAGTTCAAGGTGGCAATGGTGGGCTGATGTCTGATGTTCTTTTGCAACTATCCAGTCTCTGCAATGCTAATTTTATATTCAAAGGAAGAAGCTGTCCAATAGAAGGCTCAACTCGGTATCGATCAACTATATCCGAAGACCTGGCTTTGAAGGTAACCTCTCTGTCTCAATATTCCCACAAAATTCTTTGGTAATGTTTATATGAGGAGAGCTTTTTTTTATTTTAAAATGAATAATAATACTTTCTTAATGTTTTTCTTCCCTCTCCTCTCCCTCCAAAACAAATTCTCCTTAATGTTGCTAAGCAGGTTGCAAGGAGCCTTAAGTTCCCATTATCAAAGTATTTGTATAGAAGATAGTAATCTTTGACATCGATGCTTTTCAAAGCTTGGTCGTCAAATTTTTCTGATAGATCTACCAAGAGTGTATACAACGTCTACTGTGGTATACAGTTATCAACATGAGCAACATGAAATGGCTGGAATCCCCCAAGAATGCTTGAAATCAATGGTAGAATGGATAATTGTGACCCTTGCAGTTCATTGCATGGATGCACCGAGTATTTTTCAGTCAACATCTGAGATAGTTATTAGGTTTGGTTTATTGCTCCTCGTCTTCAATATTTCGCCAAAAAAGCATTAGTAATATTTTGGCTTATGTAGTAGAGATTCTAAAATCTTGTTGCCCTTAGGTGGTATAAAATTGTAATATGGAACAATTTTTGTGGTAAGTAGTTTAACCAGTGTTATTTATCTTATACAAGGCATTTTGATTATGTCACTTGCTATGGAGTTGTGCTTCTTATCCTCACCTAATGCAGTGCTGACTGTAATCAGATATTATTTGAGATTTTTAGGTAGGAATACAATTGACAATTTGACAAATTATAGTTAGCTTGAAAAATAAAGCATAAAATTGATGATTTCTTTTAGAGCTTACTTGATAAATTTTTCGTGAATACATGCTTTGCTGATAGATGTTCATAAGATAAATTATATACGGAAATAATATATTTGACATAGTTGATATTAAAATTAATCTAGGTGGATTATAAACCTTAATCAATTTATATTTGGTTAGTTAAATTTGATATTTGTTTTAGTTTAATTTGTTTTTATTTTTTTGCATCTTAAATATTTTTGTTGTATAACTAGATTAGAGAAATTTTTCATAGCCCAAATCCTTAACTTAAGTCTATGTGGGCCGACCTCATATTTGCTAGACTATACTAACATATGATTTGCGAGTTATTTTAAAGCTTATAAAAACATGACATACCAATGCCATGTTTCAAATGGGTGAGAATGGGGATCCATATCTTGGCTTGATGGAAACAGAACACCCACTTGCTTTCTTACCAATGGGGCAGGATGATTAGCAACTGCCCCAACTACGCTTCATGAAGTTTCACCTTATATGCTACCCATCTTTTAAATTGGTTCTTAGAATATGTCAACCTATTCAATGCTTTGTATTGTCTATTTGCATCAAAAGACAAAGTTATGTAGCATATCAAGAATAAAATTTTATCCCTATGTTTGGTTACTAAGAGTCTTGAAATAGATGGCACTAACTTACTTCAAGTATTGGAATATCTTGGGAATGGCATGAAAGAATTACAGAATTAATCCTATATCATCATCAAACAATTGTATGTATCTTATTTTCATGACTGGTATATTGACCATATACACAAGTCTCATTCTTTGAAAGTCTTTGCATGGATTTGTTTCCCTCGGTAATTAGATTTTTAATTCTAAGCATATTAATACTTATATTGAATCTTAAGAGTCTAAGAAACCTCGTGTGTTAAAGATTGTGAGTGACACAGATAAAAATGAGGAGTGAAACAGGGACAGTTGAAGACGAGAAGTTAAAATGATTATGTGCTTAATGGAGTACTGATCACCATATACATTATAGCTTAAGTAGATCCTATATTCATCTCAAAATTAGAATAAAAATGAAGTAAGAAATTCAACATCGAAATTTCAAGTAAATTAAAGAGATAAAGACACTTTGGCCACTAATGTTTTTATTTGGTATCATTTTGGTCATTAAGGTTTGCTTTGTATGTTTTAGCCATTGAAGATTTTAAAATAGGCTCTTTTTTACTATTCAACCTAATAGCACTGTTAATTTTAATGGAAAATAGTCACATGACTATTACATGCAATCTTAATAGGGGCAAAGATGTCTTTCACTCCTTTATATTTTTTTACTCTATGTTTTGTCACTGCAATCTTTAGAATATTGATTGCCACTCCATTTTAAGCTTAAAATTATGGAATAATACTATATACGACTATATCAATTTACAACATCTTTTTCATTTGTTTTCTTTTAATAAAATAATACTATCATTCTCCAAGAGGGCATCGTATGCTTTGGAATGTGACTCAGTGTGGCTTTTATATTTTGTGCTTGTGTATGCTATGCTGCTTTATTGACTGTCTGAGGTGAAACTCTTATGCAGCAACTAGGAACTCAAAGAGTCCTAAACTAGGCTATTCGTTCATATATATATATATATATATGAAAGGAAGAGTTTACCGCGAAGGGGGAAGAATTTGTCGATCAAATTCAATGTTAGATTGTTCTCCAATTGACAATCCACAAGTTTAATACATGTCATAATAAACAGACTCGTACTTGCTTTGTAGTTTATACTAATAAAAAAATTTCATATTCATAAAAAGTGACTAAATAAGAGTTTTTTTTTTTTAAAAAAAAGTTCTCATATTCACAAAAATTGGCCAAGTAAGAGTTCTTTTTTTCTTGTGAAACAATGACTGAAAGACAAATATTAAAAAAAAAGTGTAAACTCAGTGATGGGTGTGCATAAGAGAGAAAAAGAGAGAGGCTATACACTGTGATGACTAACATTTTTCTCACTTGTACATATTATTCAATTAAAATAAGTAATTTTAATACATTAAAAACAGAGAATATGGGATATATATACATAAAGGCAACACAATGGGTAATATTATGAAAAGCCACTCATGATTATATATATAAGAAATGAACTTGAAAAACTTATCCTCATCGATTCTTGAGTGTTATGAATTCTATTTAGAGACATTTGAAAATAAACACACCCTTAATTTCAAGCAGTTGGCCCACTTGTGTGACATTGTGAGAAAGAACTCAGAAAGAGATGAACAGTACGGCACAAAGTGAGAGTAATAGATAATGAGGAGTAAAAATGGTATAAAGGAGTGAAAGACATCTTTGTCCCATTAAAATTGCAGGTGGTAATCATGTGACTGTTTTCCATCTAAGTTAACAGTGATGTTAGGTTGAGTGTTCAAAAAGCCTATTTTAAAATCTTGAATGGCTAAAATGATACAAAGCAAATGTTCATGGCTAAAATGATACCAAATAAAAATATGGAAAAATGACCCTTAAGTTGGCTTGGGAATAGTTATCCTGATTTAGATCTTGGATAAAATTAACTAAGTATTCAACTAAGTTAACCAATAATTTACATACAATTAATCACGTATCAAGTATCAAAATGAAGATAAATTATTAGTTAACTGCATGTAAATTATTAGTTAAATTAATTGAATATTTGATTAATTTTATCTAAGAACCAAATGTAGATACTTTTCTACCAAGTCAACCTAAAGGGTTATTTTCCCTAAAAACATTAGTGGCCTAAGTGTCTTTATAGGGATCATGCACAGATTGAATCATTAGTAAATGGTAAAATTACTATACTCTTGTTGATAAAATTACTATACTTATTCTCTAGCTTCAGAAACATTCCATCAACAAGAGTATAGTAATTTTAAACATGGTTTCTTTTTTTCTTTTTCATTTCTCTTTTCTGGCACTCATCCGGAATAAAATTAATTTGCAGATCAAATATGGAGCCCAAAGACTTAGTATATTACTGTCTTTCTTTGTAATTCAATAAAATTTCCAGTCTATATTAAATCCTTCCAAATAGGTCTCTTTAGCCAAAACCAACCTTATTTTCTGCAGTCCAGTTGATGGGCTTAGATGTGAAATTTATCTGTAGAAAAATTCTTTGATACACTTATATGCATTACAATGGAAGATATCATGCATAGCTTGAATCAATGGTAAATGGTAATAGTAGATATACGAATGTCTTTTTTTTGAGACATCTAATGATTCTAATCAAACAACATGTATTTTTATGCTTAATAAAGTTTTGCAGGTGGAAACTACCCATCAACTGTCTATACAGAAAGCATTAATATAAAGGCCTTGGTATCAGGTGAAAACTTCGGTGGTGTCTCTTTTTCAACTTCAGCAGGGTTTAACTCTTCCATGTACTTGACATATTTGGCAATCTGATTTTT
The DNA here is from genome assembly GCA_023212625.1 of Styphnolobium japonicum. Classification (NCBI taxonomy): domain Eukaryota; kingdom Viridiplantae; phylum Streptophyta; class Magnoliopsida; order Fabales; family Fabaceae; genus Styphnolobium; species Styphnolobium japonicum. The sequence continues at coordinate 1,409,899 of JALBWW010000014.1, forward strand.
GTTCCATCTGTTTTTATATCTCCATGGCTATATAGGCTACACTTTCCTTGACATCATCGCATTCTTTAGTCAAGAAATTTCTCTCCAGTTGAAAAGATATTCCAGACCAATGTGCCTATTATGTACAATGCAACTGCAACCTTAAATACATCATTCTAAGAACCTGCACAAAAGATCACATATAAGTAATAACCAAGACCAAAGTTGAGAAGAAGGCAAACTCCAAAGTGAAAGTGGGGCACTCTCATACCTCGTTGGAGTATGTATCCAGTTGCAGCTGTACCAAAGACACCAGCAAGAACTCCTGCTGTGTTTGACAGACCCAGCAATACTCCCTGAAATTGAAACTAATAAGCATTCTGATAGAGACATGTTGAATGAAAAAATAAAACAAGAGAAGCCTTGTATAATGTAAACATTTGTCTCAGAATTTCATGCATTCTGATAGAGATATTTTGACTGAATGAATAAATCAAAAACGTAATTGTATAATGGAGAACATTGGTCTCAGAATTTCATATCGGAAACAAAATGAAGTACTCTGGTTGAAACATGAAAGAACAACCTAAAACTCCTTCATACAGGGAGAATAAAAGAGAGAATTTTTTATATCCTGAGTTAGTGACGGTCAACAAGTTAATAACTTGTTAATTACTTCATTTATCAGGAAACAATTTAGAGTTGGAGAGCACTGCAACAGATGGTTAATAGAAGTGATTGACATTTTTCCTGGTAATTTTAAAGTAGAATGATTTTGGCATCGGTGCTGTATATTAAAGTAATGTCACCAAAAACTTGTGAGGTTCAGATTTTCTAATGTATGAGTGTAAAAAAAAAAAACTCAAGCAAGTGTATTGAAGTCTTTTGATCAACTGTTTCGTCGATATCTAGTATTTTCTTTACTCAGTATTGTACACTTTTAAGCTCATATGTGACAGTTTATTGGTTCTGGTACATGTAAATTACAACAGCAATAACTCACAGCATAGCGTGGTCCAATATCTTGGTGATTGGAATACAGATCAGATTGTGAGAATGCATCAGATCCCTGTAAAGAAAATAATATATTATGGTTTAAACTAGGTAACTCTGCATATGATTTAAAACCTATTCAAACATGTTTTATAGGAATTAATGCTTCATAATCAGTAGGAAACTTGTACATAAAAAATTCAAAATTTGAGGAATTCAAACCCAGGAAAATATGTTGATCAAGCTCAAACATGACTGCAAGCCATGCACAGTACTGCCATGGCAGGTGTTCTGACATGGCTCAGCTGTGTAAGAAAAAAGGCAGGACCCAGAAACCCAATTGATTGCATGATCTGCAAAACATCGTTTTGAAGAATGCAAGAGGGAAACTAATCAGACGATGTTTCTACTGCCATTCTTAAATGATTTAATCAGGAATATTCTTTTTACCATGGAAAAAGTGCTTAAAAAATTCACCTAAATTTTTTCTTCTAGTGAGCACTGAAATGACTGCCCCAGTACTATTATTTGATAAAAAGCCATTCCATTAAGAACATAATTTGTTTTATTGATCAAGATTAGCTTCCATAATAGGCAATTAATTGTTATCTAGAAAAAATTACATAAGTTATAGTGCTTGGAAATACTATAATTGTACAGCAGTTGACTATGCATGACAAAATTTCAGTTACAAGAGCAGTGATTTTCTTGCCTTTCGCACAGCCGTTATCAAAAGGCCTTTGCTCACAAATTTGTCAGCAATCCAGCCTCCTATATTTGCAAAAACAGCCATGGTTAACCATGGAAGGACACATAATAGCCCAGATTCAGTGAGGTTGAACTTCAGAACCTGAGAAGATGACCCATTAGTTTGTTCATTCAGTGGACTAAATATTTCATATAAATTAATCTTTATCTGTTTCTTCATGTTTGATTACAGAAACTAGAAATCAAGTTGGATCAATATAACCATCACATTCTACTACTCTAGTGTCAATATGTGTATGTAATTTGATATCAGAAGTTAGGATGAAGGCAAATTTACTTCGTTTATCTCCAGATAAATTACCATGAAAATATAATTACCTGTCTTCTCAAGTTTAACTGAGTTGAGAGCAAATAGTAAGATGTACATTAACCGCAAAAAGTTTCCAAGAATAAACAGCATTTTTATCTTGGGACAAAATCAGCCAATTACAGTGCAAATTGTCTCAAAACAATGGGAAAATGTAATGTACTAAATCCTACGAGTTCATTGCAAAGATTCAAGCTACTATAGAAAGTGACTTCTAGGACATGTGTATTATAAAAGGCATACTATAAAAATTTATAATAAAAACAAGGTTAAGAACCTGATTGTAGTAAGTAGGCATCCAGGTTAATAGAATAAATGTCCCCCAATTGTGGCAAAAGTGGGAGATTATTAGAGCCCAGACAGGTGCTTTTCATAAAATTAATTTCCAAGGAATGACTGAAAGAGGTTCTTTTGATACGCTGCCTTTTGAGTATGAGCCTTTTCTCCTCCTCCCCAAGATCATGGTCTTCTTTTGGTGAGCTATATGCCTGGAAGAACCCAACAGAGGGGAAAGGAAAAGAGTCAACTTGCCAAGAAGGAACTATGGAGTGCTCCTCACATTTACAATTGTCATGAACAATGCTAAGGTGTTGTTACCAAAATAAAATTCCAGAAATATTGTGCAAGAACACTGATTTACTCATATATCCAGTGAATGGACCATTGATTCTTGAAAATAAGCTTGCATACTTATGACATTGAAGTCATATGTTATGCAACACTTTATGAATCAGACTATTAATAAATCAGCACAAAACATGGGTTGGCAGGGGGCAAATGCTCGGTTTCCTCTCAACATTTTTCCATCAGGAATAGATACATGAAGTAGATTTCATATAAATTACGTGAAAGCTGACTTACTTTTCTCAACCATAAGGCAAACCAAATACTTCCAAGGGATCCAAATGAGTAAAACACTGATGGCCACCCAAAATTTTGGATTGGCACAGGTGAGAATGCCAAGCGACCACAGAACCAAGGCACATTTTTTTTTGGGGGGGGGGGGGGGGAGTATGAACTATGAAGGTATGTTTGTCTATCTTGGCTGAATTACATATCTTTCTACATCACTTTCCCTGTATGTTTTAAAGGGAAAAAAACACTAATGATGCCTTCAGGTTAGTTTTCAAAGTTTTTCTTCTTGGGCTAGATAATTAGAAGCAGTCCTTCCTACCTGAAGTTCTTAGTAAGACTGACAATAAGCTTTGCATATCAAAAAGAAAGCTGGATAAGTGACCATACGAACTTAGTTACAGAAACCAGGTTGATGAAGCCATAGAAGTAGTATAGCTATAGAATGGACTAACCTCACCAATCCCCATAAAGGCACGCATAATAAGCAAACAAGGGAGCCCAATTCTAGCAGCAATTGGTGTTAAAACTGTTGCAATTGACCACCAGACTACTCCAAAACCTAGCACTAGCTTGCCACCAAGTTTGTCTGCCCATATGCCACCAAGGATCTAAATCAAAAAAGCATTGTATAATAGTCAGTTTGACAGAAATGCAACTATAACTTTTATGTACACTGGATGAAATAGCCCCAGAAAAACGATACTGAATTAGGCCAACTGTTGCACTGCTCCAGTTGAACTCCTGTGACATTGGAAGTATCGCCATGCTCATATTTACCTATATATTATAATGAACATGTAAAGCATATCAGAAGGAACATCAGTAAGTAATATTAGGTTAGTGAGAATATGGAAATTTAAAAACACTCAACTAAATATTAAATGCTTAATATAATTGAAGGAGAAAGCATAATAACAACTTCTGCATAAAAAAATAGTAGAATGTTGAAAGTAGACTTGTAGTAGTAGTAGTAGACACCCTGCAGTGACAATCAATGAAATATGATGAAGGAATATACCTATTGGGAATGTGAGACATGGGAAACAGGAAGATATAAATAACATAATAATTTAAACTGTAAATACCAAAAGAAGATACTCACACGGTCCATGTTGCACAGCAGAAATGCTGTAAAACATAGCAATACAATAACCAAGCGCTTAGGAAACTGCTGCCACCAAGGAGATGTTGGGAATCAGGGATCTAACATATCTCCACATTAGTATGATATTGTCCACTTTGGGCTTAAACCTTCATGGATTTGCTTTTGGACATCACCCAAAAGGCCTCATACTAATGGAGACATTTTACATACTTATAAAACCATAACCCTCCCCTTGTTTAGGCAATGTGGGATTTGTTTGCACTCTCAACAATCCTCCCCTCAAACAAAGGACCATGGTTCAGCCTCCCCTCCAGCGGAAGCCTCTTCGAGTATTCAGCCTTATACTTGTACCACCGTATGCTCTCCAACAGAACCCGCTGCCTAACCAACCTGTTGGGAAGACACGCCGCCTGATCACCTCAACGCCAGGAGGACTTTCGACACAAGAAATCTTCGACTCATATCCATCAACGACTATTCCAATACCCGCCCTAGCCAAAACCATCGGCTCTGATACCACTTGTTGGGAATCGAGGACTTTCGACACAAGAAATCTTCGACTCATATCCATCAACGACTATTCCAATACCCGCCCTAGCCAAAACCATCGGCTCTGATACCACTTGTTGGGAATCATGGATCTAACATATCTCCACATTAGTATGATATTGTCCACTTTGGGCTTAAACCCTCATGGATTTGCTTTTGGACATCACCCAAAAGGCCTCATACTAATGGAGACATTTTACATACTTATAAACCCATAACCCTCCCATTGTTTAGGCAATGTGGGACTTGTTTGCACCTCAACAGGAGATACTTGTTGGACATTTCCTTCCAGTAGAATGGCTTCACCTGTCCCTTCAGTTGATGCCAGAGGATCCACCTTCGTTTCTGCAATGTCATACTCCTCAGACTTGTAATAAACATGGGTCATATTTGCCTTACCAAGCTCAGGTTGTGGGTTCTTCCACTTGCTTAAGCCTAGTCCATTTACTTCTCTTTGTTTAATATTGCTACTGCTATAGGGATCCGAAGAAAGGTAGCATTGACACCTTCTGCTGAACTTTAGTTTAATGTTCATGCAGTGAATGGATTGTTTGGATACTGGAGAACAATGCTCCACTTCATCATGAAATGTTCGTATTGGTTTTGAAACTCTCTCATTCAAAGGGGAACTATTATGAAAACATGTCCAATGCTGGCATCTTGAAAAAGGATCCTTTGCAATCTGGCCACCATAACATGCAACAGATAGGCCAGAAATGACCCCTTGTTGTAGTGAAAGATCCTTTCCCAATTGATATAGATTTCCTGCCAATATCAAACAGTTGCTACAATTTGTTCACAGTTTACAATAGTGACCAATAATCCAAGCTCAGAGGGTTTCAAGAGGACCAAAATCCAACATAATTTATACAAAAACCATCTTACCAAAATTCCCATATATTGCTGAATAATCTATATTTCTCCCATTAAAGTAAAGAAGAAATGAAATAAAAATCTATGCTTCTCTCAATCCACAATTTTATCAGAGTATCATTTATATCCACAGAACATAAAAAGGGTCATCAGCATTCCACAAGTTGCTAACTTTGGTATACAAACTTGTGAGAAAAATTGCTTTAAACAATAAAATCATCAATGAACTCCTTAATATCAATAAATCTATCTCTAATTTGAACAGTTGGTTTTACTATCTACAGCTCAATGAAAAAGCATATACTTGCCACTAAAATATAACCTGCAGGCTGAATTCTGTACTAAAGAATTTCACCCAGCACCAAAAAATAAAAATAAAAAAAACCACATTCTCTCACAAAAAACAAGCTTAAAAGCAAAATGAATATAAATTACAAACAACAAGTAGATAATTTAATTCATAGTCACCCAAAATTTGAAAAATTAAAAAAAAAGTAAAAATAGAATTAGTTGATTGAAAATTAATTGAGGTTAAGGGAGATGAACCTGAGCCAATAAAAGAAGTGAAGTTCCTGTTGGTCATCAAACCACCCATAGCCATTGGTGCTATATTGCTAATGCAACTGAGGAGCTATGACACTGACAACTGAATGGTGAGAGGGGCCTTACACCATGTCAAAGTAGAAGAACATAGTTCACGTGCCAATCTCTGCTCTGCTCTCTAAGTCCCAATGGAGCAGACAGGATAAGCAAAGTAGAGAGCCACTGTTTCTCTTTGTAACATTTTTTGTGTGTGTGTGAAATGAAATGTTTGTTTTTTTTCTTATTTTTTTGTTCATAATAATAATTTTTCATAATAATTTTCTTTTGGGATTTTCGTTTTCTGCTAAAATAAAATCCCAGTGGCGCTGTAAGCAAGAGAATATGGGGGTTGAGACTTGAGAGTGTGACACTTGGCACGTCATCATCATGAGAAAAAGCTCATGCAAATAAGTAATGTTAGTCCAAGGTTTTATGTTAGCACTTATTTTATGATGATTACAAACATTACTTTATCATTAACAAAGATTGCTTACACTTGATCCTAGTTAAAAGACTATTCTGTAAATTTATCAAAGCATTAAAGCTGAAATTCTCAAAGATAAGCAAGCTGATGAGCTGACTCATGAATTGAAGATTAGCTAGCTCACTCCTTGCACACTTGAACTAGCTACTGGAAGGACAAAGAAGAGCATGCTAATGATCGAGATTGGTCTGCTCAAGGAACAAAGCTGGAAAACACGGAGGAGCTGACTCATGAATGCAAGATGAGCTGGCTCATACTTGAAACCCAAAAATACTATGTTCAACTATGTTTTTAGTTTCTAACTGCAAAATGATTCTAGAAGGTTTCCCAAGCTTCCAAACCGTTAGAATATCCTCTGAAAATGCTGGGATAGTACCAGACAAAAGGAAATGACAGACACAAAAGAGAAAAAGGACACCATACACCCACTAGCTGCCACTTTAGTATATGGACAACTGGTACAGTACAAAAACTGCAACGTCCTCGTGATGCAACGTTCAAATTTGAAGCTGCCTACAAATACCCATCATTTTCTAGAGAAGTCATAAGGGAGAGGAGAAGGGAAAAAGATAAGAAAAACGAAATATCAAGAATCATTTGTGTTTTACATTTAGAGTCATTTGTAAATCTGTGTGGAGCTTATATTTGTATATTCAACTCTTTGTGAGAGAGTTTTTACTCTGTTTTCTTGTAAAGTCCATTAAGGGTGCATTATTTCATAGCTTGGAGAGGCTAAGGTTGATCAAAACTACTTTTATCTAACTTGAAGAGGCTATAGTGGATCAAAACTACTTGTATCTAGCTTGGAGAGGGTATGATGGATCAAAGAACACTTGGTTGATTTTTCGTTTTTTGCTAAAATAAAATCCCAGTGGCGCTGTAAGCAAAAGAATATGGGGGTTGAGACTTGAGAGTGTGACACTTGGCACGTCATCATCATGAGAAAAAGCTCATGTTATTAAGTAATGTTAGCTCAAGGTTTTATATTAGCACTTATTTTATGATGATTACAAACATTACTTTATCATTAACAAAGATTGCTTATACTTGATCCTAGTTAAAAGACTATTCTGCAGATTTATCAAAGTATTAAAGCTGAAATTCTCAAAGATAAGCAAGCTGATGAGCTGACTCATGAATTGAAGATGAGCTAGCTCACTCCTTGCACACTTGAACTAGTTACTGAAAGGACAGAGAAAAGCATGCTAATGATCGAGATTGGTCTGCTCAAGGAACAAAGCTGGAAAACACGGATGAGCTAACTCATGAATGCAAGATAAGCTGGCTCATATTTGAAACCTAGAAATACTCTGTTCAACTATGTTTTTAGTCTCTAACTGCAAGATGATTCTAAAAGGTTTTCCAAGCTTCCAAACCGTTAGAATATCCTCTGAAAATGCTGGGATAGTACCAGACAAAAGGAAATGACAGACACAAAAGAGAAAAAGGACACCATACACCCACTAGCTGCCACTTTAGTATATGGACAACTGGTACAGTACAAAAACTGCAACGTCCTCGTGATGCAACGTTCAAATTTGAAGCTGTCTACAAATACCCATCATTTTCTAGAGAAGCCATAAGGGAGAGGAGAAGGGAAAAAGATAAGAAAAATGAAATATCAAGAATCATTTGTGCTTTACTTTGAGAATCATTTGTAAATCTGTGTAGAGCTTATATTTATATATTCAACTCTTTGTGAGAGAGTTTTTACTCTGTTTTCTTGTAAAGTCTATTGAGGGTGCATTGTTTCATAGCTTGGAGAGGCTAGGGTTGATTAAAACTACTTTTATCTAGCTTGGAGGAGTTATAGTTGATCAAAACTACTTGTATCTAGCTTGGAGAGGCTATGATAGATCAAAGAATACTTGGTTGATAGTAAAAAATCTCAATTTTGCTGGGGACTGGATGTAGGTTCCACATTGGGTCGAGCCAGTATAAATTTCGTTGTGCAAGTCTCTCTTAACCCTCTCTTTACTGCATTTGTGTGTGAGTGTTTACTTGTTGATGTTTAAACTTGTATGTACATGCTCTGTTTAAGTTTCAAATTTTGACTTAGATAAGCTAGCTCACTGTCACTGATATCTCTATTGTGTTTTGAGTTTTTTGTGTGTTATATAAGATTTCGTTTTTGGTAAAACTTGATTCAACCCCCTTCTCAAGTGATTTCTTACTATCAAGTAATACGATAAGTTAATATAGACACAAATTTTATTATAATAAGACCCATTAATATTTGTATAGAGTCTATTAATTTTACTTTTTATGTATTTTTCTCTGTAATGTGAAGATCTTGATCCTATTAATAGAAAGCATTTTGTTACATTTGAAATTTGAATTATTATTTTTTTCGATAAGACATAATAAAATTATAAAATTTTGTTACATCAGACCTAGGAAGGTATAACGACATCCTTAATCCTTCAAATAAATGACAAATTAATTAGATATACTCGCAGGCTATGGCAAAACAAGAAAGGTTGATGTGTTTCTAGCATCATGGCTGTTTTTGTTGTTTGGGTAGTTCTTATTTATCTAAGGATGTGAAAACCATTGCTGTATTCATCTATGAGGACAATGCAGTGATAAATGTGGGCAAGTAAACCATTATTAGGTATTCTGAGTTTAAGGACTGAAATCATTACTTATAGTTTAGTGGAGAGATCACCAACCAAAAGCCACTCACGCCACGTAGTGATCACGTAAATTTTACTGTTTAATGCATCAAACCCAGATTATTGTTACTTAATTTGTTTTGTTACTTTCATACAGTATTTTTATGCCTTATGCATTGAAACTCATACATATCTGATCCTGATACCCGCCATGTGGGTCTTAAAGCATTCAGGTGGGTTGTGTTATGATATGTTATGCCCAATATGCAACCAAAAAAAAAAAGGATTCTTATGTAAGTAACTGTGTTTTGGAATTATCCCAATTTTACATTTGATAAACAAAATTTCTTATTATGTATTTATATTGAATTTATCATATTTTTTTCCTTGTCAGGTGATTCATGTGTCAAGATATGATGTACTTATAGTTGTAAGGCTAGTGTAGCTACATTTGGAGTACCTATGGTGAATCTCTGGTGCTCTTTTCTGATCAGGAAACTGGACCACTAGTATTTGAACTTTTGTAGTTGAGTTTCTTTAGCTGTCAAATTGGTGGATGACTTGAGTCATCAAATGCAAACTGGAGCAGATATTTTAGCACGTTTAGTAACTAAAAACCAGACTAGTAGGTGTGACGCCACTGTTTAAGCGTCATAGGGATTCTATTTTGCATAAGAAATATACTTACACTTGCACTCCATCTCCCATATTTCACATATTTTACTTTATTTAAGTTTTTTAATGTTAAAAAGAGAGAAAAGAGAGAGAAGGGAGAGAGAGAGAAGAGAGAAAATAAAGACAAAGTGAAATAAGTGAAATATATGAAATGAAAATTATGTGTAAGTATAGTTACTCAATTTGCATACCTCTTTGATGTTATACGGTCTTTTGCTTTGGCAAAGCATGCTGTATAAACGTGCTTTGATTTATTTCTTCTCTTTTATGCACATGTTGTACTTAACTTTTAATTCTTCTCTACTTTTTTTTTTCTAATGTGCTTATAATGTTTTTATACTTTGTTGAGCTATAAGTTCACTAAGATTAATTTTTGCATGGATATTTTTTGTTTTTGGTAAGATCACAAAATGTTTTTACATTCTTTGAATGTAAGACTAATCATCGCTCAAGTATTAGTTTGGCTCTAATCACAAGGTATTTTTAGTGAATTTTTTAATTCCTTTATCTAGGTAAAGTTTACCTACAAATAACTCAATTTATCAACTGAATCACACCTTATGATTTGAATAGAGACTATTTTAATAAAGGTGATTTGGTTTGTCATTGGAAAAGATGGGAAAGACCTTTCCTAGTCCAAAGAGCTATGTTTGAAGTATTCTCAAGTATTTTTAATGCATTACTCTTTTGCTAATTGTATTTCTCAATTTTAAAATCCTATAGAAAAATGTGTTGAAAGCTAGGGCTCTATCCGATCACTTTAAACTTATCTATGATGAGTCGCATGTTGGATGAATTGAGCCAAAATTACTTACATTTAAATGGGTTACAAAATGACTAATTTGATTTGTTTCACATAAACTCATGGATATATATAGGCTTACTTGTTTAATAATTTTTTAAAAAATAAATAAAATTGAGTAACTAAAATTCATTAGTCAATATTATATAAATCTCAAAGTTTAACAAACAAGTAACAAATTAATAATAAAAATAAGTCTCAAAGTTCAATAAATAACATTTAAACTATATCAAATCATAAATTAATAATAAAATATAGTAAATAAAAAATAAACAGACAGCTAACAGGTTAAACAGACTAGTCAGTTTAACCCGCAAGCTAAATGAAGCGATAAAAAAATACTAGCATTTATGTAAATCACTAATAAGTCTCGACTCGCATAATTTATCCTGTTAAACATATTAACTCAATGGATTTAACCTATTTTAACAACCCTTTTAAATGAACTAGTGTTGTGGTGCCAGATAGCTCTTCCATGAGAAGGGTTAACTTTCTAATCAAGTGTTAACCTGCACTATTGGAGTACCTACAAAGAAAAGTTTGATAATAAAGTAAAGGGTGCTCAAAGAAATGGAGTACCTATAAAGAAAACTTTGATAATAAAGTAAAGGGTGCTCAAAGAAAAATATATTCAGAGTAGGTTGGGTTGAATGTCATACCTAAAGAAGCTAGGCCCTTGTAATCTCAAATAGAGGGCTCATGGAGAGGAGCTTTCGGCATGTAATTTGCAGGTAAAGTGATTGAAGGGACTCAAGGGAGGGGGTTTCGGCTTTAGGGTTATATGGATTGGGCTTAGAATCCATATCGTAGTCATGAACCTTTTGATTTTTTAAAAGAGAGAATTATGATATTTTTATCCTAATCAGAAGGTGGAGGTCGTTAACCTATACTAAAAGAGTTTATTACAAGTTACAACTTTACAAGATATAAACTAAGTAACTTCGAGGATTTTAGACTGATTCATTATAAAGATTTAGCATTACTCAATTTTTAATGTTAAACATGTTATTTTATTAATATATTTAGATATATAATAAAATGAGTCACAAGATACCAATGTTAGTTTGAAATAATTAAAAATGGAATTTAATTGATTTGATTTAAAAATTAATTTTTATGTTTAGGATTCATTACAAAATAAATTGATTTTATTTTATTATTTACTTTTTTTTTCTTTTTATTGTTGTGAATAATATTATGAAAAATTAAAAGTTAATAAAAATAAAATAGTCAATTTAAGTAACTAAATTTAAAATCAAATTAAATCCTAACAAATCTCACCATATTTGATATGAATTCTAAATTTAAACCATTAAAACTTATGAGATTCTCAAAATCAAATCATTTTTATTTTCTAAAATTTCAAACATAAAATTTAATTTACAAATCAAATTAAATTAAATATTTTTACATCTTGAAATTCAAACACACTCTTATAAAAAAAAAATAAAAACAAAGTTGGGAAGTGGGAACAAGTTCCACATCAGCGAGCAATAAGGAGGAGGTGCTTCTTCAGTTCTTCCTTCGAATAACGCATTGGCAGCCATTTTTTTCTTTCCCCCCTTTTTAGTAAACCATTTTGGGCTTTGCTTTCTGCAAAGGCACACAGCCAGTTCTGATAAAAACATTATTGGATTTTTATTATTATTATTTATTAAACTAGTTTTATTACTCATGCGATGTACGAATATATTAAATAAATAATGTACATATTTATTAAATAATTATAATAAATTAGTTCAAAAATATATATAAAATAAAATAATTGCATAGTAAATTTATTTAATTTTACTAATACAACTATTTAAATATATTAAAATTAAGATGATTAGAAGAAAAAAATTCTTCACATAGTTAATATAGTCACACCTTTAAATTTTGGTAATAGGGACATAGAACCATGAAACCTGCTAACAACAATCTCATTTTGCACATGTAATTGTCTATATCTTTACATTAAATCATTGATATATCAGAGTGAATTGCAATGTGATACTTCTTGTTCTTATAAGTTAACCTTATGTACCATGAAAATATGATAAGATATAATCTTTATTTATAATTTATATAAGCACATATTATATTTAAAAAAAATTATGTAAAAAACAACATCATTTCCTAGTTTTTATTATCTCTATTTTTGCACACTATTGCCAAAATGAAAGATGTAAATAATTCAAACAGAAAAACAGACACACTTCAAAAAAAAATTACCTACTTAAGACATATGGTAGAATACTTCCTCATACGAATTCCAAAATTTGGGAATAAAGTATGAAAGAAAATTCATACAAAAAAATTATCAATTCTTCTATAAGACGGAAACTAATAAACAACTTGAAAAATAATGAAATGTGTGTTTATACTTATTTTAATTTTGAGTAACAAGAAAGTTAGACATGACACAAGCTTTGCCTTCAAACAACTGCTATTCAAATTGGTACATATGAGTACTTCTTACTATGCATTATATTTTTTCACCATGCATCACAGATAAAAATAGTAAAAACATGACAATCGTTATCAATATAAAAAAACTTACAGTAAGAAAAAAGAATTTTGTAGCAACTTGAAAGAAGAAATTATTTCAATCTATATTTTCATCTACGACAATTATTTCAATCGAATGAAGTTCATATATGTTACTTAAAATTAGGAACTCTTCACACTCACTTTAATCTTCCAGATCTTTTGATCATTATTCATGTTCACCGCATCAACAAAATTATACCATGCAACTATTATATAGCTAAAATGAAAAACAAATTATCAATTTTTTCATTGATAAATCACATAGTAGAAAGAGAAAAACTGCCTATGACTATTGAGGCAAAGTACAAGATTGTTTGTTGAAGCAATCCAGTGATAAATATATATATCCTCAAGTGGTGGAAAAGAATAAAATAAAATAAAAAATTATCTATGATTACAAATAGTTTAGTACCTTAGTATAATCTTTATGCTTTGAAAAATAAAACATTACGTACAATTTGATAATTTCTACTCAAATAATATTTTTATACTAGTTAAGATGTTCACCGAGTATCACGAAATCAAGATATCAAAGTAATTATTAAATTTTAGAGTTTTAAATTTAAATTATTGATAATTATTGAATTTTAGAGTTTTAAATTTAAATTATTGATTCTATTAAGAAAGACATGTGACATTTAGAGTTTCTTACCATAACATTGTGAGAAAAAGTCAAGTTTTTATTTCAAACATTCAAAATAAATGAGAAAAAGTCAAGTTTTTATTTTAATATTTTGCAATAAATAGGGATTAAATATTGATTTGTATCATCATTATTAATTTGGTATTTATATCAAATTTGATAGTAATTGTATATGAATTTGAATTTGAATTTGAATTTAATATTTTTATTGTCAAGAAAATTTGTGTTTGTTTCTACTTATGTTAATTAAAGACGGTAAAATTTTTATTGCCAACTTAAATCAATAATATTTATATTATTTTTCATGTTGTTTTGTGAAATTTTTCAACAAGTTGCGCTCGACACAAGTTTAATTTTTAGAGTAGGCGATTGTTGGCTAGGCTTTCTAGTCGCGACCATGCCCTAAAGGGATTAGTTTTACAGTACTAGTAGCCTATGGAGGTACCCTAAAAATCCAAAAACAAAATTATTTTAATTTTAATTATTTGTAGTAACTGTTACCAAATTTCAAGTTGCAATATCAGCTCCAAAATCTTGCAAATTTATATGTAGCATTCAAACATTCAAAATAAATGAAAAAACTTAAGTTTATTTTTTTTAATTGATATTGTATCATTATTATTTGGTATGTATATTAAAAAGTTAAATTAGTATCATATCATTATTATTTGGTATTTATATCAAACATCTTATTCATTGTATGTGATTTTTTAATTTCAATTTATTTAATTAATTTCCACTTACATGGAAGACTAAATATTTAGAGGAACAAAATTCGATGTATGAATGACATGTAAGATTGATGGAGATTGTTTATTGCAATCTCAAATGATGATTTTATTTTATTTTTCTTAATTTTTTAGGAATGAGTATTCTTTTATTGGTATGAAAAAATTTAAGAAATAATTATTCCATTTCAATTATTGATTCCAAGAAATATAAATGTTCCATCGTTCCTAGAAAGGTGATAATGATTATCCATTCTTATACAGGTGAAAATAATCATGAATTGAATGCATTAATACTTAATTTGTTTCCTTATAAATCCATTCCATATTAACTCCATCTACTAAATATAAAAATATAATGAAATAGAATAAAATAGATTATATTCCTTAAATCAAAGTTGGAATAGGAATTAATATTTCATTATAGGAGTTGCTTTGGTACTAAAAAATTTTCTTTAGATACTAATACTTTTAATTAATTGTCAAATATTTATTGATTTACGATTTTCACAATAAATATTTGAAGTTTATTAAGTATAACTAACAATCAATGAATGTTTAACAACTCATAAAATATTGACACTTAGGAACAGAAAACATGAATGCCAAAGTAATCCCCTTCAATTTTTATTCCAATTAATTGGAATAAAAATACAATTATTTCGTATACCAAATATACATGCATTCTACTCTTTAATAACACTTCTGCACCACCTGTTATTTTGGCCATCACAGTTGTGTAACTCGGACCATATCTAATATCCTCTCTCTCTCTTTGTGCCCCTCTCTCTGAAAGCAATTTGCATTCACCAACAACTTGGTTTGCCGAAAGTTTCATGGTATACCAACGTTAGAAAGATCTTCTGGTTAGATATTTTGGCCATATTTAAAGGAGTAGATCTTGGAGTCTTCTCTGAGTATCTATTCTATTACCATTTGCCAAGGTAATCGCATGCTCGCAATTCTTGAGCTCAAATATTTGTACTTGTTGAAGCATAAATGGTATTTATAGAAACTGATCGATTTTCTTAGCTTGTATCAATTTGGTTTTAATCAAGTTTCACCGGTTTTTGTGAATAATAAACATAACCTTCAACGAGATCGGCTAGGGGCTAGGTCATTAATTTTTGAAAAAATGACTTAAATGGTTAACTTAATAAAAATAATGACCATTTAGTTCGTTTCAAAAATTAAAAAAATATTCAACTATATTAATCAATAATTTACATACAGTTAATTACGTATCAAATATCAAAATGAAAATAAATTATTAATTAACCGTATGTAAATTATTGATTAATATAGTTGAATAATTGATTAATTTTCAAAATAAACCAAATAATTATTATTATTCATCAAACTAAACATTTGAGTCATTTTCCCTTAATTTTTTTTCCACGTTCATACAACTATGATAGCCATAACTTCTTATTATAGACCATATTCCTCGTTATTTTATATGCATATTTGGTGCAAACTTGAAATATTGTTTATTGGCCAGCAGGGGTTGGTTTCACATGTAAGGATTAAAGCATTTGCAACATTTAGATTTGATTTTTGCTGTCATCAATACTCTATTGTTAAATAATTTGTAAGTACTAAGTATTACTTTAAGCAATTGCTAAAGCTTATAGCATGCATTAACTTTAGAATAATATAACCTTTTTTTCTGACTTAACTTTCTTCAACAATTTTTTTTTGGTTCAGTGATTTTTTTTTATTTTCAACGGTTATATTAGTAATAAATTTTTTCCATTTCTTTAAGCATAAAAAATGAGAACAATTTTTTAATTAAATAATTAAGATTAAAATTTTATATAATTGCTACCCGTATTATTTATTTATTTATTTTTCTAATTTTTCTTCTATATTGTCGATTTTCTTTATTTTTATTATTTTATTTTCTCTTTTCTTGTTATATTTCAATTTTTTAAAATGCTTTAAATAATGTATGTTCTTACGTGTAAGTTTTTACTCATCAAATGATGAGTGAAACGCAATCATCTTAACTCTCCACTAAAAAAAAAAAACTATCGACATAATTAACTTATAAAATAATTATATTATTTTTTAATTTAAAAATTAACTTATTAAAAGCATTTTAACTCTTAACTAGACCTGCCAATTTGAGTCCACATATATTTTTGGGATCGTGTCTACTATTTTTAAATTCCAATTTTTTTTTTGTGTAACAGACTAGCTCATTTGATTCTCAATATTCTAATTAAAATATAATACAATAATTATTATTCTTTTCAACCAATAATTGTGGAGGAAAAAATAAATAATGAAAAAATAAAATTATTTATGATTTTTAATATAAAAAGAATAGTGTTATGCAACTATAATAAAATAAAAAAATTGATTGAATTTAACTATAATATGAAACAAACATATTAAATACCTATTAAGACTTGTTAATGTTTGCTTATATCAAATCCTTTAGTATATTGTGCGCCATACATAACCTTAAAGTTCACAACCCAAAACCCAAAGGGCTCTTTTAGGCCTTTAGCCTATGGAAAGTCACAAAAATTTATCTCTCCATTTTCCTCCTCTTTTTCTTTTTTCACTTTTTTGATGATTTTTTTTTTCTTTTCTTTTATTTTATTTTCTCATCGAAATCAAAATCCTCTCTCTCTCTCTCTTCTATCCGTTCTGTCATCGCCGACAACCGCCAATTCCCTCCATTTTCAAAGCTTCCTCTTTCTCTCTCTCTGTGTTTTCAGGTACACAACGTTTAACCCCTTTTCTTCTTTCTTTCCCTTTCTCTCTGCATATGCATAGAAACCATGAATTGGTTGTTCCATGTGAAAATGGAACAAAATGGGTAGCATTTTTATTTTTATTTTTTTGCATTTCTTGGTGTTTCTTTACCATGAGCTCGTGTTCAAGATTCGTGGGTTGTCTTCAAAATGTTCTTTTTTTCGTTTTTTAATATGCTAGCATATAATTCTTTTTTTTCTTTTTTTTGTTACTATTGAATTTATTTTTGTTTGGCTTGCTGGAATGATGATATCAACAAAGATGATGCTAGTGATAATTATGAGGCCAGAGAAATGATAAAATTTAAATCTTTTTTTTTAAACTTAGAAATGACTATGGGTTATGGATATGGGTGATTATAGTATTATGGGAATCTTGGTTTGATGGGAAGTCCTTGTGTTTACTTCTTGATCGGCTCACAAGCAACCCTAAATTGTTTTTTCACTTTTTTTAAAAAAAATTAAGAAGGTAAAAACTCACTAGATTTTTAGCTTAGTGGAAACACTAGTTGATTTGTTTGCTGATTGTTTACTTTTTATTTATTTATTTTGTGTGTGTGTGTGTGTGCATTTAATGTAATATAATTGGATAATGCCTAGTAAGAATTAAGGCTAGCTTGGTGGTACTTGGGAGCAGTAGTGATGTAAGGTTATTGAGAAGAAAAAAAAACTTGTACTTTGAAGTCTGTTGAATTTCGAAACAAGTAATAGAAAATTATTAATTAAATAAATTTAAGACTAGTTTGCTAGAGGCCCTAGAGCTGTTCTAATGTACTTACGTGAGAAGTTGCTTTTTGAGAATTGCACTGCAAGAGGCTGCATTAAGCCTTGCTAATGTCTGGTAACTGTATATTAGCAAATGCTGTTCAAAGTGTGAAAGTTCTATTTAAGAGTTTGTCATAAAACTATGAAAGTTCTGAGGATATTTCAGGTGCAAATATATATAAATAGCTTTTAACGTAATACTTGATTAGTTGTTTAAAAGTGCCTAAATGAAAATAGGGCCGTCATTGCCAGAATCATGATAGTTATTTACATATTGGCAACTTGGCATATTCTCCACCTAATGACAGAGGAAGAGAAACTGTGGGTTTAAACACTGTATGTGCCACGTATGATTTATCAATTATAGAAAAATAATTCACGTAAACGTTTGAGAGATAAGGAGTTATACTATTTTCAATCTCTAATCCTCTGTGAAGTGTGGCCCTATCCCCTTCTGAGTGATAAACTCAATGCTTGGTGGGAATCTTTAAATGTAGGGGGTACCTATGATGATATCTCCTGATATCGATACTAACAGTCAGCAGTATGAGTGCTTAAGTTAAAAAAATGTAGAATTTACTTCTTAGGAAGAATTATATAATGATGCATTATTAATTTATTACAAGTTTTTTAATATAGTATATTGCCCAAATAATTTTGTATGCATTTGGGGCATTTGCACACATCCATGGTGTTGACAAGCCTTAATCCCAAAATTTAGTATTTAGTATTACATTAAGTTGGCATGACTTTTTTTTATTAAACTAATTGAAATTCCTTCACATATAGTCTCTCCAGCATTTACTTGACTTGTTGGTATTTCTCCCCATCTCTATTTCCCTACTATTCTTTGTTGTTCTTAAAACTTCCATCTGTATCATTCTCCATGTTTATCTGTCCTTTTATTTTTCTTCTTCAATTGTTTCACTCATCCACACTGAAGTAGGTGTATCTTCACATTGTACGTGCAAACCACTTCAGAGATCAAATGGTTCTGGTCTTATGTTGTATGCCTAACAAATTAGGGTGCTTCTCTGAAACAATTTTGCTTATGTTCATTGTTGGACAGTGATAGACTATTCTTCTCAGAAGTTACAAGTACCTATTTTTTATTATCTAACAGTTGGTATTTTCTGTTATGGTTCTTGTGGATATTGAGGATCCCCTTTCCGCTTATATTTTGAATCTGTTCAGTTGGATGTTGAATGTGTCTATAGTGTTTCAAATATGCATGCATTCAACATGTGTATGCAGAGAATTATTGATAATTTTATGAACAGATAGACTTGAATAGAAATAAGTGCTTCTTTCCATCTCTCTCTATAAAAAAAAATATTAAGCTATTTTAGTGAATTTACCATCTGTGCCACTTTGTCATGGTCAATATTTGTAGTGTATATAGGCACACAAACTCAATATGTTTGTGTTTTGGTAATCCTTAATTTTGTAGTAGTATATATTTGCCTGCTCTTCATTTTTTCATTGGCATTTGCTGCAGATAATGACTTCTTATCCTTAACTTTACAGCTGTCACTTTGAATTTGGGAGGTGCCAAATCATTCTCCATTCTGCTCTTGGCAAGTTTGCACCTGTTTTTCTTACTGGTTGTAATATTGTGATATAGAGATTTGTGTATCACTGCAAATACTTTCATGGACCATGTGCATTTTAGTAATGTTGCTGGAGCAACATAATCCTGATTGCAGAAGTCCTTTGATAGGTGGATGTATTATCTGGTTGCCTGGGCTTGAAATTTAAATTTCTACCTCAGCTTATATTGCTTGCACCAAAAGAACTTCCAATATCCGCATTCTTCACTTTTCAAATCGTTTTAATATGTCAGAAATTGACATGGCAGTTATTAAACCTGAGGTATGATACCTTTTCATATAAGTGAGTTTTTTTTAATCCATCTAGTTCAGCGGTTGCATTTTCATTTAAGTAATTAAGTTGTACTGCTTTTGAGTTTTTTTCTTTTTCTTTATCTCCTTTTGTTTGGTAGTAATGCCGAACTTATTCCTTTAATCTTTATTTATAAAGGATGCATTCTGTTCTATATGGTTCAGTAGTCCATTTACGGTAATCTTTGTTACCTTATTGACATTACTCTGATTCACATAACTTGAATAGGTTTAGTTTTCTTGTGAAACGGAATGCATATCTGCCTCTTTATGGGTTTCATGCCACTATTTTCCCTTACAATATTGAATTTTCCCCCCTCAAATGTCATAGAGATTTTGAAAATATGGACGATTAAGTCTGTGTTTTAAGTATTTTTGCTGACATGTAAAAACTCTCAAGTTTTAATTATTGGGCAAGAATATGAAGTGTCTTGAGCTTCAGCTCTTAAAGGAATTGGTTTAGTGTTGAAATGGCTCTTGGGTCTAGTTTTCACCTTAATCTCTTTAAGGATGTGTGAGATCATAGATTCAAAATTGATAGTGTGCATGTATGACCCATTAATTAAAATACACTATAACAGGGAGTGTCAGTGGTGATTCTTGATGTACACCTGTAGACATTGAAGATTTTGCTTCATATCCTCCTTACTAGTTCTTATCACTCCCCATGAATCTCTCTCTCTTACACAATACCCACCTTGAATTCTTGAATAAATTTAGTGTAGTCTCTATGATAGCTTTCATAGCTAAACCAAATTGATTTTTTGTCATTGCCCCACCCATTGTGGGGAAATGGAAACCTGTCTGAATAAAGCCTAGAAAATTTTCTCTCTGTTTATTTTCTGTCTGCCTGCCTTATCTGGAAAGACAAAACTGTTGCAAACCTTAGAAAACATCCCTACTATAGCATCAAGACCTTGCTTAGCTTGCTTTTTATATTGAAACTGAAACCAGACTGGTACCAATTTGCATTTTCAGATGATGAAGCCCTATGTCTGGCTTCAGACTTCAGATGATTCAATCCAACAAGTGGAACAAGAAATTGCAATGTTTTGCCCTTTGATATGTCAAGAAATAATACAAAAAGGCATGGGATCTTCCAAGAATTGTGCAATATGTCTTCCTCAACGAGTCAGTCCTGCCATGTTGAGCTTAATTCTTGATTATTGCCGATTTCATCAAGTACCAGGTCGCTCAAACAAGGTTCTACCTCTTTCTTTAATGCTTTTACATTGTTGTTATCTTTATACAAGGCAATACGATTTAAGGCTGAACAACAATGAATGTCAAAGATGATTTGACTTGGGGATTATTCTTTTGTATAGGAACGGAAGTCTTATGATGAGAAATTCATTAGGATGGACACAAAGCGGCTCTGTGAGTTGACATCTGCCGCAGACAGTCTTCAGTTGAAGCCCTTGGTTGATCTTACCAGTCGTGCACTTGCTCGAATAATTGAAGGAAAATCACCGGAGGAGATTCGTGAGATATTTCATTTGCCTGATGATCTTACAGAGGTGTCTGGTGCTTGTGAGAACTCTGTATGCCGATTATGTTTTCTTTCATTTTCATTTTTCATTTTTCACACATTCTTTTGATCCAGGAAGAGAAATTGGAGCCCTTGAAAAACACAACTGATGACCCAAGGATCAGGCTTTTGAACCGTTTATATGCCAAAAAGAGGAAAGAACTAAAAGAGCGTGAGAGGTTAAAGGTGCCACAGCGTTGTTTCTTACTTTATTTTCATTACATAACAGTATTTGTCACACTGTCTGATCTAGTCCTTATTTCTTAATTAGTTATTTCTAATTTATTTTCTGCTGAGAATTGTGCAGAAGTATTCTTGCATCTTTTATATGTCCTCAATTGTAGAGTGTTGACTTTAATAAGAATTGGTCCCTCACATGTTTCAGAATGTTGAAGTTGAAGAAGAGCATGTAGATGAACGTTCAGTTGATGACCTTTTGTCTTTTATTAATGGAAATGATGGAGGTAAGTTGAGTATGTTTGGTCCTTCTTTTCATTGCGTTTACTTCCTGCTTTTCTGTTTGTAGATTGATGAAATGTGTACCATCTCATCCCTAATTGAAGACTTTCTATTTAATATTACCTGTTGACCGTAAGAAATCTCTTCTTCTGAACCCACAACATGAGCTTTCCGGTTGATTTGTGGCCATGATCACACTGTCAAAATCAGTATTACTCAGTTCCTTTGACCATGTAATTATGAATGCTAGTATAGACAGACAGCTGTCCAGTATGGGTGGTCTATAGGTAAAGATGATGGTCTTCTAAAATTGAGGAACGGTGGCAACATTTTTTGTAGATAAATTATCACTAGTCTCCACCAAATTTTGGACAGACTAGTTGAAGTAGCATTGTAGCACAAGCATGGCCAGTGCTAACATCTGTTCCCTTTTCTATATTACCAGCATTTTTCCCTTCTTAAAATATATTTAAAATCAATTGGTATTTTGAGATATAAGAAATACTTAAACATGCCTGCAAAATCAAACTTCTTAAATTCATGAAGTTGTTGTAAAACGTGTGTAAATATATTCTAATTAATATATGTTTTCAGAGCATTATAATGTACAAAAAAAGCAACATAGGTTAAAGCTCTTTCAGTTCTGCAATCATTCATTGACATTTATATTTAATTATTTTGCATTTGTTTATGGTATAGCAACAATCATACCACAAAGTCTTAACAGATTAAAGATCATGGCTGCCATTTGTGTAGCATTAAACTCAACATAGGTTTTTGGATCTGTCTTGAATTCACTGAGGTATTTGGAAGATCTCTAAATGACCCTCATCAATCAATTTTCTTACCTCTTGCACAAGCATTTCTGTTCTGTCTCATTGCATAATATTATTATATTTCTGGCCTGTCATCGGCTCCTTAGAATTGGGGAAGAGTTGAGATATCTCCTAAGCTTGAGTTAGACCAGGGTCGGTTAGAGAAGGAGGCAAATAGACGAAGAGGCCATTCATCTGTGAATTACTTAGCAGAGGAAAATAAAAAAGGAAGCACTGCACGGTCAAGAGAGAGTGAGGAAAGAGATCAATATTTGTTCAGCCAAAAAATAAAGAAATCTTAAAAAGTGACAAAATTGTCTGCCAGACTACCATAATTATCTAGTGGTGATAACCATGCCTTCTATATAAGCAGTAGAAACTTGGTAATTGCATATTGGTTATTTACATTGGGTTCCTCTTTTCTGGTAAGTTCTTAGGCACAGCCTTGGTCTGGAATTCTGAAAGTGTAGAACAGAGTATTGGCCAGTTCTGTTAAGATCTGTTAAAAATTATGATTTGTCTTCAAATAAAAACTATTCTAAGTGTTAAATGTTTATTGTCATTGACATGCACGCTCTTGTTTATTTTACATTTTTTGAGTTCTGTTTTAGGGATATAATAAAATTTTAAGTAAAAAAAAAGAAAAAGAGAAGTAAAAAGCAATAAATTATATACCAGGGAAGATATTAACTCTGATGAGGAATGAAAACTTCAGCATTGACCATAGATCCTAGCATGACTATTGTATGGCATATTTGTCATTGAACCTAGTATGTCTATAGCATAATTATTGATAGTTTTTGTTACTTATGTCTGTCTTGCAGCCTTTACTTCTGGTTGCATTTTGAAATTGTTGAGTCTTTTGGGCAGGAATTGTCTAGCTGTAGCCTTTTATTTTTTTTTTTTTTCTGGTTTATTTCCTTTAGAATGCCTAACTGGAGGTGAAGAATTTTGTCACAGATCCAAAGGGGATTAAAACTTCCAAGAATAAAAAGAAGAACCGGAGAAAAAAAGAGCAACAGAAGAACTCTTCTTTGAAGGAAGCTTTTGAACTGAATAAGAAGGTTGCTTTAAATGTTCTGTTATTCTGCTGTTTAATTTATTTACTATTAAATCATATGGCTTTTTGTCAATTTTGAATAAACATAGTCAATGATTTGTCATAAAAATTCTAAGTGTTTATTTCCTTTTTCTTGTAATAGGAGGTAAATGGTCATGATATCGGACACCAAAGTGCTAAAGCTGATACAATTGGTGAGGCCTCAAATTTACATGATACAGAAGATGACAATTTTGCTCATAAAGTTGAGTTTGATGATGGAGATATAGATGATGAGATCGATCCTGCGCTAAAGGAAAAAATTGACAGGTGGGGCTGGATTCTGAGTGCATTGTTTACACTATATTGTTCTTAAAATCTAATTAATATTTTCTCTTGTGGATGGTTATCATTACTTTAGCATAGTTGCATTTGCAGATCACTTGCTTTTCTTCTGATTAGTGGTCAGTAGCATTGCTGAATAGATTTTATATGGAGTATAGCATATGCAGAGGACAAGGCACCAGAATGATTTGATCTCTATCCTTCTACAACTTGTATTTTTTGAGTCATCTATTGCTGGTTGAATATGGCATGAAGCACTTTGGTTCATGTGTTTATGAAAGAGAGGGAGACATGACAAAGCCCAAATTAAATTTGGTTGGGTTTCGACTTGATAATTTTTTTTCTTGGTCCTTTTTTGGAGGAGAGTGAGAATTTACTAATATTTGTATCCTATAGCAGTCTAGCAATAGATGTTTCATGATCCTGAATATTGTAAAACTTTTGGATAGGTAATGCCATTGGTTTTGATGTGTGTGCGCGCTTCTGTAGTTTAGAAAATTTTAAACTATGAATATTACTTCTGCCTTCCTGGTTCTTTGTAACATTTGATCAATATACATAATGTTATAAGATTTGCTTACTTGCTGAGGATGACAACTAAGCTTTTTCCCTGTTTCTTTTTTAAGTATTTAATAATGTTATGATGATCATTGAATTCCCCCTTTAACTTTGCTTCTATTATTGCTGAAGTTCATTACATTCTTTTTTTTTCTTTTTTTTTTTGGATTACGAGGAATCGAACTTATGTCCTCTGCCCAAACCCCCACTTACTCTTGCCACTTGAGCTAAGTCCAAGAGTCAATGTTCATGACATTCTCGTTATTTACCTTCTGTGCTGTTTTTCCCTGTCCATTTTTAGTAAACAAAGATATGAATTTGATATAAAGAGATGTTTGCATGATGGTTACATTAATGTGCTTTAAAGATGATGCACACTAAAATCTTATTTGCTTGGTACCCTTTGATGCAGGGAAGTGGAAGATTTTGCCCGCAGATTAAATTCTGACTGGCCAGAGAGGATGCAAGAATTTTTATCATCAGGGCAAGAAAGGAAGACAATGCTTTTTGCTGGCAACGGGAATGGTTTTCAAAGTCGACATACTTGTATGCTTTTTCCCCATGTTTCAGTGATTTTACTTACCCTTTTGCTTTCTAGCTGAACTTTTAAAATTGTTTTTCTAGAACTTTTTTCTCTCCTTTTTTCATGTTTTATTCAGTATAACTGAAAAACTTAGTTGCATATTCTGGCCTTCAACTCCCTTTCCTTTTCAAAATTAGTTCTTTCTCATTCTAGTTTCTTTTTGCACCTTCTGCATTTTGGTCTGCTAGGGTTGATGACATGGTTTCAATGTTTTTCTCTTTTTCTTTTCTAAAACTTGTTTTCGTCTGTTATATATTTGATGCATGTTAGTCTGTTAGTACACACTGCTGTGCAGAGTGACAATTATTTCTTACCATGTCCTATCAACTTGTAGACCATCATGTGCTATTATTGCCAAAGAGACTTTTCTTTTCTTCTTACCTTAACTTTTTGACGGGGTTTGTCTCTGACGGGGTTTGTCTCCTTGAATAGTGCTTGAATTTATTCAGTTTGCAAATATTAATAAAGCATTTCTATATGATTATGATTTCCCTATTTTTTGAGATAACATGCTCTAAAAATTCATACCCATTTCAGCCATTGTTGTCGTGTCATCCCAACTAAGTAGATATCTTTGCATGTACAGGACTGGACTCAGAATGGAAAAGAATCCTTACAAGTCCTCCCAGATGGCCAATGGCTTGAACAATTTTGAGAGATGCTGACAAGCGCTAGAAAAGTGTTGCATGTCAGCTGTTTTTCTTTTTCCCATTTACTGTTCAATTTTATTCTTTGCAGTTCATTGTTGGTGCTTGGCCCAGGCGCAATTTGATGCTGGGGGCAGTCTCTTGTACTTATAGGAAAGAAATAAAAAAAGGAAAAAAAAAAAAAGAAGATTCTCTTAGCTTGTATGGATTATATTCATTTGTGCATTTGCCTATGATTTGTTCCTATGAGTTTTGATTTAAAAGCTCATTGTAACTTTTGAATTATGGAATGTTTAGTAAAAGGAAATTGGAGAGAAGAGAAAGCAAAGATCCATGTGTCTCGGAGGGTAGTCCTAATATATAGATCATTTCATTTCTATTCCCTCTAATTCCCTTTTACCAAAAATCTTCCTGATTTATGTGAGCTCAATAAGGATCATTTTGAAGGTGCTTTTTTATGTTTTAGCCCACTTGGAATTAGTTGAAGCTGCTGGTGAAAACCCAGCCTGATTCATTGGCTTATTAATATGAAAGCACTGCAATAGATATGGAAAGATTGAGAATTAATAGCATGTAATATTCTTCCAGAAAATGAAATTTAGCCAACTTCTAATTCAAATCTAGGTTATACGTCAATAATAATAATAATAATAATAATTTCATCATACAAGCTACTGGACTATAGTAAACAGCAGCCTCTTTAAGTGATAGCATCCTTTTCCCAGTCTTATCTCCTTTGATTGGAAGTTGTACGTGCATGTCACTTCTTAGCTTCGTGCCATATGCTTGACAAAGACATCATTTTGGCCAGACCCTCATGGAACAAAGCAAAACTTCGAAAAGAGAATCAATCACAAAATACGTGTTCCTAAGGCAAACTCATCTTATCTACCAGTACACGGAATCTCTTAAATCTCCTGACCTCAGACCATCTGCTATCTCAGAAAAAAACGAATCTTAAAATGAACACTTCAATGTGTCATCCAATGTCTAATGGTTGGGTGGTGTCTCATGTCTCAGCTGCTGATTTAAGCCCATCCTATCATATCATTTGGCTGAAATTGTGTTACAACAAAGTTACAAATGTTACATAATCTCCTAAGTTTTGCTATCAGCTCCTGTAAACTAATACCTAAGATACTATTCTGCTGGGGATTAATGGTTCGTTGATTGGTGATCCTCTTTGATGTGAGGGCAAGGCATTTCTGGTTCCCCTCTTGTCCATAAAATCTTGAGTTCACCTCTCTTCTTTCCCAATGACAAAAAGGTGCCTGCATTCATGATTACAGAAAAATATTTCAAAAACCAGTACTAGTTTTCACAAGTCATGCTGTAACCAAATATGGCTCATATGGTACAGTGGTGCATGGATCCTGGGTGCAAACCCAGGCAGGGGAAGCATGGAAGTGAAAAAGAAACAATTATAAGAAACATGGATAAAGTTTTGAATTAGCTTAGTAAGGCGATTCAACAGCCAATCGAACAGATTCATTTTTTTTTTCTGGCACAATAATCAGCATTTGTGATTCAAATTTAATTGAGTCTGATAATTTTACTTACCAAGTGTAAATGGGACAATATAGAGCAAAGCTGGTTGACCATGCCCATCCATCAAGTTCAAAGCCAAGTATGTGACAAGGAGACCTGCATATCAAAATTCAAGGAATGATGTAAAAGACCAAGACAATAGGCACCTCCACCACACCACAAGCCCGATTTCAGCCTGAATGTGGCCGGGCTGGGCCAATTTCAACCCAAAGTAACCGGGTTGAACCGATTTTCAGCCCGAATAAGTGACCGGGCTGGCCCAAATTTAAGTGATCAACCTGCCAAATTCCAGCATGAATGTGACCCAGCTGGCCCGATTTCAGCCTGAATTTAAATTACCAGGCTGGCCTGATTTCAGCCTGAACCGGAAAGATAGGAATATAAGGAGGAAGCACCAGATTAGTAGTATTGTTTCTTAATCTTGTTAAATCAAAGCGTTGTGCAATTGCATCTCTATTCATGCTAAACTATAAATTGTGTACATATTAGACAGAAGAGTACTGCACGCATAGGCCTAATGTATTATAATTATAATAAATATAAACCTGTAAGGCTCTACTTTAAACCCTTTTCCCCATCCTGTTACAATCCAAAGACCACCAACTTGACAAGTTTGCAATACCTGTGGTTTCTTCTTTCATTAGAGATATAACCACAGCCTTTAAGTGTCAGCACCTCTATTATCTCTTATTCTTGTTACTCTGATGCACTTAATATGTCCAGAAAAATTGTGAGGCAGTTGCCTAGAATAGACCATAGTTAAACTACAAGTAAATTATTACTGAATAGCCTTGTATTTGTATATAATTTTGAGGAATCTCATAATTATTAACAGGTCCAAACATTTTCAAGGAAAATTACTCTGCTGACACATTCTATCAATGAAAACTATCCCCAGATCAAACATAACATACCTAAACCATAAGCAGACATTGCCCACAAGAAGTATCCAGACCGAAGGTTCTTCTTTGCCAACCAATCATACCTGTAAAATTATCAATAGATAATTAAGTTCATGAACTATTAACAAGAAGACACAAACCATTCTCCACATCTATCTAAAACATTTTTACAATGAGTTAATGTGGGTTTGTATTTTAAGACTAAAATGAACATTAGTAGTCCAAGGAAGATGAACAGGAGAGGGATATATTGTATGATCTATATATGACTTTCAATTCAACCTTAGTGAAAATGCTACTAGAAGTCCTGGTAAGATTATGTCCCCAAAACCGATGATGCTGTAACCACCCCAAGGATCAAACATACGTGGTATCTTGAGTAGCATAGGGATACCATCTTCTCCACTTTTATCACCTCGAGCTACCTGTACAGAAGTGAAAATGTTGCAATAATTTAGGAGGGGAAAAGCATCCTGTTTATGTGACCAAAATCAAGCTTTGTAAAGAATGGTAGAGAAGGGAGAGCTTTCTTGAAAACACTCACCACTATCATCACACTCTCATGGAACAACCATTTAGAGACGAACACCCAGAAGATGTCATATAGGAAGGCACAACTGAGAAGAACAGTTCCAACCTTATAGAGAAAAAAGCATACGTTATCGTCTTTATTCATAATAAAAGTTCAGTAGTATACAGAAAATCCATCTTCAATTGTTTCACTGATATATAAATGCCCCATTTTTGCCTCCTATGCTTAAAATTCAAGAATATCACCAACAACCTAAGTAGGAGATTGCGCCAAAGACAAGCTCTTTAAAAACCAGAAACAGTGAAAAACAGAGAAAGTAAAGTATGAATACCTTGAGATTTTGTATGCGGACAATCTGAAGTACTGTAATTATCAATGCAATACCCTGAATGACAGAAGACAAAATAAAAGAAAGGTAAATATGGTACTAATTTATTTCTCAATTTCTTGGAAGTTTACAAGGTTGCCACTCAGCAAACTGAGTTCAGGTTAAACAAGGATGTCAGTAATAAGAAATCCTAAATGGAAGAACTTCAATTTCTAAGTGAAGCTATATCAAAAGGGGACAAGTATCATCACTTAAATTGATTTTTTTAAGTGATAAGAAAATGAAACATTGAAGTGAAAATGAAACAATAATAAGAACATGGAAATGAAAACCGATAGTGGCTATATCAATGGGCCAAGAACCATCTCCAATCATGTTGCACTACCAATTCACATGAAATGGAACAGTTTGGTCTCTGGTAACAACCTAGTTTCTTATATACAAAGCAGATATTAGGAATTTGATCATGTTATAAAAAGTTTTTCTTTCAGTTGACCAATAGAAAAAGAATTCTCTCCTCAATTCTCTTGTCTCATGACTCCACGTCTAGCAGATAATACTAATGCAATAAGTAATTACTCACTCGATCTATATATTTAAACAAAAAATATACATACATTGCAAGACAAGAAGGTACTATCCTCAAGGCTTTATTTAATATTTTAAATTACTGTCAGATGATGGATATCAGATTCCATGCAAACATTCAGTTTTATGCCAGTAACATTCCAATGGATGGGAAGTAAAACCTGCGATATGCAGCAAGGGGATTGCTCATGATTGTATCACAATTTTCTATATTTTAATAAGAAATACCAGGCCAAAAAATAAATAAATAAACAGTAGAAAAAGTTTGTATCAAGAAAATTTCACCCAAGAAAATAAAGTGAAAGTATCAGATCTGTTCGTACAAGAATATCTTGACCAATCCAAGCAAACGATACACTGCGATTAACTCCCCAAACCACAGCAAACACTATGCAGAAGGGAGTAACGGCGAGTGACAGATATGAGACAGCTCCAAAGAATGGTATTTTCACAAATGTTTGTCCAGCATGTTGAAACCATCTGAAACTATAAAGATTCTGTTGTCAATTCCATATCATAACAAGGGAATCTAATAGAACAAAGCATCTACTTAACATTAAAGGAAAGGAGAAAAAGCTTGCTCATGCAAAAGTTAGGTAAATTCATATCTGAGAAATGTTCACCAGGAGTTATATGTGTCTCTTGCTAAATTTGGTCTATAGTGCATTACCTCTTCGATGCTATATATCTTTCGGGAAAGAGGTATATAGAAAATAATTGACAACTAGGTCAATTTATTCTCCTCCTAATTTGCTATCATTTATAACCACAATTCAAATTAGTTAATCACAATTTAAGATCATAAATAAATTATACACCACACAACATGATCTTTGGTTTGATGTTGATTATTAAAAGCACAAGATATCTAAACAACATGACAGCCACAAATTCAAACCAAAGTCTACAAACTAATTACCAAATCCTCCTCTCACCCAAGCACCTTCCTTCACAGATGGGTTAGCCTCTGATGGCAGAAGTTTACAAACAAAATTGCATAGTAAACAAGGATAAAAGACTTACCATGATAACAGAGCCACCAAGCAAGTTTGTAGTCCCTGAAAAAGAACATGAAGGATATAAAGATTTAGCTGCTATATCAACAATAACATCATGCTGCAATCTATGTAACAATTAATTATAACTCAATGTTTGGGTTGATCAATATCATTTTCTATAAAAAAAACTTATTGAGTAGTCTAAGTGTGTCAAGTATTACATCGATGTCAATAGATCCCCACCCATAAACAATATTACAAAATATTATTACTATGTAATATTTACTTTATGTTAGTTGTTGTATATGTATTGCATCAGCTGAATACTTATGTGTTTTAGAAGAAATAAAAACATTTATGGAATTTGGAACTTTCCTAAAAACCAGTTGGCTCATTATAGGCTGCAAGCCCATTTGGTTCAACTCAATTGAGGTCATTGAGCCAACTCAAGTAGCTCGCAAGCCTAACTTGAGCCGAGCAAAAGCTTGAAAAACTGGTTCACAGCTGTGAGCTGAGTTAAAAACAATCAAACCGAACATGACCTGGCCTTGGTTCAGCTTAGCTTGACTCATTTCCAACCCTAGAATTGAAAATTTGATAAGCATATTAATGTTGACCAAGGAGTATTCTTAATTATGTACATTAGTGATTGCCATTTACTGATTTTATTTGTTTAGGGTTTATTATAGTTAGGAATACACTTAAATTTGGGCTTTCATCTATTGGATTTAACCCAAGCTATCACGTCCTAGTTTAAATGATACCCTTTCAATTTGAACAATTGAATTACGAGTATTTGAGGTTTTCCTATATAAAAGTGTTTAAATTCTAGGGTTTAGGTAGAAACGAAAGAAAAGGAAGAAAGACAACTTACAATAAGATATGAGATTGATATTAGATTATTGAAATTACAGGATTTAGGAAGGGAATGAGTACAAGAGAGAAAGGAGAATCTCAATAACATTCTATTAGATGAAATGGTTTGTTGAAAAATACAAAGCACTAACTCCTATTTATACTAATAATTAGGTCAAGTACTAGTGTAGATTAAAATTACTAGTACAAGCCCAAACCCACTAATACAATAAGACTCTAATCCTAATTAAATAAGGAAACAAATCATGAAACATAATAAAATTAGGAGACGACTCCTATGATTGCTTTCTCAATTAGAGCACTAATTGCCACAACATATACTAAAGATCTTCTCAGACATTTAAAGATACACTGAAGATATTATGATATATTCTAACACTCCCCCTCAAGCTAAAGCTTGCTACAAATAAATATACTAAAAGAAAATAATCCTAAATAATGTGGGCTCTGTAAACTATAGCTGGAAAGACAACTCAAGGATGCTGGAGAGACAATATATGAGATAAGCAATGTTGGAAAGATAACTTAGTAAGACAATTGGAATTATGCACGGCTAGAATAACTGGTTGAAATGTAGCATGACCAAGGAGGAAGAGACATCGCTAGAAAAACGCAAAGCGGAAATTTCCTGGAAAGCAATCATGATGCACAGCAAGACTCAAACTTCAAAGAGTCATTAAGAACAACATTTGGAAGCTTCAAACAATAGGAAAATTTAGGAGATCCAAAACTTAGAAATTGAAACTAAGGCTGGTGTGAATTGCAGCCCTAGAAATTAAGACTAAGGCTGGAGTGAATCGCAACCAATAGAGAATTCATCAATGGTATGACTCATTAGTGAGATTGCATAAATCACCACCGGTATGATTTGTCAATGGGAGACTCGTGTGAATCACAACCAATAGAGAATTCATCACCAGTATGACTCATTGGTGAGATAGGAGAAATCACCATAGGTATGATACATCGGTGGGAAGAAAAGTACCCATTGGTATGATCGTCAATGGGTAGAAATGTCACCGCTGGTATGATTCCTAAGCGGGAAGAGAAGCTGGTATGATTTGTCGACAGGAAGAGATGTCACCACCAGAATGATTCATCGGCAAGAAGAGACAGAAAAATAGTCATAGAGGAGTTCTAGATTTTAGGGAACTTGGCAGCAGAATAGTGACGGGACTAGGTCACGGAGGATGATACTGCTCTAATACCATGTTGAAATTATAGGATTTAGGTAGAGAATGAGTAAAAGAGAGAAAAGAGACTCTCAATAATATTCTATTAGATGATATGATGTGTTGAAAAATACAAAGCACTAAAGAACTTCTAGGTGTCTTAAAGAAGAAGCAAAATGATGACGTGTAAAGTATGGTAATCTGGTTTATCAGTAAATTGATTATAATCTAGATTAGAGGAAGAGATGAATTGTAATCATGAAGAACCAAGCCTGGAAAAAGAATAACTCACCTCTACCCCACCAATGCAAAATAGAACCACCAGAACTTCAACAAACCAGAAGGACATTAATTTGTAAAGCATAACCAAGAAACAAGAAGCAATCACAACAAATAAAATTGCTCCTGCAGTACTGATTTCCACATAACCACTGGAACCAGCATTCTCTGTATTTAAATATTCATCTGAAGCATCCTGCGAGTGTAAATGTTATCCATATATTAGTAACTGAATTCAATTAATGTTTTTAAATATGAGAGGAAAGCTTCCTTTATAAAGAACAAAATTAGCTCATATCAAAAGAGAATAAACTTTTATTTAATGAAGCCTATGTGACAGGTCTGCAAGGAACGCGAGATTTATTGTTTTAATGAGTTGGTTTGTCTTTTCAGCATTTCTTCTTTCTGTCTTTGTTAAGGAGGCCTCATTTTTGTATTCCTTCTTTCTTCACTCTAATAAAATTCCTTCTTTTATATATTAAAAAAAACGAATAAAATTGGCATGAAAAGGAACTAGGTAACCTTTAAAAGCTTCTCCCGCTCAATTGCTGCTTCTCTGGCAGTCCAGGCAGACCAATAAGAAGCGCAGAGAATGGTACCAACAGCCATAAGCCATAAAAACACTTCTGCAACATCGACCAATGGACGCAGTGGAGAGTATAACTGCACAGACACTTAAGAGTGGGCGTACATGCAGAAGTGCAAAGTATATCACATAAGACACAAAATCCGATCAGGTATAAAAAAAAAAAGTAGTTATTTTGAACTTTCCAGTGGCACGGGAAAGTCATAATTAATTACTAAAGAATAGACATGTGTTCACAGAGAAAGTGAAACATACCTGTGGAGTTGCTTTGTATATGACTTTCCAAGTTTTCACCAGCATCTTGTGGAAGCATGACAGCAGGTATTCCAATATCAATATCAGTTTCATTCTCTTCACAAACCATCTTGAAAAGTTCTGCACAATAAGGACATGAAATAGTTGCTTAAAACAAACACAATATAACCCCTTCTTGCAAAATGTCTTTTTGTTTACTCTAACAACAAATAATGAACAAAAATTATTTAGCATTCTCTGCAACTATGATCCACATGATCACTTCTAACCGTATAATTAGTAATGGAGAAAAGGAAAAAGAAATAGACTAGAGGTCTCAAAAAGCATTTTAAAAAGCAAAAATTACATGCAAAGACCTGTACGGTAATTTATAATGAGGATGGCTGAAGCACCAGCTTCTTCAGCTATATTTGCCTTGGTTGTGAAACTACATTGTCCTCGGTGCACCAAAATGATCTCGCCCGTGAGCTACCAAAATTTCAAGGCACTCCAAATTACAAATTAATAAGTATCTAAAAAAAATTTAGAGCTTTTAATCTGGACATCTATGCTTCACATGGAGAAGTTGCATTTGGTAAGCTCTATAGCATAAAATTAGAATACCTTATTTTTAGGCTTGCTACAACAATCAGGAGGGTCCGCAATAGCAACTCTAGTACGGTTGGCACGTTTTTCTTTTGATTCCAACGTAGGACCAAATCTTGCGCCAACACCAACAGACTCACTATTTTCCACACCGTCAATCCAAATTGGGACTTTAACCTAACAAAAGAAAAATTGGTCAAACCCGTTAAAAGAAAAACCCATGCATGCTTACATCTATCAATACTCTATAAGAAAATAGCAATAGGCCACATAGTAGTTTGCTGGAAGCCTGGAAGACATAAGCTAAAAGATTTGCAAATTTCATTTTTAAGAGTTCATAAAATATGCTTTTATCGCTGAGCTGGCCACCATCACCTTGATCTCAATCAAATTTTTTATGTATTCAAAAACCAAACATTTCCTTCTTTTCACACCTAAACAGACCATCACTGAAGGCCAATCAAGAAAAAAGAAGCACATGACTATAAAAAATTTACGGGGAAGGATAAAGGGTAAATTTTTTTCGAGAAGAATATATACAAATTCAGGTCTTTGAGTGTATCCAGAAAACGAGTCCAGCTGAGTCAACCTCAAGTGCCAAAGATGCAAGTTTGCATGATTGTTTGGACAGGCAGAGGAAAAAGAAAATGATGATGAAATAAAAGATATCATACAAAAGATAGTTACAATAGTTAGCATGCTTGAACCACATAACATAGATCTCCCTATTGCAAAAGCCAGAAAAACACCACTATGCGATGATAAAGAGGCAAAAAAAGAATCACTGTACAATTGAACAGGGCGACACCTCATGACAATACCTACAGGAAGAAATTCTATTAAAAAGCAAACTTAAGGGTATGTTTGGGATGAAAGAGTTTAGAGGGAAAAATTTTCATTTCTGAATTGAGAGAATTATAAAATATTTATAAAAATAAGTAAAGGATGATTGGAAGGTTACATCATAATCTCCAATTTGATTCCTCTAATTTTAAACAATTCTCAAATAAAGGGAATGTTTATTTAAAATGAAAAATTCCCCCTCCCTTCCCTTCCCTTCCCCTCCAAACCCCTCCATCCGAACATACCACAATGACTCCAGTATCACTGTTTTTCCCCTCTTTTTCTCCATTTCCTTACCAACATGAAAACTTCTGCTAGAAATTAATAGAGAGAAAAAAGAAAAAAAAGTATCTTTTACTGAACAGAGCCTGATACGACCAGTAATCTAAAACTTAATTGAGCATTTTGTGTCCAAAAACAGAAAAAGAGCATTTTAATTGAACATACACCACACCATCATTGATGGGGTGGCAAAAAAGAGCTCTAATCTTTCCAATCAGAAAGCTAAAATCAAAAACCAAAAGAACATCACTTTTTTTTTTTAAATTTGAATCCTACCCAACTCCTCAACTTTCCTGGAAAAAAAAAAAGGAATTTTCATTTCTTTTTCAAATCCTCTTCTTGTTCCTTCACTTCCCCAGCAGCCAAACAGAAAACTCAAGATCAAAAAAAGAAAAAAAAAAAAAAACAAGAATGACATATCTAAAACTAGCTCAGCAATTCACACCAGGAATCAAAGTTTTGTTTTGTTTTTTTTTTGTACCAGAACAAAGTTGTTGTCACAGCCAGGCCTCTTGGGAGCAATATTGTCAGGGTGAACTATGTCTCCAGCCAAACTCAAAGTGACAAGAAGCATGAACACAGAACCAACCGTATATATAGCTCCATGTGAAACCATGCTGAGTGAGAAGTGAGATTCTTGTTGGAAATTTAAGGAGAAAAACAAAAGGGGTTATGGTATCAGAGGTAAAGATTTTATCTTTGGAGAGAAAAAAGAGGAAGAAGAGGAACTGGGGTGGAGGGATCGGTGGAGAGAGAAAAAGAGAGAGATATAGAAAGAGAAAGAGAAGGGGCTCTCAAGAGGTTTTTGCCTTTTTTTATTATTATTCTTATTTGTTTTGTGCTTGTCGTATGTAGGATGGAACATGAGGAAAACACCGCGTGGTAACCGTTGAACTAGAATTTCCTCTACTTTTCGTTGATGGTTTGGTGGGGTAGCCACGAGCTTTCTCTGTACGTGATGGCCACGCTGCATTGAAGCATGTCTATACTAAAGCTAAGTCAACATTGACAATGGATAATGTACGTTGGTGTCAATTCAGAATAGGTGATTCCATCCGTAAATAAATTTGATTTTGTTTCAGTTTAGATAGATTTATATATAATTTATATTGATTACATTTATTATAATAAATATTTATTAAATATTTTTATTCTATTTAGATAAATTTATTAAAATAATTTATAAAATTTTTATAAAGTATTTTAAGTTTATTTTTATAAACTAAAATTTTAATTTATAAAAAATAAGTTTATGTGAAAGTTTAAAATACTTTAAGTACTAGTTATTTTTATAATAATTTTTGATAAAATTAATCTTAAAGGATTGATACAATTCATAACATATTCTTTAAATACTTGATATTTATTCTAAAGAATTCATGAAATGTGTTTATCTAAATACTAATTATAGTTTATTTTAGACAATATTTATGATAATAAAGGTCTACCCTAATAAATACTTATACAAAATATTTATTTAAATGAACCATTAGTGATTAAGGGTCTTTTGCAATATTAAAAATTTAAACTTGTAGAAATCACTTGTAAAAAATGATAACATCAATATTATGAATGAGATTAATTTTATGAACACGTATTAAAAAAAATAGATGTTGGTGTAATGGTAAGAATGAAATCACTTCATTTGTATAATTTATATTTTTTATGTCAAAAATTTTTATTGATGAAAGATATGTATTATAATTGGGAGTTACTATAATATTTTGATAAGTTTAATATTTAATATGAGTTGAAAATTATTCATTAGCTATTAATTTTATAATAAATATTTAAAAGTCTATTAAATATAAATAATAATTAATAAATATTTGACAATTTACCTTAAATTTTAATTAAAAAAAATATCAGAATAATTTCCATCACGTCTAATACCTCATTTCCTAAACTTGTTTTTCAAATAAAAAATGTAAGAGATAAAGGTAAGTCAACAATGCTAATGGATAATTAGATGTTGGTATGAGACAACAGTAAGTAAATTCAAACTCATCATTTAAAGGTTTTTTATTATATCAAGACTTTAAGAATGTAAAAAAATACTTATAAGAAAGCGTAATCTTAATATTTTAAAAGAAATTAGCTTTATATTTAAAAAGTGTAAGACTTAAAAAAAACATGTTAGTGTAATTTTTTGTTTTTGTAAATTAAAGTATCTTCTTATTCAAAACTTAAGATATTAATCTTACAAAATATGTTTAAAGAAGTAAAAATCCTAACTATATATTTTTTTATACATATTATTTCAAAAAATTAAATATAAAATAAAATATTTAAAATAACTTAACCTTCCACACGTACCAAGACATGTTGATAAACGGTAGAATGGAATGATTTGTATAATTTAGATTTTTTATGTCAGAAATTTTTCTTGATAGAGAATATGTATCACGACAAAATTCCCATTTCTTAACTTTTTCTTCAAATAAAAAATATAAGACATAAAGCTAAGTCAACAATTATTTTATTATTTTTATGTACGGTACAGAGTGAAATATTTTAATTCTTATATGAAAAATATGATAATAATTCTTGCGAAGAGGATAGTACGATGGGAACTAGAAATATATTATAAAATTAGTACGAGAATAAGAATAGAAATAGAAGTGTAATTATTAATTTTGTCATTTTTAAAAAAAGAGTTTGACAATTTTTTATAATTTTTATTATAACCAAATTATTATCCAAAAACTAAATGATTTATACAATATATTATTTGTACAACATAAAATAATATGTGGAGCAAATCTTACAAAAAAAAAAAGTGATGCAATTCCTGATGAAATAGAAAATATAAAAAGAGAGAGTCGTGGGTTTCACAAATTTAGAATTAAATTATCCGTTTTTTTTGGTCTCAATCTTGTCTTTCAATAAATAAATAAAATTGGACTAAGAAAAAATATAGAGAGAGAGAAAGTAACTGGGCTCTACCTCTTTTAGTTTCTTTTTTGTAATAGAAAGTGCAGAGGAGATAGATTTTCTTATTCTAACGTCTTAGGAATATGTTTGGATTCACGATAAGAGATAGAGTAAAGTGAAATTAATTGGAATAGTAAATGGTGTTATTATTTAAATGTTTAAAAAAGAGATAAAATGAAATAAAATTATAATTTTTTTATTTTTCTTTTCTTTTAAATTAGAGAATAAATAATGGAATGAGTTATAAAATTATATTTTTATGTTTATGTTTAAGACAAGAGTAATATGAGAATAATAAATTTAAAATTCTTGTCACCTCATTCACTTTTATTAAAACTTACAAAAATGGATCATTCCACTATTAAATATCTAAACAATGATATGAAAATTTTATTCTATATCACCTATTTTATTTTATTATATATCATTTCATTATACTTAACATAAAACTTCTAAACATAGCCTTAGTGTTTACATTGGTACTTATGACCAGTGTTGTCAAAATTAGATTTGATCAAACGGTTCAACTAGTTTGATCGCGAATCAGACACTTAAACAGTTATGGTTCAGTCTTATAACCGAATTTATGATTAGACCACTTTTAATTAATCAAAATTTAATTATACCACTTAGTTCATTCGATTAAACTGGCATAACAATAATTTTTTTAATAAAAAATTCAATATTTCATAAATATTTTTATATATTTTATATTATTACAAGTGAATTTTTTTTATGTTATCCTATTTGATTATCCAATTTAAATATTTGAAAATTTTAACAACATTGCTTATGACTTTTGTCGAAACTGTTCAGTGGTTCCAGTTGAACAAATCCTCATTAGTGTTCAGTGGTTCCAGTGGAACAAATCCTCATTAGTAAAGACATCGTGAGGTAGTCTTTATTAATCGAGTCTTCACTCAAAATTCAAATTCGAACAAATAAGACAGAGGATATACCTCCTCAACCGCTTTAATTAATAATAATTAGTTAAAATTATTTTATTACGGAGAATTAAAATTCCAAAAAAACAAAAAAAAGAACATGTTCTCGTACTTGTTTTGGCGATTTGGCTCACGTCAAGGAAGCGCGTGGGGCAACATTTTATCTTCAGTACAAAGGTTACCGGCTACCGACTAAACCAGTCGTAGGTTCCGTATGGACCGTACAGATAAGACCGGTGTACAAAATGAATTTCTGACTTTAATCCACTGCATCAGGTACATCTTTTGATAGAACACGTGTCATTTTACTATTGGATTTTACAAAACTCTTAATAGCACCTGGAATTATTTTTTCTAGTTTTAAACCCAATGTCAAATGATACTGTGACGCGTGTCTATAACCGTAGACGTGGCCGCATAGTGAAGCTTCTATTTTCTACTAAGCACAAGACACTTGCTACAAAGTAGGGCCCTCACATGGGATACATTGTTATGCAATCTAATATTAGTATCATACTTTACTAAAAATTTAACACATAAAATAATATTATAATATATACAATATTAAGATTTAATTTTAATTTATTGTCAGTGTAAAAAATTTTTATATTATTGTCTAATTATGTAATGACACATTATTAAAAGTATTAGATTTTAAAAGTAATTATTATAATATTCAAACTTTTTTAATGATTTAATAATGCATGATTGAGTAACAGTGTAAAAAAAATTTATACTAAAAATGAATAAAAATTAAACTCATAATATTATATAATAAAATTTTAATTAAATATAAATCGTTGATTGGTGCACAAGTCAAAGTAAAGCATATCCACACATGACACATGCACCACAATTGATGGATGGGTGGGATCACACTTATACCTATCAACATGTGGGGGGCCCTATTTGGAATTTGGCCCAATTGTTCATGAGTCATGAAAGATAGACATCAACCC
This sequence comes from Styphnolobium japonicum, assembly GCA_023212625.1. NCBI lineage: Eukaryota > Viridiplantae > Streptophyta > Magnoliopsida > Fabales > Fabaceae > Styphnolobium > Styphnolobium japonicum. The sequence goes on from JALBWW010000014.1 coordinate 1,450,405, forward strand.
ATTAGGTAGGGGGCTTGAGTTTCTGCTACAAAAAAAAAGGTGCTTTGATTTTGCTTTTCCTCTGCAAATGCTAGATATCTCCATGGTTTTATCTACGTTTATTTAGTTTTTTTATTTTATTACAAACAAGGTGAAAGACTCAATACCAGGATAAAGATATATATAAGCTAAAGTATAAGCAAAATGATTTATATAAAATTTGATTTTGCAAGCAAATAATTTTAAAAAAGATTGAGTATACCACTTAACTACAACTGGTTCACTTAGATATTAGTGATGTGGAATACCTATTTATAACCTGAAAACGTAAGGAGAAGATTGCTCAAGTAAAATTTTAAAAAACAAATATATGAATTTTTAAAATATAGATTTTGATTGTGTAAATTGCATCTTTCATATATTAACTTCAAAATTAATTAGACATTAGAATTATTATATACTTATTAAAACACATATTAAAAGTATATTAAATGTCAATAATTTTGTAACTCAATTGATATCGACTTTAATATTTTAGATTGGAGTGTAATGATGTTTATGTTCAGGCAGAGAGAGGGGCAAATGAATGTCAAGACCCTCTCAAATTTGTAATTTTTTGAATTTTTTTATATATTTTCATGTGATTTTTTTGTTTATTTTATCATTTTATATGATATATGTTTTTTGTTAACCCCTCATTGTCATGATCCCCCTCTCATTTAGTTTATGGCTCCGCGCTTGATGATGTTGGCTATGAATCTATTTTCCTAAGTGCTAACACCTCCAATATACTAAAAGCTTAGTTGAAGAGGTGAAAAGTAAGAGTGTAGAAAATAATAAAAATCACTTACACTTGATTTTAAATATATACTTTTACCTTGTACTCTATTTAAAGTTGTTTACTAATATAAAACCTAGCTCATATACGTCACTCCTCCTACGTCAGTTAGATGATACAATCATGTTAGAAAAGGTTGAGTGGCATTACTGAAACATTTTTATAATTCTTTAATGAAAGGTTTTAATCAAGTGAAACTTTTACTGCCATGTTATTTCATTCGGGTTTACAGTGTGGTGTTTTAGAACAATTTGATAGTGTGTACTTTTTCTACTTTCAACACAACATTTTTTTTTATTCTTTTATGTTCAAGATGCAACTTTTTAGGGATATTCTGTATTAGATTCTTCTTTGGGAGTGTATTAGAATGTGTAGAATCTACCAAAAGATGCCCTGGTTGAGAATGCCTTAATATAAATATTATTTTTTGAAACAAAAAAGGCCAAAACAATATTATTGTTTAATCTACCACCAACAATACTATATTCAAAATTATGGTAGTTGACAACTACCTTAACTTTTGCACTTATGATCCTAACGAACTCGAACTCGAGAAGCCATATATTTATTGTGCCTAGAGATAGTGGGTAAATAAAGTTTAAAATGATATTTACGTACACAAATAAAATTTTCACACTTTTAATAAGCTTACCCTACACTGGGATAATGACAATTATCTGATGGTGTGAGTCTCATTAATTATTATTGTGGATCTACATATATAGGACTCACCATTACGTAGCTATCATCGATTCATTATCCCTGTAAGAAAAAGTTTTTCATTGAGTATAAATAAGAATCTCTTCTTTTGTTTAGAATAAAGGAGTGAAAGAGCATGCAATTGCATACAATGATACAAAAATATAAAAATAAGGTAATGTTAAGTGGACAAGTTTTTATAGACAAAAAGAATATAATTAATTAATGTGCATAATTATTAAATTTCATGTGAGTTTGTATTAAAAATAATTAATGTGACCTTGTAAGGGGTCTAAGATCGAATTTCATCATTAACCTGGGAGGGGAGGGTTTTAGGGAAGGGAGATGGATCTCACGTCGTTTAACCTATACTCATGAAAAAAAAAAAAAGAAATTGTGTAAAATTTAAAAGCAAATCTAATAGTATAAAAAATGATATAACATTTTATATATTATATTATCTATCATTAACCAAAAGATTAATATATACAATTCGAACTTGAAACCTTTTATTTGAATTGCCATCACCTAACCACACATTGAGAGTTGCATGTTATAAGAATTTGAATTCTATTCATCCATTCCGTTTGTTGGTTGTTGCCTCTAATTAGTCGTTCACTTTCTTTCTTTATCTTTGTAGAATTATTGTTGCTTCCTTTTAATAAAGCTACATAGCTTTAAGCATGAAAATGGCCCCAAATTAGTCGTTGATAGAGAATCAAATTGAATTTATCCAGGATCACGAAATGCTATAGTTCTTAAATATTATTTCTTTAATTTATTTAGAAGTAATTTACAGGACCATGCACCTTTTCCTAGCTATAGTGGAAAAAAAAGTACAATTGGTTGGATCCAACTTATTCTTGGAATAAACAACTCAGCACACAAATACAAAAATTAAGCGTAATAGTTAAGGATGTGTGCTCCTTACCTTCAAGGTGATGAAAAAAAGAACAAAAAAATGCAGTATAAATATGGATTTTGGATTACAAATTAACACAGATTTCTCAACCCCAAACAGTAGCATGCACAGATCATATAGGTTATCAAGAAGAACGAATTTCAAGGATTACCTGGATAGGAAGATGATGAACAATCCATGGTTTTCCTGTAGTAGATCAAAGAGAAACAGCAGAATCCTTGATTTGTCAGTTCTTGGTGTGTGTGTGTGGAGAGAAACTACTCCTTTCCTAGGGTGCCGTTTTCTTGTGTGCAGTCTCAATGAGGCAACCACACTGAAACCCTAGCTAGGAATAGGGGCCTCTCCCTGTGCATGTAACATGGGCCTACTTGCCCATCATAGCAGGCCTAGTACACAGGCCTACCACATTAAACCCACATAACAAAATTGTGCTCAATAGTAACAGGCCCAATAATCATTAGTGATCACATAATTGGGCTAATAACAAGAACAACAATATGCTCTAATAATTTTGACATCTAATTAATCTGAGTTTTAGTAAAATAACACTGATTTATGCAAGTCCAAAATTAAAATAATCCAACAATCTCCCACTTGGACAGCATAAGTCAGGTTGTTTGCTTTGATAAAGAAAACAATACTCCAGATTAATTTACAATATGTGGCCACAATAAGATGTCAAAATTGAGCGAGCACTATCAACCATTGGTCCAAAATGAAACTATAAGTAGCTTAGTAATATAGAAAATCATGCCCGATAGGGGCACTGACATCATATATACCAAACACTCATATCTCAGTGACCTGATAAATGTGAGATGTGGAATAAGGAAAAGCATATCAAAATTGTGATCAATCATGCAATTCCAAAACAAATGGCCCTAGCATCCGCCCAAGATGCTTGCTAAGATTCAACGAAGTATCTCAGCATAACACAATGAGATTGGGTCCAAAATGTCTCCAAAATATGCCAAAATTATACATGTATAATCATAAACAAAATTGCGCAGAATAATAACATCATATGGCATCAACAACAATAATAATGATAATAACAACAATTTATTCAAGAGTCTCGAGACATAATAACAAAGTTAATGTTGCTACAAATCACAAGACAAAACTCCCACTAACCCAAGGCATCAAAAGATCTCACAAGACCCATATGGGTTACATGTTCTACAAAAGTTTTAACAATTAAACCCTTGGTTAGAGGATCTGCCACCATAAGTTCTGTAGGTATATACTCAATGTGAGTCTGAAACTCCTGAACTTTCTCTCTAACAAACATATATTTGGTGTCAAAATGCTTTGAACGTTTAGAATTCTTATTGTTTTGAGATAAGCTCACTACAGCAGAGTTATCACAATATATGGTTAAAGGTTTGGAGATGCTCTCCACAACACCAAATTCAGAAATGAAATTCCTCAACCATATTGCCTGGCGAGTGGCTTCAAAGCAAGCCACATACTCTGCCTCCATAGTCGAAGTGGCAGTAAGTGTCTGTTTGACACTTTTCCATGAAATAGCTCCTCCTGCCAACATAAAAACATATCCTGATGTGAATTTATGGTCATCAGGGCAGCCACCATAATCAGAGTCAGAGTAGCCTATCACCTCAAGATGATCAGACCTTTTAAAAGTGAACAAATAGTCTTTGGTACCCTGTAGATACCTCATAACTCGTTTAGCAGCTTGCCAATGACCCACACCTGGTTTACTCAAGTATCTCCCAAGTACACTAATAACAAAGGCTATATCAGGACGTGTACAAACCTGAGCATACATAAGACTGCTTACAGCGGAAGCATATAGGACCTTCTCCATTTCACTTCTTTCTTTATCATTCTGAGGACACTGGGTATTAGAGAGTCTCTCACCCTTCTGAATGGGTGCAGCACACGGATTGCAAGATTTCATGTTGAACCTGCTCAAAACTCTTTCAATGTAGTTTTTCTGAGATAAGCCAAGGACCTCACGAGATCTGTCACGAATAATCTCAATGCCCAAAACAAAGGAAGCATCACCTAGATCCTTCATATCAAAATGGGCTGTCAACAACTGCTTAGTCTCAAACAAAAAATTCAACTGTGGATTATAAGGTATTACTTCTGCTTTACAACCCCAAACACGAAAATGCTTCAAACTGGGTTTTCTACCTGTCATCAGCTCAAAAGGAGTCTTGGAAACAGACTTGCTAGGAACATGGTTCAAGATGTATGTAGCTGTTTTTAAAGCATCACCCCATAAGAACTCTGGAAGAGTCGAATGGCTAAGCATACATCTCACCATATCCATAAGGGTGCGATTTCGCCTTTCAGCAACCCCATTTTGTTGAGGAGTGCCAGGCATAGTATGTTGTGCCTCTATACCACTATCCTGCAAGAACCTAGCAAAAGGTCCAGGATTTCTACCAGTCTCATCATATCTGCCATAGTACTCACCACCCATGTCAGACCTAACACATTTAATCATCTTGCCAAGTTTCAATTCAACAGCGGCCTTGAATGCCTTAAAGGCGTCTAAAGATTCAGATTTCTCACGAAGCAAGTCAATCCAACCATGCCTAGAGAAATCATCAATAAAAGTAATGAAATATCTAAAACCACCCATAGCAGTAGGAGTAATGGGTCCACATATATCTGTGTGAATCAACTGTAGAACTTCTTCATTCTTGGCAACCCTACTCTTTCTAGTCCCAGCAGTGAGTTTCCCTTTTACACAATCAACACAAGTATCGAAGTCTGAAAAATCAAGATTATGCAGAATATTCTCTCTAATCAGTCTCTCCATTCTCTCCCTGGAAATGTGTCCCAGACGTTTGTGCCACAACATGGAGGAGTTTTCGGTAACTCTACCACGCTTCTTTCCAACAACAGTATTGACAACTAAATATTGTTGGTCAATAGGAAAGGATCTAGTATCCAACAAATACAAACCATCACACAAATTTCTAGAACCAACAACAACTGAACCATAGGACAAAGAAACTCTTTTATTACTGAAGTGAAAAGAGTAGCCACAATCATCCAAAACAGAAACAGAAATCAAATTCATTCTCATTGAAGGTACAAAAACAGTGTCTTTCAAATTTAAAACATGTCCAGTAGACAACTCTAAGGAAACAACTCCTATGTGCTCCACTTTCACACTAGCTCCATTCCCAACAGTGATCATCAACTCCCCTTCATTTGGCATCTGCTTGCTTCTGAACTCCTGCAAAGAGTTTGTAACATGAATAGTAGCACCAGTATCTAACCACCATGTATAGGAAGGAACATAAACAAGGTTTGATTCAAAACACACTAGAGCCAAGGGGTTACCTTTCTTCTTTTCAAGCCAGCTCTTAAACTTCCAACAATCTGCTTGCTTATGCCCAATCATGTCACAGAACTTACACTTTCCATTGAAACGAAATCTGGGCTTTGCAGAATTCTCCCCAGAATGTTGCTTAGATTGCTGACCAGAATGTTGCCCAGGATCACCACTCCCCTTCTTCTTAAACTAAAATTTTCTACCCTTGTTCTTATGGAACTTCTTCTTGTCTTTACCTTTATGAGAGGCAAATTGCACACTATGAGACTTGCCCTTCTTCATTGTCTCCTCCTCTTGAGTGAGAATGGAAATCAGCTCATCAATACTCTATTCATTTTGCTGGGCATTGTAGGAGGTTCTCAACACATCAAACTGAGAAGGGAGAGACTCAAACACCTGCCATATTAGAAAAGTCTCTCCCAACTCCACCTTCATAGACTTCAGCTTATTGTACCAGTTCACAAGCTTCATGACATGTTCACGGACACCTCCCACTCCATCATATTTAGTCTTTCCCAATAAGGAAAGGTAATGGGCCTTCTCCGCCTTGTCAAACTTCTTGAACTTCTCACCAACAGCCTGGAGAAATTCCTTTGCATTTTCAATGTCGCGGATACTATCCTTGATTGTCTTGTCCATGGTGTACTTCATTGTCATTAAACACACTTTGTTGGAGTGTGCCCATTTTTCATATCTAGACTTGTCAGCAGCAGGAGACACATCTGTGGGCTTAGGAGGCTCATCCTCAGTGAGAGCCAAGTCAACATTGGACACAGCTAGAAACAGTTTCAGAGACTCAACCCAGTCCTCATAATTAGTCCCATTCAGCCTTGTCAAGGCATTCATTTGCATAGGTAATGCTGGATAGGAGGAAACACCAAAAGAAGATTTTATATATATCATCCGCATATCAATATATACACATTAAATTGAATAGAATCAATTGAGCACTCATGCAATTATAATCCCGCCTAAGGGTCCCGAATTATAATACATAAGTAGACTCCCATATACATTAAGATTATGTCCCTAAAGCTAATACCGATAGGATATTGAGAACTCTAAGGCCATAATATTTAATATACTTCACTAAACACCAGGAATCATATCAACAAAGACAAACCGATAGGGTATGTACATTATTAACACAATTCCCAATGCAAAACAATATGGTAAAATATCAAAATGACACTTTGTCATAATTGGTCCCGCGATAGGCGAGCTCACAATCACACAAAATGTCCAAAACAATAATTCTAGAATTATAAAATAATTTCCCAGATTTTATTCTTGCACAAAATTACAAAATACAATAACTTTCAAGTGTTGCACAATATTATAATTACATAATAATTACCCAGAAAATTTTACAGTACCCATACAGTGTCACATCTGAGAGTATGAAAAATATAGTATGCCTAATAATGTCAAAATTATACACAAAAAATTTCAGAGGCAAAATCGGAGAGTATCATATATTTTTCATACATACAAAACTGGGAAAAAATTAAAATAAATATTTAAATACAAAAAAAAATTCACAAAAATACCCAAAATTTATTTTCTGGGGAATTTAATCATACATAAAAAAAAACAAAAAAAAATTAAAATAAAAAAAAACACTTTCACGCGCCTACACGCGCCTGTAGTGCGCGTGGGCATGCTGCAGGCAAGTACGTCATCCGCCCTACCCATAGGCACTAATCCGGGTCGCATGACCCGGTTCTCTACCCGTTCTGGGCAGCGCCTCCATAGTCCCGATTCTTCACCATTTCGCCACCAAATTTGGGGCTTTTAGTGTCATTGAAATCAGAAATTCAAGATCTACAAGAACCCCATAACAATTTCACGAATTATTCACTTCAGGTTTTAAGAAAACTAAACCTAAAAGGAGAGAAAACTCCATTAATGGCGGCGGGTGAAGCTTGGTCAGACCAGAACCAAGGCATGGATCGTGGAATTCATGTCCCATTCATTCATATTCATAGTTTGTTTCACAAATTATAGATAAACGAAATCAAGAATTAACAAAAAGAAATAAAACAAGAACTTTATATATATATCAAAAGGAAAACCGAAATTATGTAGCATAAACCCTCTCTGTTATGTTGTCAGTATTATCTAATTATCACTACTATTATTTTGAAATTCGTTTATGCAGCCACAGATGAGGTTAAGGCAGCTCTGATACCAATTGATGAAAAAAAGAAAAAAAAAATGCAGTATAAATACAGATTTTGTATTACAAATTAACATAGATTTCTCAACTCCAAACAGTAGCATGCACAGATCATATAGGTTACCAAGAAGAACGAATTTCAAGGATTACCTGGATAGGAAGATGATGAATATTCCATGGTTTTCCTGTAGCAGATCAAAAAGAAACAGCAGAATCCTTGATTTGTCAATTCTTGGTGTGTGTGTGGAGAGAGAAACTACTCCTTTCCTAGGGTGCCGTTTTCTTGTGTGCAGTCTCAATGGGGAACCACACTGAAACCCTAGCTAGGAATAAGGGTCTCTCCCTGTGCATGTAACATGAGTCTACTTGCCCATCATAGCAGGGCCAGTACACAGGCCTACCACATTAAACTCACATAACAAAATTGTGCTCAATAGTAACAGGCCCAATAATCATTAGTGATCACATAATTGGGCTAATAACAAGAACAATAATATGCTCTAATAATTTTGACATCTAATTAATCTGAGTTTTAGTAAAATAACACTGATTTATGCAAGTCCAAAATTAAAATAATCCAACACAAGATTCAAGTTTAAACTTTGGGTTAGTAGTTAAGTTTATTTAACATTAAACATATGTAAAGTTGTGTAGGTCATATTATAAATGCATCTATCTTTAAAGAGTGTCATTACACATATAAGTTGAATGGAGTGTATAAGTAGATAGTGTCTACTTAAGAATTTCTTTATCCTCTTAATAAATACGTATAACATTTTCCTAATTACTTAGAATAGAAAGTATTAAATGAAAAAGTATAAGAATTTAATATCTAGAGAACCCCAAAAAATATTTAATAATTTATTCTTTAAGTAATGAGGAGGATTATGAAGATTAATTATGAAGATATAAAATTACTCTTCTCCTAAATACATTAGGCCAATGTGAAGGGAGTACCCTTAAGATTCACTAGAGAGAGACTTAGTCTCAATTAATACAAAAGTTGACTCGATGATACCTATTTGTACAAAAAAAATAAAAATAAAAAATTTGCACACGTTCTCTTTAAAAAAAAAAATCAATACAAAAATTGTTTTAAATATATTGAAAATATTGATTAAAAAGTCTTTATAGTACAATTACTGACCAAAAGAGCTAGCTCATAGGTTGGCCACTTGGCCCATGGCCGCTCGTGTCCAATCCACTCCAGCCCGCTTTGACCTGAATGGCTAAACCGTTTAGCCAAGTAAACTTGCATTCTAACATGCTTATGATTGGAACTTGGAACGTTCATGCCAGATTACCAGCATAAATTAACAAGCTTGTGCACAAACCCAAACCCATTTTCGCACTGCTGATTTTAAGTCGCATCCAGTATATTTAGATGCACTTTTAAACTTTTGAAAATTAGTATATGAGTGTTTTTTTTTTTCTGAAAGTAATTGAAATTGGTGTAATACATGCTGCATGTGTGTTGCACTGGTGCAATAAAATATGAATCAAGTTTGTTGTCCCTTTTTCCTGTCTTCAATTAAATACTGATAACTCAGCAGAAAAAACTAATAATTAAGAGAAAAATTATTGTCAATTAAGAAATAGAGAAAACATGATAGAATTTGGCATCCTTTTCATTTACTTCTTCCTGTTTATGTTCTTATGGATTTCGTATTCTCTTTTAACTTGTGTTTTTGCTATTTGCTTCAGATAAGTCCATTATAATAAAGCTCATTCGAGGTAAAAAAAAGAAACTTGTTCAAATTTCTTTTTCCCCACCCCTATTAGATTTCCTACTTATGATTATTCGTTGTCCACAAATCTTCAACTGTAGCAGGACATCAGAAAAGGAGAACCACATTACTGCTTTGTTTTAGATTCTCATTGAAGTTATACATTGTTGCTACTATAAAATTTGCATAATTCTTCTCAGGCTTCACGAACAACATTGCCTACTGCCAAAGATATCACACAAAAAACAGTTCAGGTGACATATATGTGATAATATATGCTATTTCTTTACAATGACTGAAGATACAACACATGGCGATCTAACATATACAACAGGACAGCTAAAAAATGTGATTCCATATCTTAAAGATATCAAAGAAATAAAACTGATAGAAGGGGAAAAAATGTAATGACAGCTTTCTTTCCTAGACACTTGTTATAAACAGGTAAATATAGCACAGTTTCATCAAAATAGGCAGAGACAAATAATAAGCTTGATCAGTGACTTTGAAGCCAGTCCTGGATTGCAGTGCGTAGAGCACGGTTTGGAACAAGATTGCGATGGGAAAGCTTAGAATTTGTCATTGGTGAAGTTTCATGGCCACTGTCAAGCCATCCTCGTATAGCCTCAGCTTCATAAGTAAAACCATCTGCAGCCACATGTGGATCTCGCATGACCTCCTGCAAAAAGAAGGAACATAATGAGGGGGGAATTTTCTTAGATAACTGTTGGTTTATTCAAAGCTATATCATTCACAAATCCATGGATTTGGAAAATCTTTGTGCAAGTGGAGATAATAAAGAGAGAATATTAAGAAAAAACACAGAGTAAGAATATGAAAGTTTGACTAAATTTGCAATGAAAAATGAGAATTGGGATGAATTTCATTTGCTTAGAGAAGTGTTCATTGTTCTTGATAACCTAAAAGATCACGAGGACACATCATTTTGAATGAGCTGAAACTGAAAAATGAAGATGAACAGAGCCAGTTACCTGGAAGATTGGACAAATAAAATATGGAGGAGGTTGGTAAAGCCCTTCAGAACCTAGTCCAAAGGAGTTTGTGCATCCAGAAGAAGCCCTCATTGGTTCCAGTATCCTCCAGACATCTGAATAAAGGTCCGGCCGGCTCTTTCTATTCATCTCACAACACCTCAAAGCCAAGCGAGTCAACTGTTCAGCCTGCACAAATGGCCAGTCTCCAGCCAAAGGATCCAATAAGGATTTCAACTTTCCAGTATGTAATGCATAATTCACTTCCTTAGTTATTCCCAAGGCTGGTCTCCCAGTCAACAATCTTAACAATATGATTCCAAATGAATAAATATCAGATTTTGGAGTAAGTTCCCCTGAAGCAAGGAATTCAGGATCCATGTAGACAAAAGTTCCCTTTGGGTCAGTTCTCCAAAACTGTGTAGTATTGTTACTAGAACTCTCATGACGAGATAATATACGACAGATGCCAAAGTCGCTAAGCTTGCTAATAAGGTTTGCATCAAGGAGAATATTGGAGGGTTTTAAGTCACCATGCACTATGCTGTGAGGTTTACTGGAATGGAGAAAGATGAGAGCAGAGCATAGTTCTGCAGCAATGCGAATTCGAGTTTGCCATGATAATGGAGGTGTGTTATCCTTGCAGGCAAGACGGTCTTCAAGACTTCCATTGGGTAAATACTCATAGACAAGAGTCCAGGAGTCAGGGCAGGCTCCTATAAGTGTGATAAGATTGGGATGCCTTAACTTGCTCAACACATCAACCTGAAACAAAACCAAAAGTGGGGTCAAAATAAATATCCCTTCACTACAAGTCTGCCTCTTTCTCTTCTTTCAGAGGTTTTTAGAGACAAAGTTGGTAATAAATTATGCCAAGGAGTAACAAACAAAAATTAAACATATAAAGCACGGGAGTTCGAATTTTAGAGGAAATTCATGATAATTTGTTACTGCCCATTCTTGTCACAGTTTTCTTTTTTACTGATATTTATTTTTTTATATCTTCATACATGAAAAGACTGCAATCTGCAAGTTACATGCAAGATTAGTTAAGGCCAAATTCATTTCACTGTTGGACATATAGCAACTTGCACGTTACTTTAAGATATTTCAGATTATAAATGCTACAGGCCAAAAATATTATTGTTGATCAAAATAAGATGATGTTTAAACTATCACACAAAAGTCAAACCATCCCACCTCCTGTTGAAACTCCAAGGGTCCTTGCAAGCTGTTGGAGTGCAACATTTTTATAGCCACCTCAGTGTGACGCAGGATACCTTTAAATATACTTCCATATCCACCCTCCCCGATCTTTAGGGATGGATTGAAGTTACTTGTTGCTTCTTCAATCTCTGGAAAAGAAAATTCTGAGAACATTTGAGGCACCTGTGGGCTCGAGGCCTCTCCTTGTTTTTTCCTCAACTCCTCAGCCTCTCTCAATGCACTATCACGCTGCATCTGCAACTCATCTCGTTCATTCTTGTAGTTTTGTAACAGATCCACAGCAGATATAATCTTCTGCTCCAACTCCTTTATCATAAGTTCAGATGATGCAATTTGACTCTCTAGTGATGACTTCTGATCTAGGGCATGTCTGAGTTCTTCCTTAACTTCGTCTCTCTGGCTCTTCATATTATCAAGATTTTCTTTTTCTTTTTCTAGTTCTTCCTCTAGCTCTTTCCTCAGGTTCAACTCCTCTGTATATAAGCTTTCAGAGGCTTTAGCCTGTCAATTGGGTGGTTCAAACATTGAATATGATTAGAGGGTGTATCAAGTTGCAATCTTGGAACATGACTTGATAAGACAGCCTAAAATGATGCCTATCCATTCAAATGATCTTAGCATTGGTTAAGGCTGACTCATACATCCTCCAATTTCTTATTTTACTCTCTGGGTCTGATAAATGCTTTACCACTTAGAAGAATTTAAAATCCAGAAAAATGGATACAAACAGTGAACAAATAACTATTCACATCATAAACATGATCATCTACATATTGCAGAAGCAATAAGAAGCACTCAACAAAAGAACAGTTACCCTGCGCATAGAATCAATGGCATCTTTTTGAGCGTTCCCACGCCTAACAGCTTCTTGATATGCATCCCGCCTAGCATTGTCAGACTCAGCCATAGCCTGCTCAAGTTGATCATAGAGAGTATCATTCATTCCTCCATCCTGCTAGTGTTCAATCACATTATTCAAAACATTAGCATAAAGCGCAGGTGTTCAGACTCTATTCATCAACACAAATTTAGAAAGTAAAAATGCCTCTCATCAATTGCAAAAAGTAAACACACAAAGATATGACCATTCTTCATAGCAGACACAAACATTACTGGAAGAGAAAAGAATATTTATGTGTACCAGTACACTAGGAGGAGATGAATGACGAATATCCGTTTTAATCAGAGAAAGGCCACTCAAAGTCAAGTCTACTACATTCTCACTGCTCTCACTAATCAAATTTGGGGTCAATGCTGGTTCAACTGCACCAGTATCAGAGCATGTTGAGAAACCTGAAGGACTCCTTCTCGACAGCCTATCTGACTCGTCAGAACTTACTTCTGAACCTATCCTGTTATGTGGAGTTGAAAACCCTTCAGTGTCATCTGGAGAAGAAACAGGCAAAATGCTCCCTCCATGTCTATCATTGGCAGACCTTACTTTGCGAAAAAACTCTTGAGCTGGATTAGTTAGATTTGCCCGATGATTTTTCCCCAGCACAATAGATTGAGATCTCGAGTGTAGTGAACGTCCAGCTTCAGAGTTTGGCACTTGCTGCACTAAAGGAGATGCAACCTCTCCATTACCTTCATCCAAACTGCGATCCCTGTGTTGATATGGTACTTACATCAGTACCCAAAATAATAAAAACCAAGTTCAATGACAACTATTGGCAGAGAGAATTTCTGCAGTAGAAAAATATACAAGTTGGAAGTTAAATCAAGAAACAAGCTTTCTGAAATTATTAAATATTGAGCCTAGTATTCCTAGGAAACTGCAAAGCTTCCTTCCTAATTACATTATCTTTCGTGTGACACTATATCCCTTGTACATCAGAACACATCAGTATTTAGAATGCCGCGTACCTTGTGTGTATAAGGTGCCCTTTGCAGAAAAACAGTATATGACAAGAAGCTGGAGCTTGTTCACATACATAGATGGCTTTCCTAGATCTGAGGTCCATCATTCTCCTGCAATGTCAAGCAAGTAGAGCTCACTGAAAACATTATATTGACTTTACCAAAACTGATATAGAGATTGGAAAAATCTCAAGCTACAAATAGTTGATGATCAGAACTTAGGAAATAAAACATAATTTCTGCAAAGTTACAAGTGGATATGGATTTGGAAAGGACTATGATTGCTCCATGCAGCCAAAATCCCCTTGGGGGGAATAAAATCAAAGAGGGAGAGATAGAGCTCCAACTTCATAGCTAAGAAATTCATTGAACTAGTTATTGAAAACAGTGAAATTATACCATGCTTTATTGAAAAGTTCCAAGTCCAGAACAGATAAGTATGGTCATTTGCATGTACATAACTAGTGTCCACAGATCTAATAATTTCTTTCTCTCGTTCCTTATGAAATACTAATATACTGTCTTCAATACTTTAACAATATCATCATTGGATTTCCTGCAAAAATTAACAAAATAATAATGTGGTCTGGGGTTTTTTTATCTGGCTTCTTACCTAGAATGGTACTTATCAGATGCTGCTCCCATAACAAGCTTTCGGATGCTATACTGGGAGATGAGTTCTATAATTCCTTTTTCAATGCAGTCCATTTCAATATGCAGTTTCTCTGCTCGCACCTGTATTAGAAAGTTATTAGTGGAAAATTGAATAAGTTTTGAAATTAAAATTGCGTATACATGGATAGAATTACAACAACAATTACCCCCATCCGTTGACAGATAAGAAGATAGTCATTCAGAGTCTTATGCATGTTTTGCCTTTCAATTTCCCGGTATGCTCGAACTTCCTGCTCTTTCAGTGAACTAGCGGGGAATTTAGCACCCACTATAAACAAGAAAGTTAAAGTTATCAGAAAATGAAAATTGCATGAATGAGAAATACAGCACAGCAGAGTAAGAATTTTCAAGAGTTACTATATATTACAGATAAATTTGGTTCTTGAAATTAATTCCTTTAGTGATAAACCCATACATCAAATGATCAATTTGACAAATGAAGCCCAACAAACATCATAAAGTAGTCAAGTAAATCTTTAAATATGAAACTTATGAAACCCAACAAATGAAACTTATAACTAGGTGTTCAAAAATTGGCCTGACTATCTTAAAGGCCTTATTTGGTTCTAATTTAAATCACCTGGTAATTTATAAAATAGTGGTCATCAAGGCAATATATACCAAACATTGACTTCAAGTTGAGTCGGTTTAGCAGGTGTATAATTTCATGCAAAAGAATCAAGCAATTAAGGTATCAACAAACAAATCCATGTAGAGAAGTATATTATATACACAATAGGTTGCAAACTTACTCATGGGGATCATTGTTGCAGGAACATGAACGTGAAGGATGCAAATCCTCTTTCCTCCGGAGTTCTGTATTGCCCATATCAGATTTAATTTGCTATCTTTCACATCTTTTGCCACAGCAACATAGATTGGGTCATCATCCACACCTGGATTAGGCTCCTCTACAATTTCTCCCCTACTGGCCATGGTTCTAGTAACCCCAATATCATGAAGTGACCTCACAGAACTAACCCGTTGTGTAGTTGCAGGCACAGGACTCACCACAGCCATTCTAAGAGATGCAGGATGATTGGTAATTCATCCAAAACTCACACCACCCAATTAAACTTTCTCTCTCTCTTTTAGCCAAAATAATATATTCAACTTCCTCTCTCAACTATTGTTAATTCTCTCTTATATAATACATCCCATTTCTATCAACCCAGAAACTTAATCATCAAAATCTCTCAAACCCACCAAAAATTCTCTTTCTGGAACTCAGAAAATCCAATCACCTCCTTCTCTCCAAAACTTCTTCCCCCAGTTTCAATAAAGAGAGAATTGACAACCAAAAACTCCCATTGCTGGAAAGGAATTCCCTCTCTCAAATGACCCAACCGCCAAAATAAAGAAATAAACGACAAAAGATTGAACTTTCTCTATCTAAAACTTGCACAAACCAAATAGGTCCCTAAAAAAAAAAAAAATTCCCTTAATAGAAAAAAGAAAACCAAAAAACCTTAACCCACTCTCCCTATCCAACTCACTTCACACACACAAAGTGCACATCTCCATCTTCACCAAAAAGTTTTTCATGGGCTTTTGCAGGTGGTGTGGCTGTGACTTCATGTCAGGGTCTCTCCTACCACATATTATACGACTCCTAGGAAAAGAGTAACCTTGTCTTGAGCTCAAACCATTGTAGAGTATACAAACAGAAGACACCCCAAACTATTAATAAAGAACTAAAAAGAAAGAGATAAAAAAATGGTAAATTATATAAACAATTCCATGGTGGGTTCCATCTCAAACCTTGGACCAGTTGTGGCTCACCCTTTCCTTCTTCTTCTTCTCTTTGATCTCTCTCTCTGTCTCAGCCACCTTAAACTTAAAGATGAAGTTTCAAAGAAGGAGAGTGGGCCCCACTGGTTCTGCTGGCGAGTAGTCTTACCTACAGCAACCGGCAAGGAAAAAAGGCAAATCAGGACACTTTACTCACATGGACTTGTAGGCTATAATATATGTAATCGAAGATAATGTTATTATTTTTTCTCTTTCTTTCAAAAAAAAAAAAGATAACAGTTTAAATTTGATGTGTTATTATTATAATTTTTTATATTATTATTTAATAATATACTAATATGTTATTAAAAAAGTTAATTTTTTTAAATGATTTCACGTTATATGATAACAGTGTAAACTTTATAGTGACGGTGGATAAAATTAAATTCAAAAGGTAAATATAAATAATTTTAAGTGTCAATTTGATTTCTCTTTTAAAAATGAGCCTAGAAATTCAAGAATGAATTTTATATGAAAAATTAATCACTGATTTTTTTTCTTCACTAAAATGTATTTGTTTAGGTTTATGAGCTAGTGTACAAAGGAAAAGATAGATTAAAGCATAAACATAATTATCTTAGCAGAATTCAGATTTAAGATCAAACAGTCTCAGAATAAATTTAGTGTCACTTAAAATACAACTCTTGAACTCATTTTGTGTTCTTTATTCTATTTTATTTTATTTTGCTTTAAAATCATTTGAAATATATGAAATGTTATATAAATGATTATATATAAATTACACTATTATACTTATTTTCTTTAATGGAAACAAAATATTTTAAATTTTAAATTTCGTTTAAATTACCTAATCCTAAATTTATCTTTAAAGGTATGTAAAATATTATTATTTATATTAATTTACATATAAATGGTTTATTATATATAATAGTTATCTATTTTTATTTCTTCAACCTTTATAAACAACATTTTTTTATTAAATCGTTTATACTATGTATAATTATTTTATTTGGGATAGATCTACAACTTATACCTAAAGATTATTCACCTTAAACATCCAAGCTAAGCATATAGGTTTATTAGTCCTTTTTTAAACAAATTTTATTGTAAATTTTATTTTATATATATATATATATAAACGAACTATATTCACTTCTGAAGATTGATGAAATCATGTTGATTTTGACTAATTTTAAAAATCATTTCCTTTCATTGTTTGTAATTTTTCCACATACAAAAGTATACCCAAAGTTTAAATAAATACCATATATAAAAAACAAGAAAAAATAGTATTAAATAGGTAGGGTTGGTGGGACAACTAGTACTAGTAATTTGAGGAATATTCGGGTGCAGAAGGGTAGATCCTCTCCGTTGAAACCGTCGGGTCAGATTCGCCCCCCACACTGACAAGCAATAAATCACACAATATTAAAATCCGTGAGACTCATGTTTAAATTCGTTTATTCGTTAATATTATATAATTTAAAATTTAATATTATTAATTTATTTAAGTTAATTTATTTTTTTTTGACTCATTTAATCAGTAAATTAAATAAATTAAACTTTGACAAGTTGCTTATTTACCCGTATACATATACTTCTTTTTGTAACTTTTTTTTAAAAGAAAAATTAGATGTATGAATATATTATATCTTAGTAAAAGAACTATTTCACTTGTGCCGTGACGGTTTTTAATTTCAATTAAATTAAAATTATTTTAGTTTTATTTTATTTTATTTTTCTCATTTTTTTCTCACGCTTTCTTGGTTGATTCTTCTTGGGCTCTTGAGTCATTTTTTGCATCTTTTTCATCTATCTTCGTTTTCTTGTATTTTCTTTTCTATTTTGTATTTAGCTCTTTGCATTTTGTTTTTATATTATTGAATCTTTCAATTTCATAGTTATGAATTTCTTTGTCTTTTCCTTTGTTGCACTGCCTATGAGAATTTACTCGTTTAATCAATAAATTAAATGAGTTAAACTCATTTATTAACAAGTTGCTTATTTACCCATATATATATACTTCTTTTTGTAATTTTTTTTAAATAGATTTATGAATCTATTATATCTTAATAAAGGGATTGTCTTATTTGCCACATGACAGTCTCTAATTTCAATTGAGCTAAAATTATTCTGGCCTAATTTTATTTTATTTTTCTCATTTTTTTCTCACGCTTTCCTGATTGATTCTTCTCGAGCTCTTTGGGCATTTTTTGCATCCTTTTCATCTGTCTTCGTTTTCTTGTGTTTTCTTCTTTATTTTGTATTTAGCTCTCTGCATTTTGTTTCCATATTATTAAAGCTTTCAATTTCATGGCTATGAATTTCTTTGTCTTTTTCCTTCGTTGTCATTGCTTATGAGAATTTACTCATTTAATCAGTAAATTAAATAGGTTAAACTTGTTTATTGACAAGTTGCTTATTTACCTGTATATATATACTTCCTTTTGTAACTTTTTTTTTTAATTTGGATGTATGAATCTATTATATCTTAATAAAGGGACTGTCTCACTTGCCACGTGACAGTCTCTAATTTCAATTAAACTAAAATTATTCTGGCCTAATTCTATTTTATTTTTCTCATTTTTTTCTCACACTTTCCTAGTTGATTCTTCTAGGGCTCTTGGCATGTTTCTTGTGTCCTTTCCATCTGTCTTCATTTTCTTGTGTTTTCTTCTCTATTTTGTATTTAGCTCTCTGCATTTTGTTTTCATATTATTGAAGCTTTCGATTTCATAGCTATGAATTTCTTTGTCTTTTTCCTTCCCTGTCACTGCCTATGAGAATTTACTCATTCAATCAGTAAATTAAATATGTTAAACTCGTTTATTAACAAGTTGCTTATTTACCTATATATATATACTTCTTTTTGTAATTTCTTTTTAAAAAATAGATGTATGAATCTATTATATATTAATAAAAGGACTGTCTCACTTGCTACGTGACAGCCTCTGATTTCAATTGAGCTAAAATTATTTTGGCCTAATTCTATTTTATTTTTCTCATTTTTTTTCTCACACTTCCTGATTGATTCTTCTCAAGTTCTTTGCGTGTTTTTTGCATCCTTTTCATTTGTCTTCATTTTCTTGTGTTTTCTTCTCTATTTTGTATTTAGCTCTCTATATTTTGTTTTCATATTATTGAAGCTTTCGATTTCATGGCTATGAATTTCTGCCTTTTTCCTTCGCTGTCATTGCCTATGAGAATTTACTCGTTTAATTAGTAAATTAAATAGGTTAAACTCGTTTATTGACAAGTTGCTTATTTACCCATATATATATACTTCTTTTTGTAATTTTTTTTAATAAAAAAATTGGATGTATGAATCTATTATATCTTAATAAAGGGATTGTCTCACTTGCTACACGACAGTCTCTGATTTCAATTGAGCTAAAATTATTATGGCCTAATTCTATTTTATTTTTCTCAATTTTTTCTCACACTTTCCTAGTTGATTCTTCTAGGGCTCTTGACACGTTTCTTGCGTCCTTCCATCTGTCTTCATTTTCTTGTGTTTTCTTCTCTATTTTGTATTTAACTCTCTGCATTTTGCTTACATATTATTGAAGCTTTCGATTTCATGGCTATGAATTTCTTTGTCTTTTTCCTTCCTTGTCACTGCCTATGAGAATTTACTCATTCAATCAGTAAATTAAATATGTTAAACTCGTTTATTAACAAGTTGCTTATTTACCCATATATATATACTTCTTTTTGTAATTTCTTTTTTAAAAATAGATGTATGAATCTATTATATCTTAATAAAAGGACTGTCTCACTTGCTACGTGACAGCCTCTGATTTCAATTGAGCTAAAATTATTATGGCCTAATTCTATTTTATTTTTCTCATTTTTTTTCTCACACTTCCTGATTGATTCTTCTCAAGCTCTTTGCGTGTTTTTTGCATCCTTTTCATTTGTCTTCATTTTCTTGTGTTTTCTTCTCTATTTTGTATTTAGCTCTCTATATTTTGTTTTCATATTATTGAAGCTTTCGATTTCATGGCTATGAATTTCTGCCTTTTTCCTATCTATTATATCTTAATAAAGGGATTGTCTCACTTGCTACACGACAGTCTCTGATTTCAATTGAGCTAAAATTATTCCAACCTAATTCTATTTTATTTTTCTCAATTTTTTCTCACACTTTCCTAGTTGATTCTTCTAGGGCTCTTGACACGTTTCTTGCGTCCTTCCATCTGTCTTCATTTTCTTGTGTTTTCTTCTCTATTTTGTATTTAGCTCTCTGCATTTTGCTTACATATTATTGAAGCTTTCGATTTCATGGCTATGAATTTCTTTGTCTTTTTCCTTCCTTGTCACTGCCTATGAGAATTTACTCATTCAATCAGTAAATTAAATATGTTAAACTCGTTTATTAACAAGTTGCTTATTTACCCATATATATATACTTCTTTTTGTAATTTCTTTTTTAAAAATAGATGTATGAATCTATTATATCTTAATAAAAGGACTGTCTCACTTGCCACGTGACAGCCTCTGATTTCAATTGAGCTAAAATTATTATGGCCTAATTCTATTTTATTTTTCTCATTTTTTTCTCACGCTTCCTGATTGATTCTTCTCGGGCTCTTTGCACGTTTTTTGCATCCTTTTCATCTGTCTTCGTTTTCTTGTGTTTTCTTCTCTATTTTGTATTTAGCTCTCTGCAATTTGTTTTCATATTATTGAAGCTTTCGATTTCATGGCTATGAATTTCTGCCTTTTTCCTTCACTGTCATTGCCTATGAGAATTTACTCGTTTAATTGGTAAATAAAATAGGTTAAACTTGTTTAGTGACAAGTTGCTTATTTACCCATATATATATACTTCTTTTTGTAAATTTTTTTTATAAAAAAATTGGATGTATGAATCTATTATATCTTAATAAAGGGATTGTCTCACTTGCCACGTAACAGTCTCTGATTTCAATTGAGCTAAATTTATTCTAGCCTAATTCTATTTTATTTTTCTCATTTTTTTCTCACACTTTCTTGGTTGATTCTTCTCGAGCTCTTGACGCGTTTTTTGCATCCTTTTGATCCGTTTTTGTTTTCTTGTGTTTTCTTCTTTATTTTGTATTTAGGTCTCTGCATTTTGTTTTCATATTAGCTTTCGATTTTATGGCTATGAATTTCTTTATCTTTTTCCTTTGTTGTCATTACCTATGAGAAATTAAGGACTTGCTCAAGCTTGGATATTCTTTTTCCATTCCCCAGCTAGGTAAGTTGTATGAATTTTAAAGGAGAACAAGAGGTTATGTTTGCTTGCTGAGAAATTTTAAAAAATATGGAGATATAGATTAGAGAGACAATGTAAGGCTAGGAGATGATTTGCAAGTTTTGGCTTTCATTTGATAATCAATATATATTTCCTAATCTATTTTTGGTACCTCGTATTCTGATTTCTTTTAGAGCTATAGACAATCAGCTCCTTAGCTCTTCCTTGTTTTGGACGAAATCGGCGTCATAGGACTTGGCTTCCTCGGAGCAAAATGATTTGCAATAACGTTAGAGAAAAAAGTTCAGATTTAAGCGGCAAATTTTTATTTGGGTGGGATTAATTGGAGTGAAATTAAAGGAGGAAGGAAGATTTTTTAATCAAACCCATTATCAGTTATTGGAAACGAAACAAATGAAATGATTTCTTCATCTCACAACTCACTCACTCACCAATTACAACTCTACCTAACTATTGCCAGCTCTCATTGCTCATTTCCAAAGAACCCCATTAAGTTCTTAAAAGTTGAATTGAAACCAATGGCTATTAGGGAACGAACTACAACATCTTCTGAGTTGTCAATCAAATCATAAAATTGAATTTGTCTAATTATATTAATTTTATAATAAAATTGAAATCATAAAATGTAAACTACATAGGAATTTTTCAGTAATACCTCGAATTCTATATAAGACATCCTTTCATCAATTAAAAACAAAAAATATTATTTGAAGAGGATACATGTTGTATTTTTCAAATTTTGCTATTTAAATAATATTTCACAGTGAAAATATAATTATTTTATTATTTAATTTTTAACTAAAGAATTATTTATATTTATTATGATCCAAATTATTATTTTGATGTTTATCTTTTCTGTTTGTAAATTTTTTAATTTATTAATGTTCAAGTAACAAGAATAAATTGTTTGTTATTTATATATATATTTTAAATATGACACTTTTTTTATTTACAAGTTTAGCATCTGATTTATATATTAATATATTTTGGATTATAGAGGATAATTGAACATTTTAAATTAATTTTAAACATGTTTGTAAACGGTTTTAGTTTTCAAAACATCTTTTTGTGTTTGACAGATTTTTTGATAATTTATAGCAGTTTGATAGTTGAATAGTTGGAGATGTCATGAACAAAATAAATAAATAAATACTGCGGAAGAAAATGATGAAATTATTGTATTTAGTTGGCGGCCTTTTTTTATGTTTTTATTATGAGTTAACATTTTTTCATGGGTAATGAGTTAATGTTTTATATTACAAGATTTTTATATAAAATATTTAATAAATGTTAGAAGTTTTTATATATAGATCTGATTAATTTATGATGGAAAATACTTAGTATAAATAAATAAAATAAAAATTCAAAAACACCAGTGAATTTCACGGGAGTATAGACTAGTTTGTTACTATTATGTATATTGTCATTTTGTTATGTTAATATTTTGTTATTTTAAATGTGTTGTTGACATTATATGAAGTGTGTATGTATGATTTTTTTTCTTTTTTATGTTATTGTAAATTTATCTGTCAAAATTATGTGAACTAGACTTTAATATTATTAACCAACTTAAATTATTTTTTCTCGACTCGTTTAATCCATGGATTAAACGGGCAAACCCGTTTATTGATAAGCTATTTGTTTACCTCTATATGTATACTTTTCTTTTGTAACTTTTTTAAACAAATTTGGATGTATGAATTTGTTACTATTATGTATGTTATTATTTTGTTATGTTAATGTTTTGTTATTTCTAATGTGTTGTTGACACCATATAAAATATTGATGTATGAATGTTTTTCTTTTTTACGTTATTGTAAAGTTGACGCTGCTGTAGATACATGAATTTATCAATTTATTATTTTAAAAATTATATAATTTTAAAGATTAATGTTATTATTTATATCTTAATTTATTGGAAGACTTCTTTAAGTTTTTATACTTGTAACTTACCTAAAATTATTAGTCTTCATAAATTAACTTACCTAAATTTTTTTTTTGTAAAATAAATGAACAACCCAATTAGACTCATAAATTGACTTTATATGAGTTAAGTTGGCAAAATATCAGTCTGTTTAATAAGGTAATTTGTAGTTTATAACGTATTCTGACTTTGAAATAAGGTAATTTCATCTTCAAACTTTTAGATTATAAAAAGAGTATAATATTCTTAAATTACTATAATTGTACTATGATGGAAAAATTGTCTGGTAAATTTTAAAAGATAATATTTAATATCATATCCACAACAGTGATTTCAAACATGTTATTTGTTGAAAAGTTGAGTGTAGACCGTCATAGCTCCTTAATACATATTATTTGAAGTAGGAGGAAAATGGTTGAAGATGCTTTGATGTGTATAATAGATTTTAGAGAGAAAAGTATAATATTAATATATAACTGTTGATTAAAAAATGATTTAAATTTTAATAAAATATAAATATAAACAATAAATTTTAAAATTTTAAAAATTCACTCCTGAATTTTTTTTATAATTAATTATCGTTTACACTTTATTTTTTAAAATACACTTTCTATTTTAGATGATCCAAATTCAAGTAACACATCCTAGAGTGAAACATTGAGATACTGATAACACTTCCTCAAAATCCTATCAATATTAACTCACATCTTATTGACTTTAGAGATCAATCATTACAAAATTTGTGGTAGTGTCTAATCTTTACAATATTTTATGAAAAAATGGACTATAAGACTGGAATTACAAAACTACTAATGTAAAGTATCCATCCATCATACAGACATGATAACTTTGGGTGGAAAATAAGAAAGTCATAAATAAAATTGGGTTGTCACCAAAGGAAAAGTTGCAAATCCTAGACGCCAACAAGAAAAAAAAATAAAAAAATCACATGCACCAAGACATAAATCTCTTTTAAATTATCTCTCTCTCCCTCTCTCTCTCTACAAATTTTGTGTCTATGATCTCTTTCGTCATGTTCATTTGCATATGTACGTGTATATTCCTTATTAGTATGCTTCAATAATTGAATGCTCACACTCGCTCGTTATGAGAGAATTAATTGACTTGACTTTAAATTAAGTATAATTATTTTGTGTTATTATAAGAACTTTTATGAAATCTATAAGCATGTTATACACTTCATTTGTTGTAAGAGTTTTCGGGTAAAGTTTACAGTAAAAATAGGTCAGCTCAATTGAAAATTAAAAAGATATTGAAACATGATATAATAACATGCCCGATATTGTGGATCTTTTGTTGAGCTAAGCCATAACAAAAAATAATCTTAGAAAAAAACATTAATATCAAATGCATGTTTATCTCTAACAGAATATAAATAAACACAATCACTCATGTTCAGCCAAAACTAACATTATTAAATAATCATAACTTTTAAATTTTCTTAGTCATATCTGCACCCCCCAAACGCTTAAAAAACACAAATAAACATACAAAAACATTCTAAACTTTTGGGTCCTCTCCATGTTTCTCTATTTATGTAAGTTAATATTTAAGTGAGGCTCTAGATTGATTACCACAGAGATATAATTAAGAAAGTCATGTGATGACTTTTAGATAATAAATCCATTAGTTCATAAACCAAATGATTGTGATAGTTAATGGTTGTGAAATATAGTTTGATAGTGCAATTGCTTCTCTCTTTGGCAACACCAATAACGAGAAAACTCTTTGCTAGCAATTGATGTAGAATAATAGAGGAATATTATGTTTACTGTCTCAATGCATTGGTCGAATTGAGTGGGTCAAATACTTGGTGTCTTGCACTATAAGCATACTTTTTATTGTATCAACTTTTATATTAATTTTTTTATAGTTTCTTTGTTATGTAAAACTCATTTATTTATGTAGAGTTTGTCTTATTTTATGATCAATCATAAATAAACATTAAAATTGACATAAAAATAATTTAATTTTTTATGTACAAATATTATTATTTATTTAAGAAGCATCTTCTGCTACGTGAAGAGTACCAACATGAATGGTCCAATTAACACTCAACAAATTATAAACATTAAATTCTCAAGACGCGGTTTCTACTATTTATGTTTCCTGATATAAGACTACTTTTCTTTCTGTGACTCAACGGTACAAGTCTGTGTTTTTTGGGTAAAAAACATTTAAGTTTCTTAAGTTGTCACACACAATGTTTTGGCGTATATGCAACACATTGGTATAGAAATCAAACCTCATTTTCAAAAGTCTGTCCTATCTGAAAAATCGAAAGAGATATTCAAACTCAATCAAAAGGATCAAGACAACTGACACCAAAAAAGAAAAAATTGTCTTCGATGCCAATTGGAAGTTATCATGCTGCAGAAATTATCTTTGATACATAAAAAGATCGTTACTATTATTTGAATTTATGACCTTATATTCAAATCTAACCTATTCATCTAAACCATTGTTTAAACTGCAGACTCTTTTTGGTCGCATATACAGCTTGTAATGGAATATAATGTGGAAATTAAAACTCATTTGGAGAATTTTGTCACATTTTCAATACATTTGAAAGAAGTATTTAATATCAGAATTTCTCGGAGCAACACTGTGTAAGTAAAAATTAAATATTTACCACTGGAGACTAATTCACCTTATATCTTTCGTGTTCATTACTAGGCTCCTAGTTACGTGATGGGGCTTGATTCCCATATTCTCATTTCTCTCATTCCTCTTAGATCCAATATGACCTCATTAAAACAAAAAAGAAAAAAAAAGAAATTCTCACTTATTACAAAGAAATTGTATATGTCATTTGATTAATGACTCATTACATTATTCATTTAGAAAAATAATAGAAAAAAGCAACTTAGTCAAAGAAATTAACATCGAATAAGTCAAAGAAGAATTAGTAATTAAAACCATGTCACCAATGAGGGATGACTCAATTGACAGGATCGAATATCATCGAAAAAGAGGTATTAAGTTTGATTTTTTGTGGATAATCTTTTATTGGTAGGTTATCTGTGAGTATTATTGTAAGTTCTCGCTAAGACTTATGATATGTCCCGACTTTGAAATGAGACAATTTCTTTTTTCTTAAACTTTTCTATATAAAAAAAGTAGCTAAAATTACGTTGATATTATATGATTTCACGTGTTTTTTTTAAAAGAAATATATATATATATATTTATTGAGAGTAATACTTTTAATAATTTTTTAACTATAAGATTAGATTTAAAATTTATTATATAATATTTTAAATTTAATTCAACGACATGTATAATTATACGGTAACACATATTATGTTTTTAGTGAAATTGTGTATTACATAATAATTTCTCCTTTTTATGAGTAAAAAATAATTGAGGAGAAAGAATCTTTCAATATCAAAGCAAAGATGAGGTCTATGTACGAGCACATTACCCATGCGTGAAGAGCTTTGAAAATACAGTCCAATGGGAAAAGAGATGATGACGAAACTTTGGATATAAAGATAAGACTTCACAAATCAAGAACCGTATTTTTTTTGCTAACATTTCGGATTTCACCATTGAAAGCGTTCCAAACACTTTCTAATAACAAATGTATATGCTGACGACATATTAAATCAAATTGAAAGTATAGTTATAAAACCCAAATCGAAGATCAACCTTGGTTAGAGAGCCAATTTATTGAGTCATCAATTTGATAATCAATTCAATGAAAAAAACTAATCAAACATGTTAAAAAATAAAAATCACAAAATTTCCCCTTTTTTTTAGTTAAATAGAAAATGGGATGGTTTTATTAGTTTTTACTTAGTTCAAATCAGCGAGTTTTCTCAATTTTTACTTTGTTTACTAGGTTTGATTGAAAAACGTTTAGCATGTTCAATCAGTCCGACAAGGGATTTTCGTCACCAGATTTTTAGTTTGATCAATCAGGTTAATCAATCCAAATTTTACAACTATGATTGAAAATCCTTGCATTTGTATACGCCACAACTTTAATACATGAATTTGTTTCTATCTGCATGAGTTGGCCAACTTTTTTTTTTAATTTTAGAATAACAATTATTTTAGTCTTCTAAAGATATATGCGATATCACATTAATTAATATTTTATTTATCAATGACATCAAATTGATCATTTAATGATAATTAGTACTATCAATTTCATCCTTGAGTGACTAATTTGATGTTATTTTAAGAACTAATGTGATAGTACAAATATGATATTAAAAGACTAATTTAATATATCTATAATTAGAAAATCAATATGATGCCGTGTATATCTATGAGAACTAAAATACACATTTACTCTTAATTTTATGTGTGATGATATGGCTCACAGTGACAATGGAGTGTTCACGAATAGACAAAATGCCATAAATACATAAGAAATGTGCTGAGCCTCGTACATGCATGTAGGCCACAGTTCACTAGGGTTTGCAAGTAGAAAATTTCTCTTGCAGAGAAAACAAAATAAAAAGAGTCATTGGAAACGTTCTCAGTAGTAGATTACGTGGTTGGAGGTTACACGTAGCTTTCATAAAAGGCATAGAATGTGTTAAATATAAATCTTAGGTAATTGGGTAATTGAACCAATCAACTAGAGGCTTAATATATAGTTTGAGTTAGAATTTTCAATGATTGCGATGACATTTTGTGATTAAGTAGACTGAAACAAGATTATGAGCAAAAATTTGGACGAATAACCTCTATTGCACTACTAGTGAATCCTTATACAAACGAATAAAGATGACCCGTACGTAGGGCTTCATATGCCAAAAAACAATCTTAAATGTCATTCATTTTATAGTTGGAGTTAATTTCAAGTATCCAATTTTTTCAATGGAATTTAACAAATTGAAAGTGACTCAGATATTAGAATTCAATTTAAGGAGGTGAGATACGTATCGGAGATGAATTCTAATATCGTTCGATTGGAGTTATTACTCATTGAAAGAGAAATTTTTTGGTCCTTTTGGTACTAGTTCTTGTGTTATTGTTGTTTTTTTTTTTTTGTGTTAGTTTATGTAAAATTCCAATTTCATTACTGAAGTTTAACAGTTTCCATCAAATTTATCGTGCAAAGTCTTTGTCTTCATAGTGATTTACCCTTTGTTTGGATGAGAGGGAAAAAAATAAGGGAGGAGAGAAAATTTGGACTTTGAAATGAAGAGAGAATTTTGAATTTATTGTTTCTAGAGTTTTATTTCTTCTCTATTTTTCTCTTCATCCAAACAAGAGAACATTTCAAACTTTTAAACTTTAATTTCTTCCTTATTTTCTTTCTCGCAATCCAAACATAGGGTTACTGTCTAACTAACACTTTTAACTTTACTAACTCTTTGTTTGGTTGAGAAGAAAGAAAATGAGAGAGGAAAGAAAATTTTGAAATTTGAAATGAAGAAATTTTTTTGAATTTTTTGTTTCTAAAGTTTTCTTTCTTCTTACTTTTCTCTTCATCCAAACAAGAAAAAATTTCAAATTTTTAAAATTTTCTTTCCACCTTTCTTTCTTTCTATTAATCCAAACATATGCTAAGTGTTAGAAACTTGTAATAGAAGAGAGCAAAGTTTTTTCCTTTGCGTCAATCGTTTGTCTTTCAAAACAAGCCGAATAAATCAAACTTATTTAACTGTCTTAATTTTAACTGATTGCTAGTTTTTTCATGCGATTCTTTCTTCAATTTTGAGAATAACTATTCATACTCTCTCTCCTTCAAACTTGATAATGCATCGAGGTCACCACCACGTTCCTTGCTATCTTCTGTATTTTTATTCACATAATAATATACAACACCCAAATCCTATTGTATATTATATGTTATTTTAGTTGTTGGTATTGTTTAATAAAGTTTCCAAGTACAACCACACCATGACTGCATGCTAGCGGCGGGAGCCTAGCGTCACATGGAGTCCATGATTCTGCACTCAGCCTATCGTATTCGAGTCAACTTTAAGACAATTTGCTCTTAATCACTTGTTTATTTATTAAGATAGATTAAACTGATCTATATGGGCTAATGTAATATATTATCAACAATCAAGACAAAATAAAAATATAGCTTAATTTAAATTCATAATTTGATTCTCTATGCATTTATTAATTGTGATTAATCCAACTAAAAGTATACCTGAAAATTGCAGAGACATCAGCAGAAGAATATGCCAAGGAATATGATGAAGAGTATTTCTTTGGTCAGCGCTGAGGCTATTTGGGGGAAAAAGGCACTCTAGATGAAATAATTAAGTTAGAAGTAGTATTTTAAAGAAATTGAGATTGATTATGATGGAAAGAGAAAATATTAAAAATTTATGCATAACGATATGAATAATGAGGATGATATATGTTATAAATAAAACAAGTGTAATGTGTCAGTAGAGAGCAACAATTTTTATGATATTTTAAATAGATATATACATCACACAAGGAAACATATATATATATATGTTGTGCTTTGGGAGGGGGATTTGACTGCTACAAATTAATAGACAAGTTTCCAGGTGCTTAACAAGGATGAGTTGAGCATGCACATTGGGCCAGAGGGGTTCAATTCACATAACCCAAATTTGCTTGTTCAAAAGTATTTCTAGAAAATGACAAAACGTGATTAGCGGAAGTTCTTTGACACTAGGCTTGGGGTATATATCTATCTGGTAAAAAGTATGGTCCTTGTGAGCATGACTATTCCATCGACTAATGGGAATGGGGGAATTTGGTTCATATGCTAGCTCTTAAATATCGCATATCTGAGGTCAGTGTTTTTCACATTTGGATATTAGTATCACAATTCCTAGTTGCACAATGATTCAGTAAGTAACAAATGTGCTTTAATTTGTTCTTGTTTTAGCAAAGCTAGCTGAAAGTCTGCCTCTTCACATGGGATTGTGATGAATGTGGTAAGATAAAAGGGACGTACTTCAACCTTATTAAATAAATTATGAGATAAGAGATTGAGGTTAAAATCCTTTTCATACCACATAAATCAATTGATAATGGAAATCACGAATATTCTAAAAGATAAGAGTTAAGAGAAGGAAGAGTCTGAATGTATGAACAAAAAAAAAAAAAAAGAGGCCAACCACCTTGTAGCTTAATTGGCAATGATCATAGTCTTCAAGATTAGGATATGATGATGATGCTAAAAGTTCGATTTTCCATCAAGTCACATATTCCTTTTCGTATCTAAGTGTTTGAACTTCCAATATAACAAAAAAAAAAAAAAAGAGAAATTTGGCAAAAGCTAAAATTTAAGGCATTTGGTTAGCGAAATATTTTTTCATTTCTGGAAATTCGTACATGAGAATGTTGGATTCTCATATTTGAAACATGATTAAAAATAATTCACATAAATAATTTTTATTCAACATTTTCACACTTTCGCTGCCATAGGAAGGTGGGTTTACTATAGCATGAGAATATTTTTCTATGTGAAATATCCAAAATGTCTATCATTCTATCTCTACATCATCACTAATCGCCGACACATCATTGCCAACAATTGCTGCTTACCCGCAACCAACCACCACCGACCATTGTTAGTCTTCAGAATCCAACCATCCTTCGTCGTGGCCAATGATTGATGGTGGGCGGTGACGACACGAAATAATCTCCAACCATTGTTTGCCGTTGTCAGTTATTGAAATTAGTCATTCTTTGTCGCAATCAATATTATTCTAAAAAATGTTTTGATCAACTAAACAATGATAATTATCATTCCTGATAATATTACTCATGATATTTTCTCAAAACTCAAACCAAATTGACCATTGAAGTGGAAAACTTATTGGATAAATAAAGAAAGGAAATGACAATTGCAAGTTATCACTTAGGGAAGTGCTATGGTACCCATGTAAAACCATGGGTACCAAAACTCGTGTTGATATGAATAAATAAATTCTATTTAAAAAAGAAATTAACTAGGTGATGTCATTGCTCTCACTTTCTTCAGCATTGTCAAGATACAAACTTAAATTTTTAATTAATGAAATACTAACTTTGTATTTTTATATAATGAATATTTTATTGTATTGTTTTGAATAAAAATCCAATATAATTTGTTTTTAATCTCATAAGTCATAATGAGTTTATATTTAGAAAGGTTAAAAAAATTAATAAAATAAATGTTCATGGCGGGATTGCCGTAAAATAATTAAATATAAAAAATTGTCTATTTATTTTGTATTTTTATATAATGAATATTTTATTTTGTTTTTAATAAAAATTCAATATAATACTTTTTTATAAAATATTTTTTTAATGTCATAAGTCATAATGGGTTTATATTTAGAAAGATTAATATATATATGTGTGTGTTCATGGATAAAATAATTAAAATATAATAATAATGATTTTTATGGGAAAGAAAAAGGTTGAATAATATTACCTCTTTCAATTGTGTTCTTGCTAACTCGTTCATCACCTAAAGAATTTGAAACCTATTTATGTTGTTACTAGTTTCATTTATTAGATGAAGGGTAACAGATTTAGTGAACAAGTAGTGGAATGAGCCAAAAGGTGTGAGTTCTGAAATATTAAAAGGAGGAATTAAATGAGTAAGTAAAGATGGAGAAGGAGGTACAAGCAAAGAAGACACTTCACATGTCATCACCATTTCCAAATTACAATTTTTAATTTTATCACATAAGAATGAATTTTAGATCCTAAAGTTGTGATTGGGTTTCATAAAATTTCTCTCAGCATATATTTCTATTTTTTTTCCCTTTAGTTTGTCCTTTTGTTTGAAGCTACTCATTTTTTTTTCTTATCGGGTCGGATTGTTCGAATTCCGTCAGGCTTTTGAAAAACTATCATGAACCAAGTGAAAGAACTACTTGACCCGTGATCCGGCCCATTCCCTCTACTCATTTATATTCCCATTCCCGCCACAAAATCCTCTCTCTCTCGCATGCTCACATTTCTGCAGAATCTTCAACTTCTTCAGTTCCGTCATATGAATCTCTGAATCGGAAAATCGCTGTATCTGATTTTGGCCTTCGAATGAAGATGAAGATCAACAAGGCCTGCGATCTCAGCTCCATCTCCGTCCTTCCTCCTCACGCAAGGTTTTCGTGTTTCTGATTCTCATCATTTCTCTGTTTGGATCCCGAGAAAATACAGGAAAATTAACGAGAAAATATGAAATTATCTTATACCAAGTTAAAAAAAAAAAGACTCTCAGATTCCTCCAAATGTAGAGTAGCTGAGAATCAGGAATAAGGTTTTTTAAGTTCCTCATTTAATATATATATTTTTCCTTGAGTTTCGTATGTTTCTCGTAGTTTTGCGCTTTTTTTTTTTTGAATTGTGATTTACTTTCGTCGTTTGATTTGGAGTTAGATCAAGAGATTTTTTGAATCGTTAGAGAGAATGATTTATGAAAGGCTCAGAAATTAGGAATATAGATATATTAAATGAAATTTCTGGATTTAGAAACTTGACTACCGTCGAGAAATGCTTATCGATGCTAATTTGAATTGTGATTTACTTTTATCGTTTTTGCTTTGGAGTTAGATCAAGAGAATTTTTGAATCGTTGGAGAGAATGATTCATGATAGGCTCAGAAATTGGAATATAGATATATGAAATTTCTGGAGTTAGAAACTTAACTACCGTTGAGAGATGCTTCTCGATGCTAATTCAGATACTTAGCTTTAGTTAGTTAATTGATTCCATTTTTTTTTAATCAGAAAATTGGAGAAGAAATTGAAGATTTGATTTTTTTTTTCTGTGATCATTTGAGGATGATTTTGCTGAATTTCTGCCTCAGTTGCGGTTGCTATTGTCAATAATCATTATGTTTTTTAATATCATGAATTCTGCAGCAAAGTGCTGTTTGGGTCCTGTCAAATTATAGGATCTAGAAACAAGTTTAAATGACTTATCGTATAGCACGAACTCTGATGAACGGTACTTCAGATAGTTATGCCTCATTTCAATATTTGCTTTTCAATTTTGGGAGTTGCTATGGGGGTATGTATCCAGGGTGAGTTGTCAAATATTTAGTGACTGCTAGTTTCACAATAAATGTTTTAAAGTCATTTAAATATAATGAGCAACTAATAATGCTTGACAACACACCCTGGGTACCAGTACCTAGATGGGTAATGAAGTAATTCCCATCAATTCCATTCTTTGCCTCGATGTTGTCAGAAATGAAAGGAAATGAGAATTCATACTTCCTATCTTGAGTTTTCTATGTGTCTGAATGAATAATAATAACCTGTAAGGTTCCATTGCAAATGGTGGTGTTGATGATTTTTGTCACTTATGCTGTTTGTTGTGAAATACAATCTTTAGGAGATCAAACACTGTACCAAGTGGGTTGCAAGCAGCGCAGCCTCGTTCACAACCATCTCAGCAATCATTTTCTCATGGACTTTCATCTCAGCATGCAATGTTGTCTCAGTTCTCTCAAAACTCTCTTGATGAGGCTGTGACAAATGATCAGGTTAAATCTTGTTTCCTACATGATGCGGACATTTCTGTTTTTTGGATATAAAATGTCATTTTTCAAATTACACAAGTTTATTAGAGTTGAAAATCTTTTAATAAGCTTGACTTTTGCATAAAATTGATTGTACTTATGAATCATCTGTGACTTTGGAAAAACCTAATGTCAAGCTAGAAGAAAGGAGCATGAATTGTGAGAAAGAAATTAATCATGTTTTTGTCATACTGTGTATTGCAGCTACTGCTTAAGCTGCATTTGAGAGGGAATATATTTTACGCATGTTGTAACTCTTGGACCAAGATACCGAAGATTCTCACTTATTTATTTTTCATTGCATGGTTGCTGATTTACAAATTTGCTGTAAATGCTTATACTCTGCACTGCTCAAGTTGCATATGAAAATGAATATATTTTTATGCATGACCTTTCTCGTTTCTAGCCATGATTGTTGATTTACAAATTTGCTAAACATTTGGCTGTAAATCCTTATTTCCTACAAAATTATTTACTATGTTCACCTATCTTCCTTGAACAACGTGTGGGAAATGACTATCCTATTAACTTGTAATCCTCTACAAATGGGTATGAAATCTATGGTGCTTCTGTTCTCTAGCTTTTTGAAATGCATTATAGGTTTATTACCACGCAAATTTTCCTGGTAAATAGAGAACCTCTTCTAAGATCCTTCTTCCAGTTATGAAATGTTTTAAGTAAAACAAGCATATTACTTTGTTTGAGTTATTTATTCCCTTTTCATTAGTTTATAAAGATAAATATATGCAATCCACAATTCTGATTCTATATTTCTTGTGTTCTTTTAATCCTTCCAGAGGGTTTGTTCCCAAGAGCATGAGAACTCTGTGAGAAAGAATTCTTGCTTGCCCCGACTTACATATTCAAGGGAAGAGAGTCAACCACCTAATTTGAGATCTTCATCCAATCTCATGCGCAAATGGAATTCTGCAGATCATAAAAGTAAGGGCACTCCATGATTGAGTTATGTTTCTATAGCCTAAATCTTTAGCATCCACATTATACATATCTGAGAGTGATATGGCTTTCCTGAAGCTATGCAAAAGTAGGAAATCAATTCAAGTTAGTGTCCTTTTACATGCACATGTGACTTCAAAAGAAGATTCTAAATCAATTATTTTTTCTTGCAGGTCAGTTAAGTGAAGGACTTGAACACCGAATTGGGATAATGGAAACTTCACTGAGCAGGTTTGCGATGATCTTGGATTCTGTTCAAAGTGATGTAATGCAAGTAAACAAAGGAACAAAGGAAGTTAATTTAGAGAGTAAGTGACTTCCTCTAATATATTGACAATATTCTGAAAATGATGTATGGAAGTGGTATTCTACTGATCAATGTAAGTACTTATATGTGAAGGACAGTGAATCTTTGAAAAAAGAAATTCCACTTGTTGCATTAATCCTTCATTGACTTCCAAATTTCGGTTGTTGTAATCATTTTTTTTTCAGAAGTCTCTGCTAAAATCTTGTATGGCTGTCATCTCTTTTGATTCTCTACTTGGCATTTTTCCAACCAGTGTTTATACTTTAAAACATTGTTCAACTGCAGGCAGGTCCCTTTTTTGAACTTAGAACTCTGATATCTAGCTTCATTTACAGTTCATTAAATATTCGATGTCAGTTTGCTCAATCTGGACTTTGTTTGGTTGCCCGAGTTGAATTTAATTTCAAATTTCTTATAATCTAAGCATATTTTGTTGCCTTATTGGTCTGTTGAATGTACATGCTAGATCACCTAGTATACAATTTTAACTCCTCACTTTTAATTCAGTGGAATGCATACGGCAGAAGTTGATTGTTCATGATAACTCACTTCAGTTAATGGTAATACCTAATTGTATCTTGACTTGCATGATTTCTTTAAGCATTAGTGGATATCAAATTTCAGTTAACTGAGAGACAGTGGTTTTAAATCAGATCAAAGGACAAGAAGAAATTAAAGCAAACATTGATGGGAGCTTGAAATCTTTATCTGAACAAATGAGCAAGGTTACAAGCCAAGAGAAGTTACAGGAAGTATCTTCGGTGGTTTCAACCTTGCCACAGCTAATAGAAGCCTCCCTGCAAAGTCTACAAAATGAACTCCACAACACCTTCACCAAGGAAATGCAGGCACGTAAGATATGGCATGAATAATGATTAAAACATGCAAAAATATAGTACTTAACAATTCTTGTCAATGGATAGTCACAGATCTTTGTACAATGTAAAGATTGCTCAAAACCCCTCTTCACCTTTCTATACTACCATGCCTTTTTTTACATTAGCTTTCTTTCTCTTCTTTTTCATATATAGCTTTTGGGGGTCTGTCTCCTTGACGGCTGTCGACCAACTGATGTTTTGCCAATGAGTACTTGTAGGAAATCTCTTGCAGTTTAAAACGCCTCAACCAAAATGATCTGGCACAATCTACCCTATCTACAAAGGTGCTTTATCTCTATGACATGATGAACCATTAACAGATTGGATTTGGATCCTCTCCTTTTCCTTAAGAACATGACAATGTCATGTTCTGAGAGAGAAAGACACAATTTTTCCTGTCCAGTGACCCACCATTACCTGTGTAAAGGTCCATAATTCCTATACAAAAGTAGTGTCTTTCTTTCTCATAGTATGATGCCGTCATGATTTTAAGGAAAAGGAGAGGATCCAAATCCTAACAGATTACCTTGTTCTTGAATTTTTTGTATGGTAAAAAACAATGGTTTCAGAAAAAATTTGATACGTTGTTGGTTTGCAGAGTATTAGCAACCAGGTTACCACCCCGAAAAAGCCTCAGCTTCCTGCTAAGTATGTGTACCCCATAACTTTAACTAATACTAATAGTCTTTCTACTCAATTGGGAAAGCTACATCCATTTCGCTACATTATTAGTTGGTTAATTTAACCTAGTTTCATTCATGAAATTTTTTTGAAGCTTTGCTTACAGGAATATATCATATAGTTCTCTCTCCCAAATGTGAGGATAAATCTACTGTGGGTGATTCTAATTTTAAATGACATATATTTGATCTGAAAGGTTGAATGAGTTAGATTTAAAAATCACATGATCACAATGACAGTTAGGGAGTGGGAGAGAGAGCAGTTAATATATACAATTATACATAAATAAAATCGTAGCCATGCAGGTTTATGCCAAAATTTCCATATGTTGTTTGCTATCATGGCTCTATAGCAAGTGCTTCCCTCAAGGAGGAAGCTCTACCATCATCCCATCCTTCCGCTAAAAAGAATTAAATACGTTAGTGAAAGAAATAAACAACAACAACCTTCACAAGTTCTGGCTCATTTGTCGGTAATGGATGTATTTCCAAAGTTCCATCTACTTAAGGGGTGAAGTCACTTCTTTTGGAGGTTATTCACACTTTTGTTTTGGAGAATGATGCTTTTTCCTATTCTTTCACGACAAACACGTGATAACAATTATTCAACTTCTTACTGTCTGTATCATTAATTTTATTTATATTTTATCTAATTTTGCACATTGGCTGATAAATATCCATGTCTATTGAAGTGTGATGATATATTCTATATCATTTTGCTTCCATCTGCTCAGTATATTAATGATTTTGTTTACAACTAGTTATTTTGTCACTTGTAAAAGCACTTGTTATGACGAAGGTCACAGGTATTTTTCTTGACTTCAGTGAAGCGAAGATTAGTTTACATGCTACTGTAGTTCCAAAGATAGAAATGGGAGGCTGGAAGCCAGTAAAAAAAGCGAGAGTCACTTTTTCAGATAAATTATCTGAGAAGGAGCACAAACAAAAAGAGCCATACACTGAAAAGGTATTTTCAAAATCTGTCTCTTCCCATTCATGATCAGAGAAAGTTGCTTGCTTTCTAACTCAAATTAATTATTGTGTTTTGGCTTCTAATAAGTGATCGATATGATATGAATACAGTTATATAAGATGCACTTGACAGTGACATCTGTCACTTTTTATTTTTATGCAAAAGATTTCTTCTTATTCATTTGACAAATCTTACATATGCTTTATCAATTTCCAAGTACTGTTTGAATGGCAGTATGTACGGGGAGGAAAAGACTGTAGAATTATCATTGAATCCGATGAGGAGACTGCTGGAAGTTCTTCCTCCTTGGTTGAAGAAAACGCAGGTGGTTGGCAAAACTAGAATTGAACTTTCTTTCGGTCTCTATTATTGCTTTGGAAAACAATTACTTAACATTTCAGTCTCTATTATATTTAGCTCATATTTTACAGAAGTGAACATCACATTGTCCCGCATCGTCATCTTTTATTTGGTTCAAGTTCCAAAATGGTTTGAAATTGGAATACCATAGTAGTCAGCTATTCCTGTATGAAGGGATGAAATTAAGTTCTAGACTCATTTGGGTTATGAAAAACATTCCTTAACATTTTCTTCTGTTTAAAAGACGTGATGGCAACAATTCGGTACCAGATAAATATGCTTAAAAATCTGTTCTCATCTAGTTATGGAAATTGTTCTGTGTAGAGTTATCACTTGATGCTTCTTACTTCTGTAGGCTATATATTTTATGTTAACGATTTATCATAGCACGATATGTATTTGTTGGTCTGCCTTAAAACTACTGCTAAATACATAATACTAAAGTTTAATTGTTAATAATTATCCTTATAATTTTTCATGGGGAAGACCTATACGGAAATTCTACCAAGGAAGAAGAGGAAGAAACTAAGCGGATTTTGCAGAAAGCAAGGAAGCGCAAGAGAAAGTATTGTAATGCTATAGTTATCCATTGAGGGTACGGTTTTCTGACTCTTATTTCCATGTATTATTTGTTACTTTCTTCCATGGTGTAAATAGTAATACGTAACTACCATGGTATGGAAGAGCATTCTACAAAGTGCTGCTTAAGATTGAAAGGTTTCAATTATTTATTTTATATGGAAAAAAGAAGGCAAACATAAAGCCTACCCTACTACTTATATGCAATTGTGACAGGTCTGACGCCTGGGTCACTAGATATGCCTTCAATTCATTGCAATGCTATAGTTATCCATTGAGGGTACGGTTTTCTGACTCTTATTTCCATGTATCATTTATTACTTTCTTCCATGGTGTAAATAGTAATAGGTGACTACCATGGTATGCAAGAGCATTCTACAAAGTGCTGCTTAAGATTGAAAGGTTTCAATTATTTATTTTATATGGAAAAAAAAGGCAAACATAAAGCCTACCCTACTACTTATATGCAATTGTGACAGGTCTGACGCCTGGGTCACTAGATATGCTTTCAATTCAAAATAACAGTAATGGTTAATGAGCAAAATCCGAAGTCATTTTAATTTCTAGTGTCACTGTCTTGGTTGTGCAGGTGCAATTTTTTCTTCTGGACTTGTGCAGGTGCATTTAGATTGTTTCAAACGCAGAAAGCCTGGGCCAAAAATGTCTCCAAGTTTCTTTATTGGGTTTGTTCGCTCGTATCAAGTTTGTTTAATTTAGTGCATTTCCTGGAGAAACATCAGAAAGTTGTTTGTTTTTATTTGGATCACATGATATTCAAATTTACTGTATGCCTACGTAGCTTTATTCATTCAATTAATTTGTAGTTTGTAATCGAACATATGTTTCAATAAAATAGTGTCAACTAAGAAAAAAGTTACACCTCTCTTAAGGGACATGCTTGAAGACTCGGAGAGAGGGCAAAGAAATTACTCAGTGCACTCGGCTGACGCATGCGTATTCCACTTCGTAAAATTGCGTCTCGCATCCTAAGATCAATATGTTAGGCCTTCTTTGGAGGAAGACCATTTCATAGAGCTGCCAAATTGGGCCTTGTGTTGGTGAAGATTTGGAAGTGGTGGATGGACTGGACACTAATGAGGAATGACACTGGGGCTCTTATATATCTCATGTTAAATCCCATCAAGTATTTTCATTGTCAAATGGGCTATTTTAGCCCACAAGCGTCATACATGCTAATGATTCATATATGTTAGAATCGCTTGGCAAAAAAAAAAATGTATGTTAGAAACTAGAAAGTCCATATTATCTGATTTGAGCACGAGAGAAAAATAATAGAGTAAATTATAGATTATCCCTTCAACTTTGCTTTACATGTGAATTGCCTATTTCAAACTCTACACTAGGGGTAAGTTACACCTTTTGAAAGTTTTCAGGATAATTGGCATAGAACGTAAAATAGAAGGGAGTAAAAACTATGAATTCTACAGTTCCACATCATCTCACAACCTAGCTGATAGTACATCAATTAGATCACCTGAATGCTTTGTTTTTTTATTTCATTTCCTTAGAAAATTTAGGTTTGGTTTTGGCATGTGAAGCATGAGCTTCACCTAAGCCTGCTCTTTATAATGGTAAGGTAATTTTCACTGGTTGGCTACTAATAATAATAAATTGTTGTGGTTGAACGCTCTTATCAAGGTAGGGCACTGGCTACTTCCTAAGGGACAATCTCCAGGTGGGTGGACTCTAAACGTGGGTGCCACAAGAGAGGGACCATGATTACAACTATGGTGAAAGCTGAATGCAGGTAACTGGAACACCTCATGATATGTTTGTACTTTAAACATATTATTCAGTGGCTTATAAAAGAGTGTACAGAGTATCTATATGCAAGTCATTACTACTATTTCGTATGTGGAAATATTATCACTATTTGCCAATCTTATAAAAATTGCTTCAAACTCGTATTATAACACAGGAAAGAAACTCAAATACAAAGAAAAACATAGGGAAGAATACAAAGTTAGGTGCACAAGTCAAGGGTTCCCAACATTAATTAAATAATGTAATTAAGATAAGATAAGAGGTGTCGGCACCTATTACTTTACTATATATTAAACGTACGTAAGCCTCTATTCCACGTGTTGGTCTCCCACAATTTTATTCTCCTGCTCAAGTATTGCCTCTTCTCACAGCCGTTCATTTCATTTTTCATATAACGGCCTCAAACTCAACATTAAGGCTTGGGGTACTGTCTGTATGGAAAGGGGAAGGACCACATAAACATAACATGCATATTGGCAAAGGTAACTCATAGGTGGTATTGTAAACATAACAGCCAATTGCAAAATTGAGGGAGAAACAACGTTAGAAAATCATGTTATAATAGCTTCATATTTTGCTTGTGCTGTCTTTAGCAAAGACATTGAAGAGCAATATCTTTTCTTCAACTTGCTGTTTTTTAAAAAGCCAAAGGCCATAATTGTCATGCTGAACTTACGTTTGAGGCATTTCTTTATTTCTTTCTTTTGCTGTACACGGGGCAGAAAAAAAATGGCTTTCTGTTTCACCATACAGTTGGTCCTCGGCCAAAACAACATTAATTTAAAATTTCCAGAACATTAATTTAAAATTTATTAGTATTTATATTTCATCTCACTAGTGTAATCAAAGTCACTAATGTCAAGACTCAAATCTGAAAGGTCATGATCAGCGCATAAGAAGAATTATACAACTTAACAAGTCTAATTTACTTAATATCTTAACAATTTCAATTGATAGAATATTGGATAAAGTATCCCTTAAATGTATAACCTGTTATACATATTCCATTTATGCATTAATCTCAATTTTCATAATATACAAACTACCCACAAGATATATAACAATACATATGTCCTACAACATTATAGCTAGATCTAATACAACGGAGATTGAATCGTGCCTGTAGATAATGGAGCACATTTAGAGACATTACATAAGCCAAATGTATATCATAATTTTTAGTAATAACAACCAGACAAATGTATCCACACAAACAAAGTGTTGGGCTCACCAAATCAAAAGACTTTATCTAGTTGAGGAACTTGGACCTGATTCATACTTGGATCTAAAAAATATAAAGTTAACAGAGTGAGTCATAAACTTAGTGAGAGATAATAGAATCTGTAATAAAACCAGTATAATACTCATAAAAGTTATTCAACATATATGTTTAGATTTTTGTATGAGAAATATTAAATCAATAATTCAAAATGAAATATCTAAATCAAACATTATATATATATATATAAGAATACTAGTAGGAGGTCTCTAATCTAGAACTAAATCCATCAAGCAGCAAATCCACCTGTTAATAACCATTAGGCAGCGCCCTCCCTATTAAATAAGCCAGTGGTGTGGGCAAACATGCTGGGCTAGCACCATCTCTACTAGCTGAGGTTTGAACCAAAGTGCACAAAGGCTAATGTCTACTGCTGTTAGCTACAGTGTTCTATCAAGGTTTCCTCCCAAGAAAATTACACTTGTATAATTTCAAATATATGGATACCTTCATAATCCTAATATTTAACCACAATGAAATTCAAGAGCATAACTACTAACTTTAAAACATAAATGTAAATAAGGAAATACCCCCATTTAGATTCAATAAAAATATAAAAAAAAATTCAAATCCCTAAGAATAAAAAGTCAAAACTTGAATTTTAGTTTAAATTTCTGAAATTCGGAACTTTCAAGGATTTTTTCTTTCAAAACGAATAGATTAAAGGTTTCTAAAAATTCGTTAAAAATCATTTTGTAACTCCTTGATATCAAAGGAATTACCGTCAATTTTGATTTCAAGAAAATACGTATTTTTTATAGCCCTCCATATATGTGCCACTACACAGACTTAGAAAAATTTCAGGACACGTATTGACAATTAATCATCTAATCACCCAAAATGGCTCTAAATAATTTTTATAAGATAAGTTTAATTCTAAGAATCTCACTAATGGAGTAAAGTAGCTCAAAAGGTTAATCCTATAAACTCATAGTCACAAAAAAATAGGTTGTACATAATACAAGTGTCATGCGCAAAAATTTGGTCATTACAACCAAGCCTAAGGCACTGAGGCTAGGCGAGGCACTAGAAGGGGTTAGTGTTTCTTGGCACCTTAGGAGCACCTTTCTGTTTCAAGCCAAGCATGCATTTACCCCTTATTGATATCAGTAAAACAAATCTCTGAAAACCTAGCCATACTTTTGCTAAATATGATGCTAAAGGGGGTAAAATAATCTAGATATTAAAGAATAAATAATTGTCGGTCTTTGAGACTCTTATCAGCAAGCAACTTAAGGTTTTGTAAATTAAACATTATGATATTTTATTTTTACTATGAATGCTATGCTCAAGTTGTTAATTTTTATGGAAAATCAATAGAAAATAGTTAAATATTTTACTATTTTCTTTTTCTAATGTTAACATATCTCTTCAGTAAGACGTGCACTTTTTGACACCTCTTACCTCAAGGCATTATATCCCCTAGCGCCTTAAGGGTGATTTTCGCCTTTTTCTATCTTGAATCTCAAATATTTAAGAGAGTTTGTTTGCAGGTGTAATATATACCTTAACTATTGATATTCAAGTTTTATGTGTCTTTCAGGCACGTTTACTAATTGTTTAATTTTTAAAAAATTGTTTAATTCTCCAGCGCTTCAGATTGTAACTGTTGCTTACTATTGCTTCACTACCCTGTGACTGTCTCTCCATGGAACAAAAGCTTTTATGAACATCGAGTGGTTGCATTTTGCTTCCTTTTGATTACAATTAAACTTTTACCTTATTAGAAAGAAGACACACACATATAAAGAAAATATGTGTAGCAATTCTTGCTTATATATCTTTTTATCTGTTTTGATCTTTCATATCAATACACGGGATGTATTACTTCAAATGCATATGATGATGGTGTCGCAGTGCAAATATTTGTTTTCACTTCTTTTATAAAAACTTTTACCTTATAAAAATTTGAATAATTGAAAATTTTACCAGAATTTAATTGTATACACTTCTTTTATGCAGTTAGTATGTATTCCACCATGTAGTAGTTCCTGTTAAGATTATTGGTGTAGCCTTTCTTAGGAACTACTCATATATATCTTCTTAAAGTTGATGTACAAACAAGAAGTTGATGTTGGGGATAGTCTATTGAAGAAAAAAAAATAGTTCAAAGTTATAAACACCGGTGATAGAAATTTGGAGTCTACATCTGACCATAAAGTTGTAAGGTTGAAGAGAAAGTTGGCATTGGATGCAAAACGACATCGACAGTAGTTAACTCCTCAAGGTAATTCTAAATGGTTTGCTGTCATATTCATATTTACTCAAAACCCTTAGTCATTATCACACTGTATTATTTAACATGTTCTTATTTTATGCACATAATTTGTAGGGGATAAGTTTCCTCTATCTCAGAACTGTCCTAAGCCAATTGAGATAACTCACGATAAGCATGCACGGTTAGCAATCACAACTGATAAAAGGAGAAATTCTAATGTCAACAATAGTCAGTGTGGAAAGGAAAGAAGAGTACCTTTGACAGATATTTCATCAGTTACATCAATCAAATTCATGCCACAACTACTCCTTGCAATGCTACATTCATTCTTAACTCCTCACTGAAACTCAAGCAAGCAATATCAATGATACAAGATTAAGAGGAAAAAAGTGGCAAATATCTCATCATGTGCAGTGAACCTCATAAAGAGCTTCTCTGATGTAAATCAATCTATGACAATTGGTTCATGTGCAACAGTAACAAAAATGATATACAAAATTTCCAATCTCAGCTATCAATGGCTGAATGTTCAAATGCTTCTAAAACTTAACCAGCATCATTTATTGGAAACTTGAGACATGCTATGAAGCCAGGAAGACATCTGATTTCAGAAGGATCTCATTTGACAAATCTAACGTCAGCATATGTTCTTACCTCTAACCAAAACAGAGAATATATATTCTCTGTTTTCATTCGTTCAGTAGATATTTAAACTCATAATTATTATTTTAGATTCAAGCTCTGATGATGATGATTGTGAGGATGTCTCATAGGTGCTTTGCGATATTGGACAAGTCTTGAAAACCAGTTTGGAAGCTGCAGCAGGGCCACGCCGTGACATGGCTTAGTGCACGTTGCGGCATGGAGCCACGCCTCGGCATGGAGCCACGCCTCGGCATGGAATAGTCCATGCCGGGAGGAAGCTTTGGCCAAGTTTGCTCTCAGGGTCTCGAAGGTTGGGTGCCATGGCTCGAAGAAGCCATGCCACGGCGCGGACTTCTGATATATAAATTCTGTTTTCTGGTTCAATAAAACAGTAGGTTAAAAGCTTTAAAAGGAGGCATAGGACGAGATAGACTTGTGAG
Source organism: Styphnolobium japonicum (assembly GCA_023212625.1). Lineage (NCBI taxonomy): Eukaryota > Viridiplantae > Streptophyta > Magnoliopsida > Fabales > Fabaceae > Styphnolobium > Styphnolobium japonicum. The sequence goes on from JALBWW010000014.1 coordinate 1,495,333, forward strand.
AGGCTGTAAAATAGGGTTATCTTGAGAGGGAAAACCATTGAGAGGGTGAGATTGCTAAGGTAGGAAGAGTTTAAGAGAGTGGAGAGATTGTAAAGCTTGATGGGAGGTTGTTCCTATTGGTAAGCTGATCCAAATCACGTGTAATCTTGTTCTAATCTTAGTGGATGATCTCTAATGCTGGATGTAGGCTATATTGGCTGAACCATGGTAAATCTTGTGTGTTGTTTCTCTTTACTCCGCTTTAATCTTGCTTAATTTGTTATTTTGCATTATTGGGATTGGTTTCTACATAACCTTTCTATTTCTCCATATGTGTGCTTGCTGTGATTGCTTTGTGTTTACTAAGTGGTATGATCACAACAAATTGGTATCTAGAGCTTAGGTTGAAAGTGGTCAAGTTGTGTTGTTTTTGTGGTTAAGAACAAAGGTGAAAATTTCTGCTCACCAAGTGTTTGAAGAAATTCCTGTGAGATGGCAAACTCAAGTTTTAGGATGGATATTGAGAAGTTTGATAGGACAAATGATTTTGGTTTGTGGAAGATGAAGATGAGGGCTCACCTAGGCAATCTTGGACTCATGAAGGCACTTGAGGGAAAGCTCCCGGAGACCATGGAAGTGGAGAAGAAGGAGGAGGCGCTTGATAAGGCGTACAATACTTTGATTCTCTGCCTTGGTGACAATGTGTTACGAGAAATAGTGAAGTGCAAGACTGCGACGGAGGTGTGGTTGAAGCTCGAATCCTTATACATGACCAAGAGTTTGTCTAGCCGGTTATATCTCAAGGCAAGGTTCTTCACATGGAAGATGGTGGAGGGAAAAGAAATTCAAGCTCACATAAATTATTTCAATAAGCTAATCATGGATTTGGAAAATATTGATATCACGTACGATGATGAGGATAAGGCTTTGGTGTTGCTTCACTCACTACCAAGGTCCTATGACACCTTTGTGGAAATTCTACAACATGGGAGAGAAACTATAAGTTTGAATGATGTTGTTGGGGCCATCAAAGCCAAAGAACAGAAACGGAAGAACGACTTGGGCGAGCACATGGGGGAAGGTTTGATTGTCAGAGGAAGACCAGACAAGAAGGAGGCAAAGCAAAAAGAAAAGACAATGTCCAAATCCTGGGGTGGCAAGAAAGATGTGAAGTGTTTTTTATGCCATGAGAAATGACATTTCAAGAATGATTGTTCGCAGAGGGGAAATGACAAGAAACCTCAAGGTGAAATTCAAGCTGCCATTGTGCAAAGGGATGACAGTGAAGAAGGCGTCGATGTGTTAGTAGCCTCTTCTAGCACTCTAGGCGAACAATGGATCATGGACTCAGGATGCTCATTCCATGTGACTCCAAACGGTGAGTGGTTTGAAGACTACACGGAGATCGATGAAGGTCATGTATTGTTGGGGGACGACAAGCCATACAAGGTGATCGGTATTGGTTCAGTGAGATTGAAGACTTATGATGGGATTGAGAGAGTCCTATTGGAAGTGAGGCATGCTCCTAAGCTAAAGAGAAATCTAATCTCTTTAGGAATGCTTGATGATCATGGTTTTGCTTAGAAAGGCAATAAGGGTGTCTTGAAGGTTACAAAAGGGTCGCTAGTGGTAATGAAAGGAGTAAAGGAGAAAAGTCTTTACATGGTTCAAGGGAGTACCGTAGTTGGTACGGCGGCGGCGATAACGGAACTTAGGGAGAGCTCTTTGGCAAGCCTATGGCATAAATGGCTTGGTCATGTAAGTGAGAGAGGATTGTAAGAATTAGACAAGCAAGGATTGATGGGAAGTAAGAAACTTGGAGATTTGGAATTTTGTGAACATTGCATCTATGGCAAGGCAACACGGGTGAAGTTTAGTAAGTCGTCTCATGTTACAAGGGAAACACTTAACTATGTCCATTCCAATTTGTGGGGGCCATCACAAAATGAGTCTCTAGGTGAAGGAAAATACTTCTTGTCGATTGTTGATGATTGTTCTCGGAAGGTTTGGGTGTACATTATAAAGAACAAGAGCGATGCACTCGGAAAGTTCAAGGAATGGAAGAAAATGATCGAAGTCCAAACTAGGAGGAAGATGAAGAAATTGAGGACCGACAATGGGTTGGAATTTCTAAACCAAGAATTTGACCAATTCTGCAAGGATGAAGGGATGGTCAGGCACAAGACCGTTCCCTATACTCTACAACAAAATGGAGTGGCGGAGAGGATGAATAGAACACTTTTAGAGATTGTGATATGCATGATGATTGAAAGAGGAGCACCAAAGAGATTTTGGGGAGAAGCTATTAACACGACAGCCTATCTTGTGAATAGGTGTCCTTCAACGGCATTAGGATTCAAGACTCTTGAAGAAGTGTGGACCGGTCATCCGCCAAATTTTGAGAACTTGCGGGTATTTGGTTGTGTAGCTTATGCGCACAAAAAGTAAGGAAAACTTGATGCAAGGTCAAGGAACTGCATGTTTGTAGGATATCCGGATGGGGTGAAGGGTTACAAGCTTTGGTATGAAGATAATGGATCTTCAGAGTGTATCATTAGTAGAGACATTGTCTTTAGAGAATCCGAGTACTATTGGCCTAAGGAGACTCAAATGAAAGTCAGGAAATGTGACATGGAGCAAAGTCATGTCAAAGACCGAGCTCAAGTTGAGGTGGAGCCTCTGGGAAAAGATAGTATCACAAGGGATGAAGACACGACTAATGAGGAAAGGAACTTGCAGGTAGAAGATCAAGGTGACGACCTTGAGAGGTACCAATTAGCAAGAGACCGGCCAAGGAGAACCTATAGAGTACCGGAAAGGTACGGATATGCGAATTTAGTTTCTTTTGCATTGTTAGCTTCGAAAGAACTAGATGAGTCGGAGCCGAAGAGTTACAAGAAAGCAATGGACAGCTCAGAGAAGAAACTATGGACACAAGCTATGAAAGATGAGATGGAATCACTTGACAAGAACTGTACATGGAAACTTGTGAACAAATCGAAAAATCAAAAGATTGTTGGGTGCAAGTGGATTTTTAAGCGGAAAGAAGGCATTGAGGGGTTGGAGAAGCCAAGGTACAAAGCAAGACTTGTAGCAAAAGGCTTTACGCAAAGGGAAGGAGTGGACTGTAATGAGATCTACTCACCGGTAGTGAAGCATACATCTATTAGGGTGTTGCTAGTCTTCACTTAATATGACTTGGAGCTAGAACAAATGGATGTCAAGACAACATTCCTACATGGAAACCTTGAGGAGAGAATCCTTATGGCTCAACCAGAAGTTTTTATCAAGGAAGGTGATGAAGGAAATGTATGTTTGCTCAAGAAGTCTCTTTATGGCTTAAAACAATCCCCAAGACAATGGTACCTTAGGTTTGATGAATTCATGGAGAAAAACAAGTTTGTGAGGAGCAACTTTGATAGTTGTGTGTATGTCAAGTGGGTCAAGGAAGGCTTGGGGGTATTTCTCCTTTTGTATGTAGATGACATGTTAATTGCATCAAAGGACAAGGACAAAATCCAGAAAGTCAAGTGGCAACTAGGGAATGACTTTGAAATGAAGGACATGGGGCCAGCGAAAAAAATTCTGGGGATGGAGATCATTCGAGATAGAAGACAAGGTACATTGTTTCTTTCTCAATGTAGTTATCTCAAGAAGGTGTTGGCCAAGTTTGGTATGTCAGAGTGCAAGGCGGTGTCTACACCGTTAGCAAGCCATTTCAAGCTCTCTACCGAAATGTCTCCCAAGACAGAGGAGGAAAGGAAGAAGGTGGAGCAAATTCCTTATGTTAGTGCAGTGAGAAGTCTCATGTATGCGATGGTCTGCACTAGGCCAGACTAAGCATATTCTGCTAGTCTTGTGAGTAAGTTCATGGAAAATCCAGGGAATGATCATTGGGAAGCTGTAAAATGGGTACTTCGGTATGTCAAAGGCGCTTCTGACAATGGATTACTGTACAACAGAATGAAAGTTGATGGTGCTAGACTTGTGGGTTATGTGGATGCAGATTATGCAGGAGATTTGGACAAGAGGATGTCCTTATCTGGGTATGTACTTACTTTGTTTGGGTGCACTATAAGTTGGAAAGCATAATTGCAACCGGTAGTTGCATTGTCTACTGGCCGAATACATTGCAGCCATGGAAGGAGTGAAAGAAGCACTTTGGTTGAAAGGGCTGGTCGGTGAGTTCGGGTGTGTGCATGACAAGGTGAAGGTGTTCTGCGATAATCAAAGCTCAATTCATTTGACAAGAAATCAAATGTTCCATGAGAGGACAAAGCACATAGACATCAAACTTCATTTCATCCGAGAGGTGATCTCCGAAGGTACAGTGTTGGTGGAGAAGATTCACACGGATGAGAACCCGGCAGACATGATGACCAAACCAGTGACAAATGTCAAATTCAAGCATTTCTTGGATTTGATCAATGTCACTAACCTTTCTACATGAAGGGAAGGTGGAATGGTGACTCTCTAGTATCCCTATTGCTTTATCAACTATGAGCCAAGGTGGAGATTTGTGAGGATGTCTCATAGGTGCTTTGCGATGTTGGACAAGTCTTGAAAACTAGTTTGGAAGCTGCAATAGGGCCACGTCGCTGCATGGAGCCACGCCTCGGCATGGAATAGTCCACGCTGGGAGGAAGCTTCGGCTAAGTTTGCTCTCAGGGTCCTAAAGGTTGGGTGCCGCGACGCAGACTTCTGATATATAAATTCTGTTTTATGGTTCAATATTAAAAACTTCAAAAGGAGGCAGAGGACGAGATAGACTAGTGAGATGCTGTAAAATATGGTTATCTTGAGAAGGAAAATCATTGAGAAGATGAGATTGCTAAGGTATGAAGAGTTCAAGAGAGTGGAGAGATTGTAAAGCTTGATGAGAGGTTGTTCCTATTGGTAAACTTGATCCAAATCACTTGTAATTTTGTTCTAATCTTAGTGGATGATCTCTAATGCTGGATGTAGGCTATATTGGCTGAACCATGATAAATCTTGTGTGTTGTTTCTCTTTACTCCTCTTTAATCTTGCTTAATTTGTTATTTTGCATTATTGGGATTGATTTCTACATAACCTTTCTATTTCCGCATATGTGTGCTTGCTGTGATTGCTTGGTGTTTACTAAGTGGTATGATCACAACAATGATGATATAGTTGAACATGAGAATATTCAAAGTAATCCATATCTCAACACAGGTAGTGACTATATCTTCACATGCAATCGATTTGTTAAATAGTGGATACTTATGTTCCTATTATCCAACAATTTCTTATTTAGTTTATGACCTATCACACTATGTAATTAATTAGGATACTTTGATATTGGAGATCCGGTATGGCCATGTCAAGCTTTAATGTGCTTTAGTTTTCGTTACAGTTTTTCCCTTATATTGACTGTGAAATTACTTTGTTCAACTTAGAATATTTACTTTGGTTCAAGCAATATATTCTATTTATAATATCCAAAGTTGGCAAATTATGTGTCATATGACAGACAGTTACTTAACATCTGTCTTCTCTGTTTTTTCTTCCCCTCCACTATTTTGTTGTTCATAATTGTGCTTCAATTTCTTTGTTGTTTCCAAATCAGATAGTGAAAGGAATTGATCAAGAGCTGCCAAAGATTTTCTAGAAAGCTTGAAATGACTACTAATCTGATGGAAGGTTTGTGGGCATATTTAATTGAACAACTAAAATTTTCAGGTTATTTTGTCTTTTATGAAGTTTCTGTTAAAGATGAAGTCTATTTGTTAATGCAGTTAGTCCAAAGCACTTTTTGACATCTAATGCATCACTATGCTTTTGATGATCTTTTCTACTTGAGGTATTTTAAATATTTTAGATTCCTATGCCCTTATATTTAATGTTGAATATATCACTATAGTGTTTTTATTCCTTAATCAGTTTTGAGTGATTGCTTACTTTTGCTAGACCATTGTCTTGAGATTGCTTCACCTATTCCATGATCTATCAATTGAAATAGCAAGGATCTTGCTATTTGTGCCATTCTTAGGGGATAGAAATAGCTATACCATGGAGAGCTCCATGATTGTAAATTGTAAATTGGGTTAGACTTCATTTTAAATTACACTTATACTATCTAAAAAATTCCACCAAGTCCCAGTTTATCTTCATATGACAAGATAAGCTTTTACTTCTACACAAAAGGTCGAAGGAGAAGGAGACTGATATCGATATTTTGTATTACCATTGGAAGCAAGCCCCTGCTGCCAATAATGAGACAGCTAGCCTTCCACTAACTTCCATGGATTGTTCCCAATTGTAAGAACTCTTTCACCTAACAGTAGTATTTGAATGTCATACTAGAAATCCACTTCATGGTACCATGTACCACATATATTTTGTTCTCTCATTTGCGAAACTTAAATGTATGCCTTCTTAATATGATTTATATACTTTTGAGGAATTTAAATGAATGCCTTCTTAATATGAATGATTTGTATACTTTTGAGAAATTTAAATGAATGCCTTCTTAATATGAATATTAATCGCGTATATGAAACTTAATTTAATTATGTTAGTTTTATGGTCTAAAATCATTAAGAATACTTATCAGAAGATTGTTGTTTATATTTGATCTCTTCCATGAATACATATTCATCATGGCAATATTGATTTAAGAAAAAAATTAAGTAGAAATCTTTGATTTTAATCATAGAAATATTGAATGTAACAAACAATGTCAATTTTCTTCTCTGTGCAAATGAATTATTTATACAACAAACCAAACAAGAAGTGACCCGTGCAATCGCAACGGTACTGCGCAAGTTGAAATACTAAAAAGAGCATACGCCACCTAAACCTCTATATTCTTTTCTTGTTAAGTTATAATCATTATTATCTTAGAAACTATAAATAATAATTAAAGAAAGAGAAAATAAAATATTATAAAGGAGTCAACTTTATCTGCACTAGGTGCCATTAGGAAAAATCTAATCTCCTTTTTTTAATTTCTTAAAGGTAAACATCACCCTAATGTTTTTATCAGAGTTTTCAAAGGTCTCCTGTGAGGCCAGCTCCAATTGGATAATAAACCAATAAGGAATCTCCACATTTTCTACTCTTCTACGTTCTAATGAATGATTTGTTGCTAGAGTGTTGTTTAGTGGCACAATGCCTTTGTTTATACTTTATCCGCCTTTGATGACAACTATATTCTCCATTAAAATAAAAGGTTTATGAGGCCTTGCAGGAAGTGCTTCTTTCATCAGCTCATCTGAGTCATCTCTACCAAAAATAATAATTAATAAAAGAGTGCTTCTTAATTTCTTTTAACAATGTCATTCTTGCTTATATTGAATTTAGCTCCAATGCTTTTTTATAATATTTACTCAAAATTATAGTGTGTTTGAAATTTCTAAAACGAAAGAATTGATTTCACTTAAAAATAAGTTTTACAAACTTATTCATATTTTTTAGTTATACTAATTTGATAATTTAATACATTTAAAAATTACATTAATTAAATCATATTGTATGTAATATTTGATTGTTTCTAAACCTTATTGCTTTAACTTTATTTATAAACTTTTTTATTTTTAAATGAATAATGCTACACAGCCAGAAAAATTTGATAGAATTTCAGTTAAAATTTGTTAAGATTCAAGGTGGTTGTGGGATAAGTCAAAAGGGTGGAGACCACTCACCCATCCAAGAATTATGAATGATGATAACTTATTCTAATAAAAAAAAATCTGACTATCTAGTAGTCTTCTCTTTTAAATAGAGTGTTTAGAACACTTTAGCTAATTTATGGAATAATTTCGAATATGCAAGATACATAAACCTAATTGTTGCTATTTGAGGTTTGGTTTAGAAATAATCCAAGTATGTTTTAAAGGGTAAGTCTTATCAAGAACCAATTCTCTTAATAACTTAAGTTGTTAATTGAAGACATATGAATAATTTATATTTTTAACAAGTCTCATGTTCAATTTCTCCCTCTTAGTTAACTTTCTAAGAAAGAAAAACCAAATTGGCTGTCATATTATTGAATCAATATAAGTAATTTATTTATTTGCTTACAACAATATATATAATTGCGTATGTGACTCCGTTTGAATTTAAGTAAATTCACTTAATTTTTTTCTAAATTAAGATATAATTATATGTACACTTTTATGTTCAGAAAGCAAATTATGCAATGAATATTGAGTATGATTCCACTTCATTTTCCCCCTTTTACTAAGATGATTTCACTGCTTACAACAAGTTGGCTATGTAAATATTGTTTTTTGTACAAAGTAATGTATTGGTCTTTCCCCGACAGTGCAGAGCAACTTTGCTTTTACTTTATTTTTCTAGATAGCATTATATATGGATTGAGAACCGTTTTAGAAAAGAGGGGGGCATCCAATGCTTAAAAGGCAGTAGTTGGAGTTAGCCTACCCACTATTATTAGTCAAAAAAAGTAGAGTGGCACTGGTTGGATAAGGAGGAGATATGAAGTTAACTCCATAACAAGTTTCACATAATATATAGAAGAAATTTTATGTTTCTGAGAAAAATATAGCTACTTATATCTATATGTTAAACATGGTCTATCTTCAAACTAACTACAATAGCTGAAGTTCTGAAACCCGGCTTATATAGGCAGAACAATGATGTAGCTTGAGCTAAAATTTTGAGAGATTAAATTGAATGCCTCATTAATAAATAAATTTATAATTGATGACATACAAAACTTCTAATAAATTAATACTTAAAGCAACATTTCTAAAGAAATAAAAGAAAGCATTGGGTTTAATGAAAATGAATAGAGTACACATAGATTGTAGTTCTAATTGACTAATTAAAGAAAACTAAATTTCTCATAAAATATTAGGATTAAGAAGACTGGAAAATATCATCTCCATACAATTTTTACATCATATTTAGGGAGTTAAAAATTATATATATGTATGTATATCTTTATGAATTTTCAAAATATTTAGAGGAGCGCAATGACTCTCCTCGGTCTTTATTATGAAAATCCTCCCCTTGACTAGATTGACCTTTAACTTCATTAATAATACAAATATGGATATAAATAATTAAATTAAAAAAAGTACAATTTGACAATAAGTCACATAATATGTTAACTACCAGCTTAATATCCTTTGTACCGACACAACACGAACCAAAGTACATATATAGATTGGCAATTCTGCAAGATATGGCATTTTCTCATATAACTTAATTTCAATTTGACTGTATCAACCGTCCCCCTCTGCAACCCCACCCACCACCAAGTAAATATAAAGGAAAGAGCAAGAAAAAAGCTAGATTAAGTGGCACCAGAAACATATATTACACAAATAATTAATGATTATTGATATCCCTAATCCCATGAACAACCATGCATATATGGTCATTTTCTGAGGCAATCACTTGTTTACCAGAATTCTTGCTTCATATTCAAGAGTGAGGTGAGAAAGGTAAAATGGCTACATGTCCCTATTTGCATATGTAAGATTTAAAAGTTGGTATGAATGATTGAATTAGGAGTGAGTGCCCTGTCAGTTCTTTATGGTCCTCAATATGTCATGCATCCACCCCACTTACCTTCAATTATATTGTATGCCTTTGAGGGTAAGTCAGAGAAGTGAAAAGACTGTTTCTCAAATCTGCTATGCTCAAACCTCTCTCTCTCACACAGTAAGTGATTGTGTGTGAGGGAGAGAGAAAGGACTAATTTACACACACACATATAAGGAGGAAGAGGGTATCCCATCCCTTTCGCTCAGTCATTGTTTGATAATATACAAGTTGCACTCAATATGTGTAATTAATGATGAATTAGATATAGAATTAGATTTCATATCTGTGGTCCCAAAGAGGTGACCCTGAGACCTTTTGTTTACTCAAAACAAAAACAGTATCGATGGCTCCAATAGATTCCAGAACTTTGATACAACTGCTACAGGTGATAACAAAAGTATATATATGACACATAATTGATTGCTTCTTGGTAATATAATTATTCAATCCATTATTATTTATGACTAACAACCATGAATGTGTCACATAAAGTACAAATACAAAGGAACAAAATTTGGACCCTTTTTCTATTTAATTTTATTGCTATTATGAAAACCATGCCTCTTTGGCTAATTAAATAGACATTAATTGAAGTGCCACTGCCTGTGTGTGATATGGTGCAGATGGCATACCTTTTGTCTCATACAGGCATGGATTGGACAATAAATCACCGTCGGAGTTTGGGGGAGGAAAAAGAAATGTGGACCCAACTGACCTATTTCTAGGCCCAACTGCTCCTCACATGCTGCATTGACAATGCATTGGTTTCCAAAATTAACCTGCATGCCTCACACCTATAAAAATCTGTCCTATAGATGCTTCTGCAACAGAAACAGTATTGTTTTTGTGCAGATAGGAAGTCTAAGACTTACTGTAGAGGAAGAAGGGTAAACTAAAGGCCTGATGTCATTTGAGCTACCTTTCTTGGATAACAGTATAGAAGCAGTATTTTGCTCTTAAGAAAAAAAATAAGAAAATGAAAGAAAAAATTAGAAAATTTTACTCGTTATATGATCATCATAAAATTCTAATTAGTGTTGTAGTGGTTAGGTTTATTAAATTCCCCATTTTTGAATAAGATAGTAGTTATTGTCATTGAAAGAAATTAAAATTCCAGATATAAACGGCTAATTAATCATTATATGCAGCCTATACCAAATGAAATAAATATAATTTAAGTGTATTTGAGAATTTCACTCTACCTATAAATTTCTTTGGTTTCTATTTGCAGTTTACTTATAATTAATATGATATTAATCTATCACATAACTGCATGCAACCTATAATATGGTTTGACAGAACTTACAGCAACTATATAAGGATGGTTTTGAACATCTTTTTTTTCTTAACCAATTGAAGGTATGTAACGCATGCAAGTGACAGGGTGACTTGTTCTGTAATTGACAGAAAAATACTTAAGCGGACCCAATTATTCACAGTTTTTTTAGTTTTTTTTTAAGATTTTATTGGAATTAACGGGAAAGGACAAATAGATATTGTCATATATAACCACATTCTCTAGTAAAGACAGCAATTGAGTTACGTTTTACCAATAATTATATACAGATATTATTTGCATATGATTGTACATGTTTAAATATATTTTATTAAGTTTAAAAATAAACCACATGAAGTGCCATCATTTAATTGGTCTAATTCATATAACTGGTGTAAATTGAGTTTATAGAAAATTTCATGGCTCAAATTTTTTTTTCTCCGCATGCTTAGTGGCGAAACTTGAGCTAAAATTTTGGAGGGACAAACATAACAACTTTTATAAGTTTAGAACATTATAATAGTATTTAATATATTTAACTTATAATCTTACCATTTATAATGTGGTACTTTATAATTTAATTTATAATCTGATGATATTTTTATTATAATCATCTAGTAAATCATAATTTAAATTATTAATTATAAGAAAATAAATAAAACTATCGTAAAATAATTCCTTGGCAATCAAGCAATTAGTTTTCTCATAAAAATTATTCTCCTGCAATAGTCATGGTAAATTTATGAGAGTATTGATATACTATACAAAAGGTCATGTCTCCTTCTTGAAGACCAATAAAATAGCAAAATTATTGTACGTGATTAAAATAAGGGGAAAAAAGGATAACTAAATAAAAACTAACCATTAAAATTAATAATATTATACAAATATGCATCTTTATATATAGTGTAAAAGGAAAATTAATTTTTTTTTGGGGGGCTCAATCCCTAAAGAGTTACGACACTGGGCATGCTTATCTCTAGAAGTTTTTTTTTAAATTTTTTTATATACAAAAAAGTTACTCAAGTTGTTTTAATCATAGTTTCCTGTTTTTTTTCTTTGGTTTAATCAGTTTTTTTTTTACAAATAGAGGTTTTTATTTAACTATAGTTTGACTGTTACCAAATTAAAAAGAAGAAAAAAGAAAGTAAGAAGCCAATGATCAATGACTAATCTTTAAGTAATTTTTTGGTTAATTATATTTAATCTGAACTAAATTATTACATTTGACGGTTGAAGCACGCGCAATTACGAGTCAGAACTCATAATTAATTTATACATATTTTGTGTTTGGTTTCAAATATATTTTTATTATATTATTACGATTAGCGAACTCGTGCTTTTGTTAAAAAAAATATCAGAGATCAAAACACAAGATAATATATTTATGTAGTCATGTGTATTCTTATATATATAATTTTAGTTTCAATATTCAACTTATATCTCTTGCTTCTCAAATTGACAAGTTGAATTCTTTAATCTTTATAGTTTGATGAATATATATTGATTTAAGCATGAGTCAAACTTAAGGCTAAATCAATAATTGTTTGCTAGCTGCACCTGGGGAAAGTCCATTGTTTTTGCTTCTACATATATATATGCCTAGAGACAAAAGTTCGATATGAACATGAGACTACCTAACTGGCATATTAAGATCCCTATTCTTTCTTTCTTTCTTTTTGACAACTTCTTTTTCTTTCTCCTAGTTTTTCTCTTTTAATTTTTGTGTATGACGATTCAATATAATGAAAGTAACAATGAAATTTCAAAAACATTAAACATAGTAACTTTTTTTGTTATCTATTTTGTATTAATTATATAGATTATTTTATTATAAAAATTTACACAAAAATTATCTTGTATTTATGAAAATACTATAAGTAATTCTAAAACGATGTCTCATCCATTAAATTTGTTAATGTTGTGTGATCAAATGTTATTCATATCCTTATTCAATTTATACAAAACATTCATGAAATAATGAATCAATTAACAATTTTATTAAGTCTAATAATTTATTTTGGAATTATTTACAATGTTTCTATAAATACAAGATTTATGTAGATTTGATAATAAAAAAGATACATGCGTAATAAACTCAAACTACAGTAGTACTTTACTCTATTAAATTTAACTTTAAAGCTTTGCCATGATGATATGCAAAATTCAAATTTCAAAACTCCATCATTATTATCATCCTAATGGTTGAAGAAGAAAGTTATTGGACAAAAAAAATATTATGGTAAAGTGACTTGGTCAATTAAACATCAATTACGCCTTCTTTTATTTTTATTTTTTTATATTTTAAGTTAATAAATTGATTGAAAATCCCTTCCTTTGAGTGAAAGAAGTGGATTTATTTCCGCCAAAAGAATTCAATTTTGGTAAATGAATCTTCATAACAAATTAATTACTGGGAGTTTGTTTGAAACGGAAAATATAAATGCAGACATTCTTTTTATTTTCTTCCAAAAAATTTGCAATTCATTTCATAATAATTTTTTCCAATAAAATTTCATTTTCTATTTTAATATTTGTAATGTTATTTATATAACTATTTTTACAAAATTGTACATATGTTGTTAATACTTGATATTATTACATGATTTTTTTTGGGTGCAGATATGATATCATGTTTTCAATAGAATCATTTCAAAAAAATTGAATTTGTTTTTTAACCAGTAATACTATACAGTTAGAATTTTTTTAAAGAATACAACTATAATTTTGTCAAATTTTAAAGATAATTGTTAGATAAATAAAAGTAATGATAACCATTCATTCATCAAAAAGTCAATAACAATATAAACTCGTTATAAAAGTTCTTACTAGAATTTAATTTTGATTTATTATCAGTGTAAAAAAAATTATATTGTCATTTAATCATGTGTTAACATATTTTTAATACAGTTTGGCTATTATAATAATTATTTAAAATTTATAACTCTTATAATAATATGTTAACATATTATTAAATAATATTATAAATTTTTTTATAATAATAATAGATCAAAATATTTTGTTTCCTTTGCCTATTTATAAATGAGTTTCATTTCATGATCATTGATCATATCGTATATCACTGTATATCTCCCTGTAGCGTATAAAGCTAGCAGTTTCTGTTAAAAATGGTGTACACGTTCTCTCTCCTCTTTGTCAAAGAGTGAGTTTTTCTAGATTGAGAAAGTCAGCAGAGAGAGAGAGTTATGTTTTATCACTTTATGTAATAATAGTTATATATATATATATATATAATATTTCGCATATATTTATTTATTTAAATTTTTTAATATTATAAAAGGAAAAAATAATAAAATAAAATATATGTGTAACTATTATTTCTCTGTTTATGACTTGGATGATGTGTTCTTAAACATCGAAAAACTTTTCTTACATACAAAAGCTGTGTGTAATGGACCCAGCTAGCTATAGCACCCCAACTGTCACGTATTCTTACTTTTGTCAGCCTACAGCATTGTACCTTTCACTTTCCCACAATCTTAACCTTGTCCCTCTCTCTCTCTCTGCCACTTTTTTCTCAGTCTTTAATGGCTGCCCACGTCAAAATTCCGCGTTAAGAAATCGTGGGTCGGTACAAGATAGCATTTTTCTTCTCTTTTTGGCTGTCAAAAAGATACCCAATAGGAAAAGTTTTGATTTTTTTGGTCTGTTGTCTGGTAAAATTTGCTGCAAGTTTTCACCCCCTACATTCTTCTGTGAGAATATAGTGTTGCCACAAGGCATTTTTCCATCTGGGTCTTGGTGAAATTGAACTTGGGGGGCTATCTTGGTGAATCTGAGATTGAGAGAGAATTTGATTATGCATTTTTGGTTTTTGTGGTAGAATTTCAATGAGAATGATGTACTAGAGTTGCAACTTACAGGTGGGTAAGAATTTCTTGGGGACTCTTCTATGATGATACACTGGTGCTAACTGGAATTTGGATGCTTCTATGCTGTGTTGTTTCAGTGGTTGAAGAAGATAAATGCTCCATTTATTGCATTCATCGATTCAGTTGTGCAGAAATAATAGAATTCTGCTTGAATTGGTGATTATGGAATTTGGATTTCACAGTGTTTGGGCCAAGCTTTTGTGTGTCTGAAGCTTTTGATGTGATTATCAAACTTTTCCATCACGTTTGATCATTCACTTTTTTCCTTTTTTATATTGGAAGAAAGGGGGAATCACTGAGCTGTGAATCTGTGGCTCGTTGTCAATCATAAAAGCTTATCTCAATTGGCCTCTTCTTTGAAGGGAGGAGCGGATAACTGGGATTTTCAGCAATCTCTGTGGAACTTGAGCTAGTTAAAGCCTGTGCATGAAGAAACAAGCATTGATACCTTCCCCTCCAAAGGAAGCTATATTGCCCCCGTGAGCTTCACTCATTTAGGAAACTTGGGGGACTGAAATTGGAATTCCTAGATGCTTTGTAAGTGGACTCATCAGGCTGCATCTTTCTCCTTGTCCATGTAGAGTCAAAAAGGCCCAGAATAAGAAGTACTTAGTTCAACCAATCTCATTTTCCTATTATTTTTCAGTTCTCCTTACATGCCTTAAATTGTTAACCACTTAATTTAGTTGCATCTCCTACCATTTTCAGTGGAAACCCAAATTTTTGTGCCCTGAGGAGTTGATGATTCAGATGATCAACTGTGTGACTGAGTTTAAATCCTGTCATCATGTGACTAGGTTCTTTGCATGAGTTGATTTAACAAACTTGTTAGCATAAAGAGATTAGTTTGGTCTGCATATATTTAGTGCTTCATTTGTCCCCGGTTGTTAGGGTGTTGTGCATGAACTATGATTTTGGGGCATTACAGGGAGTGATATGTATGTGTTTATGACTTTTAACTGCACTTATTTACTTCATCTTTTTGTCCATCATTCAGGTTGCGCAAGATCATACCTGTGAGGAGTTTTGTATGAGCATAGGCAAAATAAGGCCAAGACTACCTTAGCACCCTTAGGGAAGGGAAAAGAGGAAAGAAGGAAGTCAACTGTGCTCATCATTATGGCAAAGAGGTCCCAAAGATTCCCTGTGCAGTACGAGAAAGATCAGTCAGGTTGTATGTGGGGTTTTGTTAGTATATTTGATTTTGGTCATGGCCGCTCTACTCGGAAGTTGATTGCAGATAAGAGGCGCAGCAGCAAGCATGCTGTTGGTAAGAACTGTGTTAACATCTATATCTGTACTTCCAAATTTGACAACTGTGTTCATGTGCATAGATCTATATATCCACCAAGAGTGTCTATATGCTAAATATATAGCAAAATGTGCATATACTAAATATTTTGGATTGAAGAAATTTGTATATACTTTTGTGCTATTTCACACATCTTTTCTGGGGTCACATTCAGTTTCAGAAGCAATTGTGCAGTGACTGATGTCTGCATTTAGAGCAATATTTTACAATATTTTTTAGTTGATATCTTTCATCATAATATGCTTTCCTTGTGTACAATGATCCTGTGCTGAATCCATAAAAAAGAATCAAAATAGTTATTGAATTTTTTTCCCTACAGGTGATGTACTTACCAAGAACAAGTTTGAGATGTTGAGAAATTTGGATGAAGAATATCAAGGCAATTTTGTAAGTCTGTCCATCCATAAGCTTATGCAAATCTCGAAGTTTTTTTTTTCTCAGCCCAAATTTTGAAGTTTGAAACTTACATGATGGTTGACTAAATTCTGGGGCATAAGTAAAATTAGGTTATCTGTTAACAGTATGTCTGTGCGTTTGTTGATACTACTATATCATGTATGTTTCAGGACAGAGGTAAGAGACTAACAGTGACAACTGATGCTGATAAGCCTAGTGTGAAGAAACTCATAGAAGAAGAGATGTTCATTGACCAGGATGCAATGAAGGATCTAGGTAATGCTAAAGTAGAATCAAAGCAATCCAGATTAGGGCATGAAGACCCCCTGAAGACAGATTCCAAAAGAAAAAAGAAATCTCGCAAGAAAAGCCGTGATATGGAGACCCATGATTTGAATTTGGATGCAACCTTGAAACCTGAATTCTCACATAATCATCATTCAAGGCAACAGTCAAAAGATAATCTTGATTTGGACAAGATAATGGAAGATTTTTGTCATCTGAAAGGTGCATTTTCCATGATGCATGACAATGATGGCCAAGTTCATGCACAATCAAACCAGAAGCATGTTATTTCTGAAAACCTTGCAAGAGATGCAATCCATGAATTTGTGAATCAGATGATATTGAATGGGAAAGATCTGGCAGAAGCTAGAAAATTCCTTTGCTCCCATGAACTCATGGAAGTACTTCAGGTTATAAGCTCTGATAAGGAATTGTTTCTTAGACTTCTACAAGACCCAAATTCTCTTTTACTGAAATATGTTCAAGAGTTGGGGAGTGCTCAGGGGACAAATGACAAAGAATACAGTTCAGTTACTGGCTCCAACTTCGCTGAACAAGACCTTGGCAATCTGAAACAAACTAGCAAGATTGTCAACCGCAAGCATCGTAACTTTTTCAGGAAAAAGGCGAAGTCTCAATCAAAAGGTCCAACAAATGAAATGGGGAATACTGAGTTTTCAAATAGAATTGTTATTCTGAAGCCTGCATTGATGAGCTTGCCAAATTCTGATACTGAAAACAACCTTGCCTCATCGCCAGATTCTCATGATATTGTCCGTTACAAAGGTCCTTCTGGGAGAGTTAGTTCACATTTTTCTCTTACAGAGATAAAAAAGAAATTAAAACATGCGGTGGGAAAGGAGAAACATGGAAACCCTGAAGGGATCTCAAGAAAACTGCCCGCTGAACGTCAAAATAAGGGGCCAGGAGGCAAAGCCATTGGTAAAGATAATGTTGGAATGAGATCTCCTAATAAAGACCATTTCTTCATTGAAAAAGTTGCAAGACCTATATTTGATGTTATGAAAGGAAACAAGACTGGTACGTCGAAATACTCTGAAATGATTGAGGAACCCGAAATTGCTAGTTATCCTGAACAAAGGGTTTCTAACATTTATATTGAGGCTAAGAAACATCTGTGTGAGATGCTGGATAACGGAGATGAGAACATAGACTTTTCAAGCAGGCAGATTCCCAACACCCTTGGGAGAATACTATCTCTTCCTGAGTACAACTTTTCTCCCCTTGGCAGTCCTGGAAGGAATTTGGAGCATCATTTTGTGACTGCACAGACAAGATTTTCTGCTTCAGATAAAACTTGGGAGGCTAATGAGGATAATTTGTCTTCCAAACAAGCAACCTTTATTGGTCATCTCGATCAGGCAACAAACAATCCAGAGAAGAAGTCAACCATTTGTGATGAAAGCTCCAATAATAAAGTACAAGAAATTAAGTCAGAGACGAATTTCTCAGATGACCTTGGTCATGTTGATACAGAAGAAACCTGTTATCCTGTTAGAGATGAGATAGTTACTGAAGGTATCATGTTCAAAGCATATGATTTAAGTGATAGATGCTATGATAAACTTTGAGAAGGGGGGGGGGTTATATATACTCTTTTAGTTATCTTTTCTTAATTTTTGTGCAGGTAATGTAGAATCTGTAAAAGATATGAATATTTTGGAATCATTCTCTGAACCAAAAGGCTTCGTTGCAGGAAAGGACCAAAATCATGATATCTCAGAAATTCCTGATGGTGCAAAATGCTCTCAATGCTTGAATCAGGTAATGTCTCTTACTGCATTATATTTTTATGTAAATCAATTATTTAGGGGATAAATTGACTATAATGCCAGAAGTGTAGTCAAAATAAGTCATATAAAGGATTCCTTAAGATTTCTTTGAAGCCCTGCTGTAAGATTTAATCTAAACTATCATTTCGTTCTTTTACAGGATGTAACAGAAGAGAACCAACCATCATCTCCACTCTCATCCCCTTCTCACTCTTCCATCACTAAGAAAAGTGAAGAACTAGAAAGTGGCACAGATGTATCTGGGCGACCAAGTCCTGTATCTGTTCTCGATACACCATTCTTAGAAGATGACTTCAGCCCTGGGTACTCCAGATGTCAACCTGGCAAGTATTCCTGCACTAGAGCCTTCAGGGGCCTCTCTGGCAATGTTCTTAAAACCATCTTTTTAAACACAAGATCTGGAAACTTCTTGTTTCCAATAGTTTTACTATCTCTAAACTGTAAACTGTAAACTGAAAATAGAAATAAAAAACAGCATGCTGGTTACTGGGGTTCTCTAAATCGTACTTTATCCTGAAATTGATATAGAAATAGTTTTCAGATATTTGTTTGGTTGCATATTCTTGCCCCTTTTCTTTTTCATGCAGATAAATAAAAGCTGGAACTGTTTTTAAGGGACCAACCAACCTATTATATTTGGTAGCATATCTTTTTATTTATCATATTAATTTTAATCTGGCATCACATTCATTCATGATTTTCAGTTAAATTACCAGTACGACCACTACAAATTCAATTTGAAGAACACGACTCCTCACCTGTGGATCAAATTGATAAAGGAAAATATTGTCTTGAAGAAAATAAATTGATATATGACTACATTAAAGCAGTCTTGCATGCCTCTGGCTTGACTAGAGATCAGTTGTTGATGAAATGCCTTTCCTCAGACAAGATACTAGATCCTTCCTTGTTAGATCAAGTAGAGTTCTTCTCAAACCTGCTTTGCCATGATCAGAAGCTCCTATTTGACTGTATCAACGAAGTTCTCATGGAGGTTTGTTGGTATTACTTTGGGGTCACACCTTGGGTATCATTTGTAAATCCTAGCATAAGGCCAACTCCAAATATGAAAAAGGTAATACTCAAGGTCTGGGAAGGAGTGTGCTGGCATATCCTTCCCTTGCCCCCACCGCGTACTCTGGAGCAAATTGTTAGGAAAGACATGGCAAGAAGTGGAGCATGGATGGACCTCCAACTCGATGCTGAAACAGTTGGTTTTGAAATGGGCGAGGCCATTCTTGCAGAACTTATGGAAGATACAATATTGGGCTGTGTAAGTGAAATCCCAGAAAGTAAATGTTCTCAGCTTCAATTTGAATTGAAGGACAATGAGAGCAGCATCAATGTGTAAAAGACAACTCACTAATCTTTTCTCATACAACCTGTTCAATTCCTTTTTGTGAGATGGAAGGGTTGTGTAGAGAAGTTAGATATCATGCAGGGGAATGGAAATTGATCAGGAAGAATACTGGAGAGTTATAGACTTCATCCATGGTACTATTTCTTTTGGCCATACCTGACTTTTCTGATATTGGATAGTATAATGTGAATGAGGATTACTCAAATAAGGGACCACAAGACACAAGTCACAAGAAGTAAATAGGAAGCCAGTTGCAATTGCTTCTTGCAAAAGTACAAAACTATGCTTGTTTACAAATGACAAAGTAAGAGTTTTATACGGTGTGTGCTTCACTTCACCCAGTGAGGGCCAAAGGTGTTTGATTGTAGATTTTGTAGAGTTTCATTTGCTGATCACATTAGCTGGTGTGTTATAATTTTGCTTGATACCATCCATACTTTTGTGTATATTTACGTTTTGGTCAACCTATTGTATTTACGAGTTTGGAAATAATGAAGTGTGAGCTCAGCTTGGTGTAGTTTCGAGGGGAAGAACAAAGAAGAGCATGAATACGTGACATTAAGGAATAAGAAACTGCAAAATGCTTTGAAGCTGTCAACAAGGAACATGTGATTGATTGTTCTTGCTTTTGTTTTGTTGATAATTGCCTTTCTAACAGGGATATCCATATCAATGGCATTTAAAACTCATGCAATTATCAATTAATAGAATTAGCTTTAATATTTTGTTGCTATTTAACCGAATTTCACTTGTTAAATTTATTTGGCTAAAATTTGAATTTACATGACAAGCATAATTTTATAAATTTGTGCTTAGTACATATATTTTAAATAAGAATGCTTCTATAGTGTTTTACATGTTTTAAACTGCCACGTGAATCTTTCACTTTTTTCGTGTCAATTAAAATCTTGTAGCTCAAAATGTAGTCATTTTAGGCAATATGCAGGGTTATATATATATATATATTGCTGAGAAAAATATTCTAACAATTGCGCCAGGAACATGTCCAAAAGTATGCTTCAAGCCATTCATTTAGATCACCAAATAATAGGGATTTTGACAAACATTTTCTTTTTTCTCAATATCACCAGCTGTAAAGATTAGGCCTTCAAGATAAGGCATTCATAAGCAACCACTATATGTAAAAACTGCACAAAGAAAAAGGAGGATGAGGAGGAATGATCTCATAACCTTAATTACCAATTACCACCACAAATTTTACAAGTCACCAAGTTAAATATCACATCGTAGATAAGGCAACTCGAAGCATACAAAAACCAGCAATGTCTCCCAACAAGGGGCTACTAAAATTAGCCTTTCAGTTACACATAAGTATATATGCTCAAATGATAGCATGCCAAACAAAACCAATATATACCAAACTACATACCATTTCCATCTAAACATGGTTTACAAAATTTCTTGTTACAATGAAGGTCCTTAAGACCTGGTGAGGAAAGTAGGAAAAGTAGTCAAAATGTGGGCATTGACACCTGGATCCACCCCGCAACATGTACTTCCTAAGGGAAGTAAGATGCCACTGAGCTTTAAGGTAGTTTACCTTTAGCTTAGCCATTGTCCTCAAGTACATAACTATATTGCATGAAATGAATAATGACTTTTTCACAAAAAAAGTATTACATTTGGTTGAAGCCATCAAGCCAGCAAGGAAAATGTAAAATATATGATACATTTTAGCCTTAGAGTCAGAAACAACACCAATTAGTAAATGTCACTTCTGCTTCTTATTACCCAGTAGAGACGAGGTCAAAGGATATGCTGCCTTCCTCTTGGAAAATGCACTAGTTCTGCTATCTACGTCTTCATTGTCTTCATCATCATCTAAAACATCTCTTGCAATTGTGGTAGACTCTTCAGCAATTTTGGCTGTTTTTCTTTTTCCAGCATCCAATTTGGCATACAATTTGCGTTCAACAGGGTCATTTGAAGGCCCAACTCTGGATTGGCGTGAAACTTTAGCACCTAGCCCAAGCCTAAAAAGATGAGTTATGACTTATGATACAACATATTGTCAACAATGGTTATCAAGGCAGACAACCAGGTACAGCATATAGATTTGCAGAAAGTCATCATGGTCAACAATTTAATGGTAGTGTCAATACTGACCTAGCAGGTCGACCCTCTATATCAGCTTCTGTTGTTTCAACATCAGCAGCTTTGCCCATATTATTTACCCATACCTCAGCCTGCCAATCAGAATGCTTGACAAGTAACTATCAGCAGTAACAAAGAATTCACAAAAAATATATTTCATAAAGCCCAATCCAATCCCCCCCCCCCAAAAAAAAAAAAAGAACAAAAAAGCTCTGGGCAAAAAGGAATTTAAGGAAAAAAAAAGAGTTTTGCATTCACCCCTCAGTTTGTGACAGGATTTGGGCGTAAAAACATTTTTGCTCTTCTATTTTTCCTTTTTCTTTGGGGAGGGGTACACAGTCACACAAATCCAAACAGACCACAGAATGGTTCATACTGAGATCTAACGTAATCAATAAAAATTCCACATTTTTCTTTCAGCAAAGTTTTTAAGATTGTTGGATGTCATGAACCCATGTGAACATTAGTGGCAATGCCTCAGGTTTTTGTATCAACAACCAATGCAGTATATTTCATAAAAGTAGCAATATAACTTCATATTTAGAGAAAACATCTGACAGTTTTATTGTTGCATCCTGCATATCTAAATGGCATCAACTGTAAGGCTAAATGTCAATAATTGTCAATTATAAGGGTTTGAGACAGTAAGGTTCGTTCATCCAAAAGCTTAATACATTCCGAATAACTATTCCTTGCCAATTATTTTCATAAAGAATTATACTCCCCCTAGTAATCCAAGATATTGATTTTATGTACGCATATATTACAAAATCCCCTCATAGACTTCCAACTACTCTACCATCCTCTAGTTTCCGTAACAACCCCCTCCCCCCAGTTTAGTAATTAGTTATTTCGGCTGCTTCAGAAAACACCTTATTGACAATCCAAAATTTTAGGTTCAAGTTCTGAACGGAGAATGGGTCAATTGATGATATTTCAAAATCATAAATGGTGAGGTTCAAAGTGAATAGGCTTAGGAGTTAGGACCAAATTCATTATATCAACTTTTCTGGGACAGCAAGGTGTGATGCTGGCTGTGACTAAATTATTATAGCTCAAACATAACAAAGAATGTGATAGAAAACTGGAACAGAGAATAGAAAAAACTGAAAGAAACACTCTGAATTACTTCCTCTGCTACTGATATCAGTATCTGTGAGTATGTACAAGAAATTGAAGGAAAACACTCAAAACAGAAAAGTAAATGTAGAGACAATGCAGACACTTTGAGGGGTCTGCTTCCTCCCTTCCCAAACCTCACTCAATTCTTGCTTACCGCTCTTTTCCCTCTAACTCTTCTTATTCCTCTCCTTCTAACCGAATCCCGCCTCTTGCACCCTTCCCCACCTGCCATGTGTGCAGGTCAGGCCAGTGCAGATCCCCATCATCATGCCCCCCCACATTTTCCTCACTGCCTGTATGAGTTCCCAATCCCGTTACTCATTCCTTTCCTTCTACTATACACCCTAGTAATAGGAAGGCGTCTAACAGAATGCAAAACTCAATGTTACCTAGAGAACCAAATTTCTAAGATGTTTAAAAAAAATTGAAGGTAGAAAAATTTTACACAATACTCAACCCTCTTCAGGATTGAAATTTTTCTAGTCATGGAATTAATGGAACATGATATGCTAAAGGACATCGGGAAGCAAATTTTGCATTTTATTCAAACAGATTTTCAAGGATCCTCTGTTTTTCTTGAAATGTGACCTTCTCAAATATCTTCTTTGTTTGCAATTTACAAGAATCAAAATTTTCTTGCAAAAGAAAATATAATCCAAAAGGAGTAAATCCTTCAGAAAGATGGAAGTCACTTTCTAGAATGAGCTCCAGTCTTTTTACAAATTGTTGTTATTGTGCATATATCCAAATAAACAAATTACATTGTTACTGGGTACTCACTTAAAACTTAGCAAACACAATTAAATAAAACATTCGTTAATGTAATGTAATACTCCCTATGAATGCACATCAATCCCACATTAAAGAATTCGAATTCACCATTAAATATGGGAAACAAACCACTTGACAAGCACAAAACACATAAACCCTATTCTCCATTCACAGCAAGATGGGGGAAAAATTGTTTACCAATTTCAATGCTTTGTCCAACTTAACAATTTTGGGAGCACCACCATTTTTCTTCGGTGTTTCCCTAACACTCATTTCAAGCTCTTTGTGCCCTGAAAAATTGAAAAGAACAACTAAGCACTTATACTATATCCATCAACAAAGTCAAAACAAGTATTATAGTGACTATGAAGCTTAATTAGCAAATGGGTATGCTAAAACCTCGCCAATAGCATAGTAGTACCAACACCCAGAAAAAAAATAAAATCAAATTGAGTTATAATATGATGTATTTCTAATATTCAAGAAGCATTATGTGATTACAGATCTTAATTAGCAAATGGGTGTGCTAGAAACTCTCCAATAGCATAGTAGTACCAACAACAAGAAGAAGAAGAAGAAGAAGAAAAAAAAACATCAAATTGAGTTATAATATGAAGTATTTCTAATATTCAGGAAGCATTATGTGATTACAGATCTTAATAATTAGCAAATGGGGTGTGTTAAAAACAAGAAAACAGAACACTAGGAGTAATAAAAATCTCAACTTTAATGCAATTGCAGTGTGGGGGGTAGTTCTAAATAACAGGTGTACCCGAAAACAGAACAAGAACAATATAAGAATTAGAGTAGCGATTTTGTAATTCCAAAAACAAGAGATTATGCACTATTCTCAGCAGAATTTGACATTATATACAACAAAGGAAGAACCGTCGCAGGTCACACCCACCGTCGCAGGTCGCTGCTGCTTGTGGTAGACTGATAGATGAGCTTTTTCTTCCTTTTTTTTTTTAATAATTAATACCGAGTGATCCTTAGCTTCTCCAAAAAAAGGGCAGAAAAAATAATTTTTAATATAATTTATTAATAGAAATATTCTTTTAAATTGGTTAGAAAGGCTTCATGCATTCTAAATATTTTTTTTTTTCTTCATAATATCATCCTTTTTATGCATTTATTTTTGCTTCAAATGGGCCAAGAACCCTCTATTTTCTTAAGATCGTGGATTTTTAGTGCATTGCTAACTACAAACACTTTAATACTCAGACTCGGTTAATTTGTGTAGGCCAGTTTTATTTTTCTTATGATGTATATAATTTAATTATGTTTATTATGCTATTGAGTCTTGTCAATTAAACACTTGTGTGTTTGTTTATTATGCTATGGAGTATTGTGAATTAAACACTTGGGTGTTTTTTCTATTTCAATCTTATAGTGCAGTTTTTCTTCCTATTTAGCTCTATTTTTATTGAGATTTCCTCAAATTTTATATTTTTAACTTAATTGCCAAATTTTTCTCTAATTTTTTTAAAGGCTTTAGGTGGACTAAACAAATTGGTTCATTTTAGTCCGTCAATCCAAAGGGCCGAGTTAAGAACTTAAAAAATGTTTAGACCTTTTAAAAAATGAGCTAACACAATCAGTTATTATCCTATTTTTATAGTGCTAGTTGCAATAAATTTTTAAAAATAATATTTCCTATAAACCTTTTGACATACAACTTTTTAAAATCACAGTTGATAAAATTCTTTTAAAAGTGATCCTATTGTAAATTTTAAAGGCCAATGTGATGAAAAAATTAAAAATAGTTTTCAAAATTAATGTAGTTTACAAAACTTTATTACACAATATATTTTGATTTGTATGCAACAGTTCGTTTAATTAATTGAATATTTGTGGTAACTTTATGAATTTCAATAAACAATTAGTAAATTTAGAGCTTGCGGTAACTTTTTATAAATCACTTTTAGAGTACCACTAGCCAATGATGTTTTCATAGTTTCTCTATAATAGTTTTTCATAAATAGTTTTTTAATTAAAATTTTTATTTATAATGCATTATTGTGAGTAGCTTGATACTTGATAGAACACATGCATGCAACTTGCTCATAAAAGAAAAAGTGCCCAGAATTCAATCCATGTTGTTTCCTTATATATGTAATTGTAATTTCAATATAACTTAAACAAAGGAAATACAATATACATTCTCAAATTGAGTGACCGCAAAAGAAAATATAACGGAAGTGATTAGACACTTACAACATTCTTAGGTCCTAGAAGCTCATAAAAGATAAAAGTGTCTAGAATTCAATCCATTTCCTTATATATGTAATTGTACTTTCAATATAATTGAAAAAAAGAAAGATAATATACATTATCAAATGAGTGGCACTATAATGTTTGGATAAAATGTATTGAAAGTTACAAATATCCAATGACTTGTGGGTCTCATCATGGGGTCTTTAAGTACTTGTAGAACCTACATGTTGGGACCCACCAATAATGTGAGTATCTAATCACTTCTAATACACTTTTTATTAGGTTTAATTTAAATTTTTATTTTAATTTAATTATTATAATTAGTTTCTTATTATATTGATAATTTTTTATTTTGAATTGTAATTAATATCAATATATGTGAAAGATATGAGAGATATTTGTTTTTAAATAAGAAATTAATAATATAAAAGTTCTTAATTAGGGAAATGAGAGTGATTGCTTGCCAAGTAAATTATTATGGGTTATAAATACTTGTATTATGAAATGATTTGAGTCATGAGAATGAGTACGAAAAAATAATGAGAATGTAATAGATGATTTGTAGCTTTGTCTTTAAAAGTTGCATTGGTAGAGGGTTTGCAACTTTGTTCACAAAAGCTACATTAGCCGAGAGTTTCTAACTTTTGTTCATAAAAGTTGTAGTATGAGAGATATTACAACTTTGTTCATGCAAAAGCTGTTGTGATAGATAATTGTATTATAATGTTGTTTATAGTATATTTGATCTATTTTCATTCGTAGATGTATGCATGTTAGGTCGAATCACATTAACTTTGTGTGTGATTTGTTTGTGATTATTTTCTTCCTTACAAGTATTTATCAAAGCATGTAAAGAAGTAGATGTGATATTCTCTAATACTTTCCGGCTTTCAACCAATTTCGTTCTCAATTTTATATTTGGATTTTATTATGAAAACTATGATATAAAAAAGAACGAACACTAAGTCACTACAAAATAAAACACAAACAAAACATGATTATTGTGCTAAAAAAACAAAACATGATTATGACTAGTAATTAATATGTAATAGATATTATAGTACTAAAAGATTCTCTCATGTTCCAAAAAAAATTTGGTAGCAAAAGTTAATAGGGGAGGCAATGGCGGAACTTCGCTCATAATTTTCGAGGGTAACAAATCAAATTACTCTTTGTCAAAAGTAGCAGTTGCAGTAGTGAAACTTAAGGATGATGTTTATGACAAAATAGAGAACAACAATAAAAGTTTAAGTTGAAAGTAATAAAGAAAGGAGGATGTTTATGGCAAAAGATAGAACAAGAAGGAGAAGTTTCAGTTGAAAGGGATGACCACCTATTGCCAAGTGAAAAAATTGTGGGGAACACGTGCGGTCCCCAACCCCTTATGAAGCTTTGCCACTAAGGGGAGGGGATATCCATTTCAAGGCCTTGGTACGATGATATTTGCATATTGTTTATCAGGGAGATTGTTGATAATGAAAAATCAAACTTAAATCTTACAAGGGTAATGTTTTGTCCATAGATAGGTAACCAATTTTGAAAAAACCAAAACATTATTAAATATAGTCTCAATAGTATTTTTGAAAGGACAAAACTTAGATAAAGTTATATAGATGCTTGTAGTGTTATTCTCTAATTAAAATATAATATGTGTATTATTTTTTACATATAAGCACCAAAATTGAGAATGATGTGATTCTAAAGTTAAAAAATAATACACATGTTACATTTTAATTAGAGAATAACACTACAAGCACCTATGTAACTTTATCTAAGTTTTCTTCTTTTTGAAACAAAATTATCCACCTTATAAAAATTTACCCTAATCAACTCATTAGGAGTGGATTAGTGGTAAGGAATTTTTTTAAAATAATATTTCCGATAAACGTTTTGACATACAACATTTTAAAATTAGAGTTGATAAAATTCTTTTTAAAGTGATCCTATTGTAAATCTTAAAAGCCAATGTGAGAAACTTTTTTAAAATAGTTTTCAAAATTAATGTAGTTTACAAAAAATATCTACACAATATTTTGATTTGTATGAAACCGTTCGTTTAATTAATTAAAAAATTTATGATAACTTGATGAATTTCATTAAACAATTAATAAATTTAGATCTTGCAGTAACTCTTTTTAAATAACTTTTAGAGTACCAAATGAGGTTTTAATATTTTCTCTAGAATCGTTTTTCATAAATAGTTTTTTAATTAAAATTATATTTTTCATAATGCAATATTGCGGGTAGCTTGCTACTTAACAGAACACATGCATGCAACTTGCTAAAAGTTTATAGTTCAATCCATACTTTTTCCTTGTATAGTCAATTGTACTTTTAATATAACTAAAAAAAAGGAAGGATAAGATATATTCTCAAATGAGTAGCACTATATATTATCTAAAAGAAAAGTGTATCGGAAGAGACAGACACTCACATTATTAGTGAGTCTCTTCATGTGGATCCTATAGCACCATGTGGGTCTTATAGGACCCACTAGTGATGTGAGTGTTTGGTCACTTCCGATACACTTTTCTTATGGGTTTTCAAGTAAATTCGTTCTCTTATATTTAGATTTTACCATGAAATCTATAATATAGAAAAGAATGAACACTACGTCACTACAAAATAAAACACAAATAAACACCATTATGACTAGTAATTAATATGTAATAGTTATCATACTTAGAAATTCTCTCATGTTTCAAAATTTTGTTTACTTACATATCACTTATTAAGGGAGATTACTAATAACGAAAATCAAACTTAAGCCTTATAAGGAAAATATTTTATCCATAGATAGGTAATATAATAGATTTTGAAAAATCCAAAACATTATTAAATATGGCCCCAATAGTATTTTTTAAACAATATTAATAAATTCTCAGCCAAAGCTTGAATCCACCTTATAAAAATTCAACTTTTATCAACTCATTGGAGTTGAGTAGTGATAAGGAATTCAAGCACTTTACAAACTTTTGTAAAATTAAATTTTTATCATGATCATTATTATCCGATAATAACAATGAATTTGTCTTTGTATTTTTATTTGGACTTAATTTTGATTTCTTCTTCATTTTTTTTTTTTACATTATCATCTAATCATTGATGAATTCTTAGTATACAATGTAAATATTCTTCTCATGCTGTATCATTGAATGTTTGCCACATCATCTATGTAGACTACAATTGTCTTTCACTGTAATTACAAAATTCATTTTTTTTTTCAGGAAGGTCTTATTGAATTTAAGGGGGAATGAGATATGATGATTTGAGGGATTGACCCCACCACATAACCACATCCTATTAGCAAATATCAAGGGATATACTAGTTGAAATATGCTCAATGGGTAAAATTTAATGTTTTTAATGCTAATAATTGTTGGTATATCAATAATGAAATACAATAGTAGTTCACATAGCTAATATAACACATGTTTAATAGTACAGTGTAAGAAAATTGTCTTATATTTGATGTACTTAAGAATTTCTCATAATTGTGTGTTAACACATTATTAAAAAAGTTTAACTATGATAATAACTATTTGAGAAATTAATTTTTTTGATAATGTGTCAACACATAATTAGATGAATATATAAACTAGTTCTACACAATAAATCAAAATTAAAATATTTCTATGTTCGCAATAAGATTTAATTTTAATTTATAATTAAGATTTTTTTTACTATTATCCATATGTAATCTTATTATTAAATTTTTTTGACTATAATAATAATTATAAAAAATTTAAATTATTTTAATAAATGAAAATTACACTGACATCACCTGAGGTTAGTGATAATTACACCAAACACCTCATTGTTTCAAAAATTACGCCGGCCTCCCTTAATTTATACGTGTTTGTTACATTTTACTCCGTGCACATGATAGTTTGTTAGTAATCTAATGAAACAGTAAGCCACGTGGGTGGCATGTGAGAGTTAATGGTCAATATTGCTGAGAAATGACAATTTTGCCCATATTCTCTATCTACTCTAGCTGCTCACAGAGACTTAGAGAAAAAGAGCGATTATCCATTATTCTGCAAAAATTGTTCATTTGCAAGCTCCATCTCTATTCTATTCTATTCAATTCTACATACATTTTTCTTTTCAATTGTCAAATATACAGATTCTTATTGTTTTGATCTTAAATCATGTCTCATAGAAAGGATACTAATTATTCTTCAATACCCATAAGCTCATATGTAGAATTGCAACCTCAAAATGATTCCCCAAATTCCCTACTAGCATTGCCCCCTCTTCTTGTTCTTCTTATTATCCTCTGCCCATTACCACCAACCCCTATTCTAACCCTCCCCAATTGCAGCACTGTTTCAGTAGCACAACTTGAACTTGCCTCACATTCCCTATAACTAGTACTAGTGCTCCCTCTCTTTCCCCACTCCTCCTTTTCAACTCGTTCCTCCTCCCAACGTTGATGCTCGCTTAATGGCGCTCCTCAATGCCCACCTCCCTGACACCATGAAAGTTCTTGGAGCAGTTTTGGAGATTTTATTGATTATTTTCATAGGCATTTTGTCTAAAATTAACCAGTTTTTTTTATCAGTTAATGGAAAATGAGGTGTGAGATAAGAGAAAGCTTGTCATTTTTGTTGTCATGGCGACAATGAAGAGGTTACAGGGCACAATGACTTGAAGATAAAGTTGAATATGAGTGTTGCAAGAGTTAGCAAGACAAGACCTGAAATTAAAAGGATGATGAGTTTTGCTGGTTTGGTTGAAGCACTCAATCATAAATGACAAGCTAATGTTGTTTGTGTTCCTGTTGATACAGAAGCAATAATGTGGTGAGACTTAAGAGAGATAAGAGAATAAATAAATGGATGCAGTGACCGTGAATGCATTTCAAAGGCTGAGTTTATAAAGGAAGCCTAGAGGATAAAGAAGACATTTCATTAATAAATTTAACAGAAGTTAACCGTATTTTAAGTAAAGGAAGCCAATGTCATATCTAAAATAAGAGGAATACCTGATATAATTATCTCTAATTTTAAGAAAAGTTAGTATAATTTTTCCTTTTAATAATATAATAACATATGATTTAAACAATAGTATTAACATCAAATCAATAATAAGCTCTTCACATTAAAATTTGTGCATATTCTATTTTTGTCCTTTCAAAAAAGAGACTATTTCCCGTCCTCAAAACCTATTCTCTGATATCTTCCTCTTCCTAACAACACAATTTTCATCTCTCAAGTCTCAATTAAAAATTCTTCAAATCCAAAGCAAAAAAGAAAAGCAATTTACATGATATTTAAACCCTAAATAAATTGCTTTTACAACTAATTTGACCAAATTGCCCCCATAAACTACCTTCTAACAACTAAGTACATGTGTAATAAAATCAAAACAATGAGGTCAAAAAAGAAAAAAACTGCACAAAAAGAATATAATAATAATAATTAATAGATCCCTCCCCCTTCACCCTTTATTATTCCATCAATCAGAGGAGGCAACAACACAGACATCATCATCATCACCAAAACCTCAAAAGAGTCAAACACCCTTCTTCTTCCTTCGTCTTATTTTTTCTGTCTATGTTTCTCTCTCCTACTTTCTCTCTCTTCCCCTCAAAGTTTCCAAATTTTCTCTCCAGGTATGCACCCCAACTTACCCTTTTTAATCTTCAATGTCTTATTCCCCATTATTATTATTATTATTATTATTATTATTATTATTATTTTGTTTTTGCGAAACCTTTTTTTTTTTTCGTTTGGGAAATTTGCCAATCAAAAACCCTAGTTTTTTTTTCTCACCGGAATACCCAATTTTCAGCTCCGCAATTAGCCCACGCGTGCAATTTCTGAAATTGGGGGAAGAACAAAGATAATCGGAATTTCGGTCCAAAAACCCTAGCTTTGGATCGTGCTTCGGAGTTCAAATTCCGGCGCTTTTTTCCTCGCATTAGATTTGATTTGTGGGTTTCTGCAATTGTATGTTTAGCTTCGTGTAGAATACACTCGATGTAGCTTGGATTTGATGTTAAAGTTGAGATTTTTAGACGATTCAGCTGGTGGGTTGTCTCCAATTTTCGTCTTTTGCATCTTAAGAAGTTTAGTTTTGGTGCCTTAGTTAGTTCTAGCGTAGTTGGGAAGGGAAAAAAATTGCAAAAAGAGGGTATTTTTATTTTTTATTTAATGGGTTTTGGACTTATGCTTGTGGATCGGAAGTGATTTGGTTAAATTTTGAAACTTTGTGTTGTCTCTTATAATTTATTACTATGAGATATGTGTTGGACTTATGATTCTGGCAACTCTAAAATGGTTGGTGACAATTTTATATTCTAGTTCCTAGTTTTAGCACTTCATATAGGTACAATTTCCATTTTTGTTTTTGTTGGACTTAATCTTAGAAAATTTTTAATGGAAAGTTTCCCATTTTAATGGTTATACTCTATCTCAATATCCATAATTTTATTCGCATATTTGTATAATTGATTTGATCTTGTTTGTATTAATATGACAGAGGAGATGGTTTTAAGGGTGTATTTAAAATTTGTAACTCCACGGCTATGTTTGCACTATTTTTATAAAAGACTCTTATTATATGATTTGCCATGGGGGTTTGGCGTCAACTTCAATTTCAGAATATAGATTTCAAGTTGTTTAAATTTTCTTTGCTCCAGCATCTATATTGTGGAAACTGGACTCATTGTGGCCTAGAGTTTAGGATTTTGTTTCCTTTTATTTTCAATAATATTCTATATTCCTTGCATTTTAAATACAATCTGCAGAGTCTAATATTTTTTATTTATTTTTTGGAACACACATATTGCCTTTGAGTTGCACTCTTCAGATGCTTGGTTCCTGGTGTTTGTTAAGGTGCATATTATGGATCCTTTTTTTATTCGCTACCCATTTGTGTGCTTACAGGTCAGAATAGTACCACTCTGCCTTACACATTTTTAGGGTCCACAAATTGGGTCTCAAGTTTGGCATATATAGTTTTTGGTGCACTAGGGTTTCAGTGCATATCCTATAGCAGTTGAAGGAAGTCCAATAACACATAGATTTGATGCCTAAAGTCATATGCTCTAATCCTTTCTTCACTTTTTGTCCTTCGCTGCTGTTTTTTTCTTAGGATTTTCTTTTTAGATTGCTTAATTGGCTTTGGTTGGAAGTGACATGGATGACATTTTCAATGATGCAGTTTAGCTATCACAGCTACTTGTAGTGGTTTGATGCTGAGGGCAGTATGCCGGTTATAGTTGGGGGAAATGCAAAGGTATCATGCTGGCAGCTGCACTAGTGCAGTTAATAACAGTGCAATAGGTGGGCCGTCCGGTAGGGACACTGGAAGAACCGATTCATCTTCCTTGCCAGCTAACTTTTCTGTAAGTTCAAGGTAAGAAACTCCCTATTGACATTGTCCCCTTTAAATCTTATTACATGTTTTTTCTTCTCAATGATTGTTCTGTAGCATATGTGACCAACTGACCAAGGTACTGCAAATTCTAAATAATTGTTGTGATACAACTTCTCATGCTTGAGTCTCTGTTAGCTAAAATTTTGCAATAGTGATTGATTTTATTTGCTTAATCTCATTCTGAAACTTGTGAAACTACTTCAGAGCAGGTTCATTTATTTCTTGAGTAATCAGAATATTTTAAGTATTGATTTTAGCTTCATTTTCAGTTCTTATGCATTTAACTGCTTGAGAAATACAAAGTTTTCTGACTCCTCTGTTATAAACTTATAACCAACCAAACATTTTTTTCTTTTTATTTTCTTTTCTATTAGTGTATATACTTTTGACGCTATGTTTGGATGGTCAGATGGGAAAGAAATATTAGGTTTCAAATCCACAGTAGCAACTAGTAAGGCCCTTAGTATTAGTTATAACTTATAAGAAAATTGGTAAATACAGGGTTGAAAAGTTTCTATTTCTTCGATTATGCTGGTTCTGTATAATGGTTTAAGTTTGTCCAATTGCAAGGTATGGGACTTGAGTCCCACATCGGAAGTATGAGATTCAGATGTGGGGTTTATATAGCCTTGGGCTCTCCCACCTTTATAGCTAGCTTTTAGGGTCTGGTTCTCCCAAGGTTCTATCAGTTTGCGACCTATTTATACCTGAACTTGGCTTTAAAAAATGTAGGTGTTGGGAACATGAAGTAACTGTCATCACCTAGGTTAAATAGCTGTTCACTGTTTTATATAAAAAAGGCTGCTCACTGGCTGAGTTCATAACTGAAATATCTCTTGCTTTTGTCCGTTTTAAGATTGAAACTGCATGTGAGGTAGTGTTTGAACTTCCAAATTAGGAGTAATAATCATATCATTTTCGTATAAAATTAGAGAACGGTGGCAGTAGTTATGCAGAAGTTGGTATAATCTTTGTGTGTTTCCCATTTCTGTGTGTTTTGTATTAAGATTTCTCTGTTCTCTTATCGTTTAAATAATGAAAACCTTGTATTATTTATTATTGTTTTTTGGGATTGATGCTGCTATACCATAGCATCATAGTTTCAGAATATTGTTAACCCTGAAAGGGGAAGCCTGTTAGGCTGTTATGTTGGTGAACTATATATATATATATATATATATTTTAAAAATTAAAATAAGGGATGGGTTCGGTGGAGATTTTTGAAAATTTGTTTAGATATTTTTTAAATTTATTTTTTAGTCCAAATCCTGCCACTGTAACATGGGTTTGTAAAATGTAAAGTTTTTATATAAAGAACTAGATTGGAGATCACAAGCAGGGAATTTGTATTTTGATTTAACCTTTGGTTAGTAAGAATGGCATTCTAAATTTTTGCCTACTTTGCTTTGAAACGTTGCTTATATTCCTTTAACCTAATATTGCTTTAGTTATTTCAATTTTGTAGAGTTTAGTTTGTTTGATACTCAGTAATAAAATGGTATATTATTTTTGATGTTGTGCTATATCAGTAATCTGATGCTGTTAATCACTTTCAACACAATGGTTTTGTGTTTGCAGGCGACAACCACCGTTAGCCCCATACAAGTTGAAGTGTGATAAAGAACCTCTGAACTCTAGGTAGTTCATGTTTTGTAATAGAGCCTGTTTTCAAATTGTTGCTTACTTATATTAGTTTATAAAAACAGTCATACTAGGCTTTTTTGGGGTTAAATTTGCATGTATACTGTTAATATAAAAAAATTGCAAATATACTGTCTTTACCCTCTTGTTTATCAGCATTTGCTTTTGTTTGTTGTTACTCTAAAGCATTAAGCTAACAAGGTCTTAAACTTGGTAGTAATTAGTTTTTCTTTTAAATGTCCTTATTATTTGGTTGTATACTTGTATATTTAAATTTTAAATGCCACTATTTTAATCTCAGGCTTGGGCCGCCAGACTATCACCCCCAAACACCAAATTGCCCTGAGGAGACTCTGACCAAAGAATATTTGCAATGTGGATATAGGGATACAGTTGAGGGGCTTGAGGTACATCTTTAAATTTACTTATGTGTATATATATCAAAACAGATAATGTAAAGTAGCAATTTAGCTATGAATGATCTACATATACAGTTATCCATTTATTGATTTTGTCATTAAGATTTGACGCTTTTATGTTGAGCCCTCCATTCATTGTAAATGTTTGTTGATTGAATATATTCAGTTCAGGATATATTGAAACCATAACCTGACATTTTTTTTTTTGGGTATTTTCTCGCCTTTTCTTTTAATGAACTTCTCCATTCATCCCAAAAGAATATAGTTAGGTACAAACCTAGCAATTCTCTTCTTCTTTTCTTTCCCTTTTACGGCTTTGCGATTCTTTCAAGATGCTGCATCAACTTTGATATAGTCAAGTTCTGATGCTGTCCTTTTCATTTCATCTTTCCTTTCTCCAATTGCTGATACTTATTTTTGCATTCACACCTTAATTCCGGCTGTATGGAGTGGCTACATAGCTGCTGATATCAAGTGGTCTGTTGTTATGTCTATCTTAGTTTTGTCTGGTACTATAATTGCAAATAGTTTGGAAGTTGCTTCTAATAATTCTTATGTTGGAATGATGATCCTGTTATATTTGGATTAGGTTGTATATGTTTCTATCTGTGCTAGTGTCAGTCAAATTGATATTGCATTTAGATTTTTCTTTTAAAGTTCTTATCTGGATTCCTAGTGTTCAAGGTGATTGAAATAGTGGTCTAGGTATTTGTATATTCTTGAGGATTAGCTCTCCTTGATGAGTCATTGAAAATCAACTTGTGCTTTCTTAGGAATAGATTGTTTGCAACTGTTCAAACCTTCCCCTTTGTCTGGTGTCTGCTATTTTATAACATTTAATTACTTTCTGTGTCTGCAGGAAGCTAGAGAAATTTCACTGACCCAGGTTCCAAATTTTAACAAGACAGTTGTTCTTAATTGCAAAGAGGTGATTCCCTTGTCTCTGTGAGATACATATGCCCTGTTGTTTATATGACTGCCATGAATTTACTGCACATTCTCAATGTTGAATTTTTGTACTCATTGGAAGTCTTCGTAGATATAGGTTAACTCTTTAGCCTTTCCTCTTCTTTCCAGGCCATTAGAAAACGCCTGAGGGCCATCAATGAATCTCGTGTTCAGAAGCGGAAGGTGATGACTGATGATCTTTATTCTGTGTTATTTTTTTGTTCTTGCTGAAAATTATGCCTCTTAAGATATATCCATATTTGTGTGTTTTCCTTTTGCTTATTTTGGATTTAGTGGGCTCTACCTATGCCAGTTTATTATGAAGGTATTTGATATACATGATAGTGCTTACTTTGACAGGCTGGTCAAGTCTATGGAGTGGCTCTTTCAGGATCACAACTTGCTAAGCCTGGTGTTTTCCCCGTACAAAGATCATGTGGTGAAGACTTCTGGAAGAAATGGATTGAGGTATACTTGGTGAAAGTCTTTCTCCAAATGCTTTCTTCTTCGTGCAACTTTCCTGTATAACAATTCCTGCCCCTTGTTATTTGTTTCTAATAAGTATTTGATATATTTATATGAAGAAACAACAAGGCCATGAATCGTTCATATACCTGGTTAGATGGTTGTAGTCTTATTCTAGCTGGAGGCCAAATATGTATGGATCTGGAATATGTTTATAGAGAAATTCTTGTGTAGGCAGTGCCTACATAGGCACTCCATTCAACATTTGACATGTCTAAGGGCACTCTTTAGAGATAGGTGCATTTATAAGATGGCCCACACAACCTTACACATTTTTAATGTTGAATGGAGTGCCTACCTAAGAATTTCTCTATGTTTATATGCTTAATAGTCCTGTACAGGCTATAGCTATTCATGAATTTAGAAGAGCCATTGTTATATAAGTTCCTATAACAAATTGCTTATGCTTTTGTTGTTTAGGTTGATATTCCTGTTAAATCCTTGAATACTTTCTTCAATCTTACTTGGTTGTGCTTATTGTCTTGCGATATAGCTGCTGCTAATTTTTATAATCTCAATTAAACTTATGTTATAGGGCTTATCTCAACAGCACAAGCGATTACGTTCTTTGGCTGATCTTGTTCCTAATTATAGAAGGAAATCACTTTTAGAGGTTCTTATAAGGAATAATGTTCCATTGCTAAGGGCCACCTGGTTTATAAAGGTTACATACCTCAATCTGGTATGGATGCTTCAATGTTATGTAATTTACCTATTATGCCCATAAGTGTTCTTTTTTATTTTGAATATTTGATGGTAGATTATGGTTGAGTTTTGCAGGTTCGGCCTGGTTCTGCCAATTTTTCCTCTGGGACTGCTGACAAAACTCAACTGTCTTGTTCTGAGCTTTGGACCAAAGATGTTATTGATTACTTGCAAACTCTTCTGGATGAATTTTTCTCAAAAAATACTTCTCATTCTACTCCTCATAGTCGAGATCGATCACCCCAAGTGCCTTATACTGGATCACTTCAGCACAGAAGTGACCAATTATTATCTTCTGTTTCTGATGGTGAAGAGCCATCCTTACATTTTAGATGGTGGTATATTGTGCGGCTTTTGCAATGGCATCATGCTGAAGGGCTGCTTCTTCCATCTCTTGTCATTGACTGGGTTTTGCATCAACTTCAGGTAATTTACCTTGTCTAAAATTTGCATATAACGAATCTTATGTACTCATTGAAAAAAAAAAGTGAGCATTTTATATCCTTTGCTGATTCAAACCCTTCATGCTTCATGTTTTGATTTTTCACTTTTCTGCTCTGTTCAGGAAAAAGAATTGCTTGAGATTTGGCAGCTGCTATTGCCTATTATATATGGCTTTTTAGAAATTGTTGTTCTATCTCAAACATATGTACACACTCTTGCTGGAGTAGCTCTTCGTATTATTCGTGATCCTGCTCCAGGTGGATCAGATCTAGTAGATAATTCCCGGAGGGCATATACAACTTCTGCTCTGATTGAGATGCTCCGGTATTTAATACTTGCGGCCCCAGAGACTTTTGTTGCTTTGGATTGCTTTCCTTTACCATCCTCTGTAGTTTCACATACAATAAATGATGGGAGTTTTGTACTAAAAGCAACTGAAGCTGCAGGAAAGATAAAAAATAATTCAGAAGATGTTGTGTGTATATTTAGAAGTAAAGGACTTGATGCACAATACCAATCGTTGGCATTTGATCATGTTATCTCGTGTGTTCAGAAACATGCAGAAGATCTTACAAAGGCTGCAAGCCCAGGTTATCCAGGTTACTGTCTGGCTAGAGCTGCACAAGCCTTGGATAAATCTCTTGTGCTGGGTGATATACGCGGAGCATACAAGTTTCTTTTTGAAGATCTTTGTGATGGAACTGTATCTGATGGTTGGGTTAAAAAAGTTAGCCCTTTCTTAAGGTTATCACTGAAGTGGTTTGGGACTGTAAATACATCACTTATTTATTCGGTGTTTTTCCTTTGTGAGTGGGCAACATGTGATTTCAGGGATTTTCGAACTGCTCCTCCTTGTGACATAAAGTTCACAGGTGGGAAAGATCTTTCCCAAGTGCATATAGCAGTTAGACTTTTAAAGATGAAGATGAGGGATATGCAGATTTCACCAAGACAAAAGAATGTAAGCATTCACGGATTGAGTTATTTAGCAAAATGTTCAAGTCAGCGAAGTAATCAGAATTTTGTGAATAATGTGTCCAAAGTAAAATCTAGTTCAAAAATTGTGGACCGGTGTACCCGTTCTTCAGTTATATTTGAAAGCCCAGGTCCTCTACATGATATTATAGTTTGTTGGATTGATCAGCATGTGGTGCATAAAGGGGAAGGCCTCAAACGCCTACATCTATTTATAGTGGAACTCATACGTTCTGGCATCTTTTATCCCTTAGCATATTTACGCCAGCTGATAGTGAGTGGGATCATGGATATGAATGTAAATGTGGTTGACTTGGAGAGACGGAAGAGACACTGTCGAATCTTGAAGCAGCTTCCTGGGCGCTTCATGCGTGATGCTTTGGAAGAATCAGGGATTGTTCAAGGGCCACAGCTCATTGAAGCCTTGCAAATTTACTTGAATGAACGCCGCCTAATACTCCGTGGTTCTTTGAGTGAGAATCGTGGTATTGCTAATTGTGGCAATATATCTGCTCTGAAGCAAAAACATTATCCATCTTCAACAAAGGATGGAGCTTCTACAGTGTCAATTGATCAGTGGAAAACTGTTCCCTCCAACAAAATATCTTCTAAAAATGCAAAGAATGACACTGTTGTTGAAGAACTGAAAACAGTCATCTCATTACTGTTACAGCTACCAAATAGTTTATCTAATTTGAGCACTAATGGATTAGATGAATCTCAAGGCAGTGTCAGAAGACCTATTGGGTCTCATTACAGCAAGATTGATCTAGTGGAGGCTACACCTGGGTGTGAAGAATGTAGAAAAGCAAAGAGACAAAAATTGAGCGAGGAGAGAAGCTCATTTGTTCAAGCTCATTCTCCAGTTCTATCTGATGATGAAGATAAATGGTGGGTGAAGAAGGGGCTAAAATCCTCGGAGCCTCTCAAAGTTGATCAACCACTTAAGTCAACCAAGCAGGTTACTAAGAGTCGGCAGAAGACTGTGCGTAAAACCCAGAGTCTTGCTCAACTGGCAGCTGCTAGAATTGAGGGTAGCCAAGGGGCATCAACAAGTCATGTGTGTGATAATAAGGTAAGCTGCCCTCACCATAGAACTGCTATGGATGGAGATACACCGAGGTCCTTGGATGGAATTCGTACAAGTCAATGTGAGGATATTGTTTCAACTGGTAAAGCACTAAAACGGCTTCGCTTTGTTGAGAAAAAGGAAATAGCAGTTTGGTTGATGACTGTAGTTAGGCAGCTGATTGAAGAGACTGAAAAAAATGTTGGTAAAGTTGGCCAGTTTGGCAGGTCTTTTGCCGTTGTGGATGATAGAAACTCAATACGGTGGAAACTTGGTGAGGATGAACTTTCTGCTTTACTTTATCTGATGGATATCTCTGACGATTTAGTATCAGCTGTCAAGTTCCTCCTCTGGTTGCTGCCAAAGGTTTACAATAGCCCCAATTCTACAATTCATAGTGGAAGGAATGTTCAGATGCTGCCAAGGAATGTGGAAAATCTAGTTTGTGATGTAGGAGAGGCTTTTTTGCTATCATCACTGAGAAGGTTTGCTCTCAATTTAGTTTTAGTTTTTTTGGTTGTCTCTGCCAAAATTTATTATTTTGTTCCTTTTATCAGTTTATATGCTCTTCCCCCCTCCAACTTTCCCTTCTAATTCATGTGGTGTTTGCTGCGCTTTAATAACTTTGTGCCTTTTAAAAATGTGATATACTATGTTTTATACTTCAATTATTATTATTAGAGTAAACGCCCATTTTGGTCCTTTAAAGATATATGCAACATCACA
The DNA here is from genome assembly GCA_023212625.1 of Styphnolobium japonicum. Lineage (NCBI taxonomy): Eukaryota > Viridiplantae > Streptophyta > Magnoliopsida > Fabales > Fabaceae > Styphnolobium > Styphnolobium japonicum. The sequence goes on from JALBWW010000014.1 coordinate 1,536,252, forward strand.
TTCCATTTATCAATGACATCAAATTGGTCCTATAATGATAATTAATGCTATCAGTTTTGTCCTTCAAGGACCAATTTGATGTCATTTTATGGACCAATATGATGGCAAAAATGTCACGTTGAAGGACCCATTTGATGTCGCATATATATTTGGAGGACCAATGCGAAGTTGCGTATATCTTTGTAAGACCAAAATGGACATTATAACTCTTATTCATTTTTTTTTGAAGTACCTGGCAAACTGTTGCATCCCAGTTCTTCTTATGCTCCTTTGTTTGTCACCTTAACTAAATCAGGCCGGTACCATTTAAATTTAAATTTTCCTCCACATATTGTCAGACTTGCCCAATTAGAAATCCTTTATCTACCAGTTGATAGCACAAATCATTGTTTGTCTTGTTATAACTTATAAGGGCCAATTGCAAATTTTAAAACAAAGTGCAAGTTTGCTGAACCTTCAGTGAGGTTGCCATGACTTTGTATGAACTCCCCAGCTATCCCCCCTCAGTTTTTCACTTTCTCATCTTTTATCATTGAACCAGTGCTTTATGATTATTCTTAACTTTTCATCGGTCTGCTCATGTTGGACAGTTTCTTTATGGATTTTTAGACATGAGAGTGATTTTGTTAAAGCCTGTCTTCCTTGTTCAACATTGTATTGATGCAGGTATGAGAACATTCTTGCTGCAGCAGATCTTATTCCTGAAGCTCTGTCATCTGCAATGCATCGTGCTGCAGCTATTATAGCATCTAATGGAAGGGTTTCAGGTTCAGGAGCCCTAGCTTTCGCTCGTTATTTATTGAAAAAATATAGCAATGTGGCTAGTGTCATTGAGTGGGATAAAATTTTTAAGACTACATGTGATAAGAGACTTGCTTCCGAACTTGAGTCTGGACGGTCAATGGATGGAGAGTTAGGGCTTCCCCTTGGAGTTCCTGCAGGAGTTGAGGACCCTGATGATTTTTTCCGTCAAAAGATAAGTGGTGGCCGGTTACCATCCAGAGTAGGTTCAGGCATGAGAGATGTAGTGCAGCGTAATATTGAAGATGCGTTTCACTATCTTTTTGGAAAAGATAGAAAGCTCCTTGCTGCTGGTACACCAAAAGGTCCTGCTTTAGAAAAATGGGATAATGGATATCAAATTGCTCAACAAATAGTTATGGGTCTGATTGACTGCATAAGGCAGACTGGGGGTGCTGCTCAAGAAGGGGATCCCTCTTTGGTTTCTTCTGCTGTTTCTGCCATTGTTGGCAGTGTTGGTCCAACATTAGCAAAATTGCCAGATTTTTCAGCTGGCAATAATCATTCAAATATAACGTTGGCAACTAGTTCATTGAACTATGCTAAATGCATTCTGCGAATGCATATAATTTGTCTGTGCCTGCTTAAGGAAGCCCTGGGAGAACGCCAAAGCCGTGTATTTGAGATTGCTCTAGCAACAGAAGCTTCTACTGCTCTTGCTGGAGTTTTTGCTCCTAGTAAAGCATATCGAACTCAGTTTCAAATGTTACCTGAAGCCCATGATACTGCTAGTTCAAATGATGTAAATAACACTAGTAAAGTTGTGGTTGCGAGAACAACGAAAATTGCTGCTGCTGTTTCTGCACTTGTTGTTGGTGCAATTATATATGGTGTTACCAGCCTGGAAAGAATGGTAACCATTCTCAGATTGAAGGAGGGGATGGATGTAGTACAATTTGTAAGAAGCACAAGATCCAATTCAAATGGAAATGCACGTTCAGTTGGGGCTTTTAAGGTGGATAGTTCAATTGAAGTTCATGTCCATTGGTTTAGATTGCTTGTTGGAAACTGCAGAACCATCTGTGAAGGATTAGTTGTGGATCTCTTGGGTGAGCCATCTATTGTAGCTCTTTCAAGGATGCAGCGTATGCTTCCTCTAAGTTTGGTCTTTCCGCCTGCCTATTCAATATTTGCCTTTGTTATATGGCGGCCCTTCATACTGAATGCTAATGTAGCAGTTCGTGAAGATATGAATCAACTTTATCAGTCTCTAACAATGGCCATAAGTGATGCAATAAAACATTTTCCTTTTCGCGATGTATGTTTGAGAGAGTGTCAGGGTCTTTATGATCTTATGGCTGCAGATGCGAGTGATGCTGAATTTGCAACCTTGCTAGAGTTGAATGGCTCCAATATGCATTTAAAATCCATGGCATTTGTTCCCCTCCGTGCTAGGCTTTTTCTAAATGCCATGATTGATTGTAAGATGCCACAATCTATTTATACAAAGGATGATGGAAGCCGGATTTCTGGACATCGTGAATCTAAGCTTCAGGATAAGCTTGTACATGTTTTAGATGCCCTGCAACCTGCCAAATTTCACTGGCAATGGGTTGAACTCAGGCTGCTTTTAAATGAACAAGCCCTCATTGAAAAGCTGGAGACACATGATATGTCCTCCTTAGCTGATGCTATACAGTTGTCCTCACCTAATCCAGAGAAGGCTGCTGCTTCTGAGAATGAGAACAATTTTATTGAAATAATTCTCACAAGGTTACTGGTTAGACCTGATGCTGCACCCCTTTTCTCAGAGTTGGTTCGTCTTTTTGGGAGGTCACTAGAGGATTCAATGTTGTTGCAGGCTAAATGGTTCCTTGGAGGTCAAGATGTCCTATTTGGTCGGAAGACCATTAGACAACGGCTAATTAACATTGCTGAGAGTAAAGGACTTTCTGTTAAGACCCAGTTAGCGGAACCCTGGGGTTGGTGCAGCCCATGTACTGATCCAGTGACTATCAAGGGGGATAAAAAGAAAGTTGATTCCGCCTCTCTTGAAGAAGGAGAAGTTGTTGAAGAGGGAATGGAGATGAAAAGGTGCATAAAAGGGTTCCCTCAAGTGTTTGACTCAGAAAGCTCAAGCAGTAACGAGCAGCATGGGACTGAGAGGGCTCTTATTGAGTTAATTCTTCCTTGCATAGATCAAAGCTCTGATGAATCTCGCAATTCCTTTGCAAGTGATTTGATCAAACAGTTAAATAATATTGAGCAACAAATAACTGCAGTTACTCGCGGGGCAAGTAAGCCAGTGGCAAGTACTCCTCCTGTAATTGAAGGTCAGACAAATAAAGTAACTAGCCGCAAAACTATAAGAGGTGGCAGCCCTGGATTAGCTAGACGACCATCAGCTGCAACAGATTCTTCTCCACCTTCTCCTGCAGCTTTACGAGCTTCAATGTCATTACGTTTGCAGTTACTCATGAGATTTCTTCCTATTCTTTGCACAGACGGGTAATTAAGACTATATTTTTAATCTTAATGTGTTTTTACTAGGCTGTGTTGAAGTACTTTCTCATTCCCAGATTGTTGCGGCTCTGAAGTTATCTTTTACCGACTGGACAAATAATATGAGATTGTCTTGGAACATGTTTATGTAGTTACCTATTGGGGGGGGGGGGAAGTTTATGCCCTTTTCAGTTTTCTTGAAATGGAGAAAAAATGGAGATAATTGCAATATGATTTTCACATTTTCAATAATACAGTTGTCTGCTATATGCTGTATTATCATGGTTCCCTGCTGGCTGCTGCTGACACTGATGATGATAGTGTGTTTCTTGTATTAAAATGGTTTTGAGCATTGAATTTTGGGTGCTGGAAATCAATTAACTTCTGGCCTTTTTGGAAGTGAAATATAGATATTTGTGCTATGAAGGCATTTGCTTTTGTTTTTATGTATGCCGAATTAGCATATCAAATATAGGTGATAGAACTAATACATGCTAGAATGATAGAGCAGTTTATCTAGTTTATCAGAGTTTCATATGTTCAATTTTGCAGGGAGCCCTCTGTGCGGATCATGAGACACACACTTGCCTCTGTAATTCTTCGTCTCCTTGGTAGCCGGGTTGTGCATGAGGATGCTGACGTTTCGGTGAATGCCATGCATTGTTCTCTGTTGAGGAGGGAGGCGGAGTCACCTTCTGAAGCTGCTTCTGCCGCTTTTGTAGATTCTTCTGTTGAGGGCCTGTTCAATCGTTTGTTGTTGATTTTGCATGGATTGTTGAGCAGTTGTCCTCCAAGGTGGCTTAGGTTGAAACCTGTTTCAAAGACGACCAATGATAAAAGGGAATTTTCTGGATTTGATCGAGAGTTATTGGAGGCTTTGCAGGTTTGATCTTTCGGCCTATGAGTATATGCTTATTAGTTTCTGTGATCGATCCCATGTTAGGAAGGCATTTTAACCTAATTTAACACTAATCTTAGTTACCATAAGAAACTGGTTGGAGCAGACAAAAGATCCAACAAAATGTTCTGTTAAGTGTTGGGAACGTTTATAGGCTTGAATTCAAACTTTAAGTTTCAATAATTTTGTTGTGTATTCTTTGAACGCTTAAAGTTCTGTAACTAATTGGAGTCTTAATTCAATTAAAAACTTTGACTGTTTTACAGATTTTTATAGAAACTTAACTTCTTTTTGTTAATGGATAATGTTGAAATTATAGGGTTTAGGCAGTGAAGGAGGAAAATAGAGAAAGGATGGTCTCAATAATATTCTATTAGATAGATATGGTGTGTTGTAAAATACAAAGCACTAACACCTATTATACTAAGAATTATGTCAAGTACTAGTGTAGTACTACTAGTACAAGACCAAGCCTACTAATACAAATAAGACTCCTAACCCTAATTAAATAAGGATACAAATCAGGATACATAATGAAATTAGGAAAATACTCTTAAGATTGCTTCCTCAATTAAAGGACTAATTGATTTCACAATATCTTCTAAGATATTCTAAAGATATTCTAAAGTATTTTAAGGTACATGATGTATAACAAGATTTTCTTTGTATTTGTCACTACTACTAAAACTTTGCAACTGCTGAAGGTGTTTTTGTTTCCATGTTTTCCCCTTTCTAATCTTCCTGTCAATAACCATTTTTGTTTAATGTATTGGGCAATCTGGAAATTTTATTCTTGATATCATATCTTAAGTATGATGTAGATTAGATGACAGCTGTAGGCTTCTTCTTGTCTAATGATCTATTGTCTGATGCAGAGTGACTTAGATCGTATGCAACTGCCAGACACTATCCGGTGGCGTATTCAAGCTGCAATGCCTGTACTTCTTCCCTCTATGCGTTGCTCTTTCTCCTGCCAGCCACCATCTGTTCCAATTTCTGCTATTGTTTCTCTTCAACCCAGCATTACAAATCCTGGGTTTAACTCCAGCAGTTCGACTGTCCCTCAGAGGAACCTGGTTCCATTATCAAGGACTGCAGCATCAGGGAAGTCAAAACAACAGGACAATGATTTGGAAGTTGATCCTTGGACACTTTTAGAAGATGGCGCTGGATCTTGCCCTTCTGCGAGTAATACTGCTATCATAGGAAGTGGTGACCGTGTTAATATTCGAGCAGCCAGCTGGCTTAAAGGAGCTGTAAGGGTGAGACGGACAGACCTTACATATGTTGGTGCTATGGATGATGATAGCTGATTGACAAGATTTTTGATTGGTTTGGAGTATTCTAACCCCTCAGCTGGTGTATTTGTTGTTTCATTATCTATAATTGATGCATGATGGCGTGAAGATGCCATTTTGTGCTTTCCCTTCTTGTGTTAAGGGAAGTTGAGGGGATATCATTTTGAGAAACGGGTGAAGGGTCCAGAAGGGATGTGTTCTTTGTTGAAGAGAAGTGAAGGTGATGTCCTCACACAGCCCATCCCATCCCATCAGTTCTGGCCTGGTTGACTGCTAACCTTTTGATCACACCCCCATCTGGATTGTGCTCTTCCAGGCTCAGTTCAGAGGTTTGTTGTATATATAGGATGATTGTTTCACTTTCCCAATTGATCTGAGTAATATATCTCAAGTGATCTGTAGTTGTTTCATGCTCATTCATGTCTGTATCTTTTGGGGGCACAACAACACACAAGGGCACGTAACCATTTTTTTTCCCTTTCTATATATTCAGATTATAAAAATTATCTGTGCTTTGATCTGGAGCATCAGCATGAAATGCAGCATTCAATTATTGTCCAGTGACTTTTATTTCTTCCTGAATTTTTACATGGAAAAAAAATCTGTAGGCAGGAGTAGCAAGGTAAAGAATCATATTAGCTTAGATAAACTCTCACTAGTTCATAATATGCTGGACATGAGCATATCAAGTGAGAGCATTATCTTATTGTGAGAGGTGAGAGGAACTAATCTTGACAATTAAATATTACATAAATGGTCAATATGTAAACATATATGCTTAATTCAATTGTCAACATTAGTTCCTTTGACTTTTATAATAAGTCACTTCTATATTTTTTCTATATATATATATATATATATAATCATCATCATCATTTTTATTAAGTGTATAAGTTGATTCAATGGTGGCGAAATTTTTTTTACACAATTGGACAAATCATTAAAAAAATTACTTGTCATAATCGAACTTTTCTAATAAGGGGTGAATATATAATTTGATTTGATATGATGATAATGATAAGTCAATTTTTTTATGAATTGATGTGAATGCATATATATAGTGGGTTGACTTATGCAATGTTTGCCTAACGCCACCGCTTAGGAAAATTAGGCGACACGTGTAGGCAGTGTCTTAAACAAACAGGTTCTTAATTAATAGAACATATCAAAGGACAGATCTAACTGCGTGCCTCGATTAAGGTAAATTTGGTTTCTGTTATATACCAGCGCTATAATCTAAAATGGAAAGAGTGTTCTCTAAGATCTACCTTCAATCACTATCCTCAAACTTAAATATAATTTTGATTTGGGTCGTGTTATATTATCATCTAATTATATACTATGTCTTCTCTTTTAATTATGTAATTAGATATGATGGGGTGAGTTAGAAAAAAATTAACAGGCAGATCAAAGTTAAGCTCAAATAAAATTCATAGCAACTTGTTAAGCCAAAAAAATATTTCATCAAATATAATCATCCAGAATAGGCAAAAAATTAAGATAATGGTACTAAAAATATAAGTCTTTATATTACATAGGAGGTATTACAAATATACTCATATTACAAATGTGGAAAACAGGAGGAAAAGAGAGACGTGATCGGTGTCATGTGAGAAATAAATTCATTGACAATATAAACATCTCTTCAATAAATGAACACTAAAATTTTTTATTAGCAAGAATGAAGTAATTGTTTTATTTAAAATAATTGTCCTTGTACTTTTAATTAGCATAACCTTCTATACAGAGATGATTTGGTAAGTCTAATGACGAAGTTAAGTAAACATATCTCATGTTTATATAATTAGGACTTCTAGGTAATAATAATACCTTTATTTTTTTAGGTGTATGCTATAGCCTTCACTTATTTTGCTACGTTTAATCACTGGAATAGTAGAATTTGCTTTTTAGTTGTTGTTTTCAAATTTTATATAGTGAAATGACGAACAATATACTATTAGTTACCGACTCTCTTTTTATCAGATAGCATAGGAGATTAAGTTTGTTCTTAGTTCCATTTTTTTTGTTTTCCATATGATTCCTTGATACCAAAAACAAAAAGAAAAAAAAATCTATTTTTATATCAGCAAAAGAATTTTAGAAAATAATTTTTGGTATGGGGTTTTTTTTTTTTTTTTATATGCTGAATAGGTATTCATTTCTAAAGAGAAAAAAGTATGTAAAAAAAAAACATGGAAAATGTTCTGAAAAACTTATTGCTAGGTGACAAATTAAAATGCTAATTTCAATTGATATAACTTATTTTGATAGCATTCCAATTTAGTAATGTATTTTTTTTTACTAATATGGAATATTCATTTCTAAAGAACAGAGGGTAAAAGGATTTATTTTATTTTATTTTTGGCTTTGCTAATGGGTACAAAGTCAGAAGACAAAAATATCCATGCTTTGGCTCATATCAGGATTAACATGGAAAAATATGTTGTTATTTTGATTTTCTTATGGCATCGGATACAAATAATTCTCTCGTCTTTTGATAATGTTTCACTTTTATTTTAATCTTTTTGCCGTCCCAAGTGACCGTTATGAAACACACCCCCCAAACGAGCATGTCCTTGAGTGGTCAGAGGAACAAACTGGGGCCCAATGTTCCCACAAGTCAATGGTTGGGGAGTACTGCTACTACCCTCTTGTCCCACAAAGCCAAAGGCACCTTTGTCATGAACTGGTAAGTGATATCAGGTCTTATCCAGTTCATGACAAGGGAGGATCAATGTGGTCATGATCTGGTAAGTGAAATTAGGCCGTATTCTAATGTTCTACTATGACATAATTGTGAAAGTTGACTTTCATTGTCATAGTTCAACTAGTTTATATTCTCATGTTCTACTATGACATAATTGTAAAAGTTGAATTTCATTGTCATAGTTCAACTAGTTTAAATTCTAATGTTCTACTATGACATAATTGTGAAAGTTGACTTTCTTTGTCATAGTTCAACTAGTTTAAATTCTAATTTTACTATGACATAATTGTGAAACTTGACTTTCATTGTCATAGTTCAACTAGTTTAAATGGGTAATTTATCTTCTCTGGTCTTCATGCCGATGTTATGTGGTGGGGGTTTGTTCCCTACATCCCCGTTTCCTATTTCTCCTTAGATCTCCAATAGGGCCTCTCTAGAACTGAAAAAAATAAATAAAAACAATTTACACCGAATTTTGTGTACTTTTGGTCCCAAATTGGCATTGCTGCTCATGTCCTGCATGTCATTTTGTGTGTTTTAAATTAGTTTATTTTTGTTTACATAAAACTCTAGTTAGAATGCTTGTCAGAAATTTTGGCTGAAAAGCATTTTTTTTTCAAGTACAAAATAAACTAATCCAAACATGCACAGGATACTTTGCTTTGCTGTCCCAGTTTCTTTGGATGAACATGGTTTGGTTTCATGCTTTGTTATTTTTGTTTTTTGCTATTGTCCTTCTGAACTGCATATTTCTGGGATGGGGATATTATCTCTGAACATTGGAAAGGTGTTATGATGTTAGTTTTAACACAATAGTGCATATAACATGCCTTTAACTCCCCCAGCTTCTGGTCCAATAGAGGATGGAGTATATTCAAAATCAGACAGTTATACTGATTAGACGTTTGAGAATTAGTTTTCTTTTTCTTTTTTAAGAACAGAAACTGCTATAAATTATGCTTCAAACTTCAATTGAATGTGAAAACTTTCTTCTGTAGTACATTTAACAACTAAGCTTCATACAGATGCAAGTGAATATCTTTCCATACAATCATCCACTGCCTGTCCACATTCTCCTAAAGCTATGGTTTACAAAAGATTGTTGGATGGAAGAGCAACAGTGTTAGGATGCTTGTGTAAAACCCAGTTGTGGTTTCTATACTTCTCGATTCCTCATTGATTTATCTACATAAAGAACATCTTCAATCCAAGCAACGATGTTGAATGCTAGGCCTTCTAATACTCTTGAATAACTCTCTAGCACTGCTTTCCCTACATCCTGCAAAAGATAATTGTCATTCTTAGTCCATGTGCTCACAATTTAAATATCTGTCAATTTACATCTATCTTGTTCACTATTTACAATGACAGATATCCATATGATGGATTGAAGATGTTCTTCGTTTGGTTAGGAAAATGACCATGTCTTGGCTTTCTGCTATTTCTCAATGCTGCATATGATATGACTTTATAGATCCCTAAACTTACCCGGTTGTATTGAATCTTGCATGTGTCCAAAGAAGTTTGTGAAAGTTCAGGATATCTTTGCTTCAGGCAAAACAATAAAGTCTCAGCTCTCTCAGCTAAGGTGCAGTTTTTGTCCCTTCGGTCGGTGTCAGCCATGAGATCCTTTACTTCGTTCCATGATGATTTTGAATGGCACAGACAAGCTTTACGTCTCCATGTGTACATTGATGATTCAACCTTGTCTGCCAGCTCAAGTGCTTCATGTTCAGAACTTATTTTGTGACAGTCAAGAAGGTGATCAGGTGAGAACTTGTCTGCAGTATACATATTGTGGTAAATTGTGTCCCCCAGACTTGCTCTTCCACTCTGAAGAAATTAATGTTTGAAAATAGTAAAAGAAGTAAGATTAAATTTTAGTCATTTTGATAAAAATATGTGAATACATACTGGTAGCATGGAAACAATTCTTCTCCTGCACTGCATTTATCAGTTTTAAATTTTTATAATTAATTTCAAGGAAATAAGCGAAAGATTAATAGATCTCATCAGATTTACATGCTACTGGCACCTAATATGAAATTATACCATCCCGTTTTCTACAAGACTCAGCTTCTATTATTGGCTTCCATAAAAGGCTTATGAAATTTGATAATAATTCCAAAACATTTGCTTTATGGGAATAAATTTAATGGAATCCTCAATCACATGGCAATAGAATTACAGCTGGAAAAAAGAAGAAGCTAACCTTGGGAAGATTTTCCACATATGTTTCTGGAATATCTATCTCTGCAAGAACATTGCTATTTATTGCCATGGCTGCTTTATGAATTTGATTAGCACAATCCCGTTTCTCTATCAAGTGCTTCCTTGACTTCTCAGAGAGGCCACCAGGGAGAACACAAGGAACTGGCAACCACCATTTCTCATCTTTCCTCTGAACAATCCTTCGAAATGAGGCTGCACGTAAACGAGTTGAATTCCCTGATATGTTCTCTGCATACCAAAATTCAGTATCCTGGAAAGTATCTAATATTTCCTGTAAAACATATTCATGGTTATTAGCCACAAGGCTTCTGGATGAAAACAGTGTTGTTACATACAAGAAGCAATTGATGTTTGTCTTACTATGAGCATTGTGTCAAGCTTCTGCAGAGCAGGGAGGTTGATATAAATGTCTGACCTTGGTCTGCTTTTCATCATCTGAGAGACATCACCATATCACATTAGACACATTTAGAGATGCCAAACAAGCTCCATTGAAGTTATAGATATGATTTAGCAAAAGTTCACCTCCACAATTGTGCCATCTTCTAAGTACTGTGCAGTTGGGGCAAATTCTACTATGTAATCACACACTGAAAGAAGAAAATTCATTTCTCTTCTCCACATAGCCTTCTTCTCAGGTTTCAGAGGCTCCAACTTTAAATTTTGTCCAAATATAGTTGCTGCAGAATTCCCAATCCAAACATGCTTAATGGCAAAAAATTTAACAAACAAATGATAACCTTTTTACCAGACTATGCTATTGCTACCGTAAAAAAGAATTACCATAGAGATTGGTAATGGCATTTGAGATTGTAACCGCAGTGCAAACACCTTTCCCACCTCCAGACATGTCTTCTCCCAGCAGAAGCTTTGCAAATCTTTCCTTCATCATTTCAAGCTCAGCTGATGTCCACAAAATTAAGTCAATTACTATTGAATTGGACTTAATCAAAGAGGAAAAGTTCACAAATAACTAAACAAGCTGTGCAAACCAACCTGAATCCAAGAGATCATTGTCATCAAGTTTATCATCCAATGAATGCTTGCGCAGCTTCATTCCTAGCCTGGAAAGAACAATTTGATTAGCCCCGGGTTTTACAGCTGTCCACCGAGAAGGTGAAGGTTCACTAGCATAGCTGCTGTCATCTATAGGATCTGAGAAGTTTGATGCCTCTGAACTTGTCCAGGTCCGGCAGTATGCAAAAGAATCACCACTCATTGTGGAGAACCCAGTAGTATCAGTGGCTGAATGATCCACAGAAGGTGAAGGGTGATAACCCACATGAGAATTTTCATCAAAGTTAGATGATTTGTTCATCTTAGCTCAAGAATCTGTGGTCAGTTTCCTCAACACCTGCACATAATCATGAAGGTTGAGTCACAAATTGGGTTTGTGGGCTCTAAATTTCAGTACTTCATGATCTCTGAGGCATACTAGGATATAAAAGCAGGATCCAGAACTTAGCTTAAAAATATACAATCTTCATTGAAATCAAACTATAGAAATAGAAAACAAAAAGGGAAAAAGGAAGATCAAAAGAAAAAGCAGAAAACTTAAATATATGTTCTTGTCCTCCAGAAACAGAAAAAAAAAAAAAAAAGCAAAAGCTCCCAAAGAATGTTCCTGCTATTGACACCCAGTATAATTCACTGAAAAACGCAGCAAAGGGTTGTGAAAAAAGCATTCTTTGACAACTTTCTGAGGTTGAACTAACTGAAATTTAAAACTTCAAAGAGAACGGTTGGATAAAAAAGCAACGGTCCCCAGCATTCTTTTCTATGTTACCTTTTTATTTGCTAGATTTGAATTTGAACTATAACTAGCTAACAACGTTTGAAACAGTTCCCTCCTAAGCGTTTGTGCCTTTATCTTCTTCCCTGAATGAAGACTTTTCCATGCAAAAGAAAGAAAAAGCCTTCTTTGAACAAAATCAAACAAGAGGCAAAATTGTAGGCCTTATCATACTGCTGCTACTTAATAAATTAATAATCAAATTAAAGAAGGAAGACCCAGTTGCAGAAATGGTCAAATTCTTGTGTAAACTCAGAGAAAGAATGGGTAGAGGCTTGGAAAAAGAGTAGAACAAGACATGCAAGGTGTGTACTAGTTGAAAATGAAGCTAAAATGAGAATCTTCAGACTCGTGGTTATAATATATATGATTCTTAACCAAATGTTATGTAACTAGTAGGCTTTTGCTTCAGGGGTTATACTGTGTAAAATTGAAAACAAAAATTAAAATAAAAAGTTACAAAATTAATAATTGTATTTAAATAAATTTAGATAAAAGTTATAAAAAAAATAGTATAATTTAACACAATATTATATTTTTCTATTAAAATTTTGTAAAATTTCAGATAATGAAAAGAAAAAACTTTGCAAGAACAGGCCCAGTAGGTATCATTAAAGAAAATAGAGTGGGTACATGTCACTTGCAGTTTTAAATTGGCAAAAGAAATGCATGAACAAGTAGGTATTATTGAAAGAAAATAGATTGGACAAGTCAATTGCATTTTTAAATTGGAAGGTAGTGGAAAGCGGAAAGTAATTTGCTTGTATTTGATCATGGAGGCACCCACCAAAGCACAAAACGGATGATATTTATTTATTGTTTTTTCTTTTGTCAAAGAGGAATTTTTTTTAATGAAATTTACCATCCAAAATTCTTTTCAATTTCCTAGTTATGAAAGATTATAAAAATGCCCTTGTTTGAACAAATATTTATGGTTCACGAAATAGGTAGATCATTTATGGTCAAGATTGATAAGGCTGCATGTGAACCACATGAACAAGAAACAAGACGCTGCATTTACACAAAATTCAATGATTCCCAGTGTCATTTTAATATGTGCTTATTATCCCTGGTAGTTCTACTAAGTGTCAACTTTTAAGCAGATGAAGACAACAACATCATAATTTCAGTACCTTTCCTGAAATATAAAGTATTATATCCATTAACACATAAAATCCATTTTAGCTGTCTATATCTAATCCTTATATTTAAGAAAATAAATCCTAATCAAGCTTAAAACTAAGACTTAGAAATAGGATCCTAGTTTCCATTTTCTTTTATTGGGGGAAATTTAATACAACTGGGTAGCTAGCCTGTTTGGATCAGGTTAGTTTGAAAGGCGTACATGTGAACAATATTAAAGTTGATGAAAAATATATATTAATTTTGTAGATAATTCATCTTTGTCAGTTTTTTTTTTTATGAGTTATGATTAATTATTTGGTACTGATGCAGTTTATCATATACTATTATTTATACAGAAAATGAAAAATTCTCTTGAAGATACAGAAAGACGTGCACCCCATTTCTGACAACATAGGCTGTCATGCATGCTCTTCATATGGCTCATGGCTGCTTGATGAAGATAGATCATCAAGAATATATGGTTGCTGTTGAATAGCTAAAGATTAATTAGAGGACAAAACAATTTTAAATAGTATTCATTTTAAGGGCTTATTCATTATTTTTAAGGTGGCATCTAAGGTGAACCAACAATTAAATGGTTCATTGGTGGACCATTGATTACAAACCGTTAGATTTAATATAAAATAAATTGATGGTTTAGATCAAAACAAATCAGATACCATTAGTATAGGTTACCTGTAATAAAAAAATTATAAGTTAGACCTCAATAAAGTTTATTATTTTTTTGTAAAATATTACAAGTTTGTTCCTAATAAAATATTGTTATTTTTTGTTCTTCTTTCTTGTGTGAAAAAGCTCTTATGCCATAGCCATTTTTGAAAAAAAAAATCATAGATTGTTGAGATTGTAGCAGCTCGCAACATTATTTTTGCTGTTGCACAAAAGGAATATTATTTTACACAATTTATTAACATTTTTCAAAATCTTATCTTTGTATTGATTTAAAATTTATGCATTCTATTGAATTAAAAAAGAAAATTAATGATGTGTATAATTAATTTTAAATTATTATTTATTTAGCCCAAACCATATAGTAAGAAATCTAATTAAACATATTTAAAATGTTGGTTTACAAAAACATAAATATTAGACCGCTTTCAGGATCAATGAGAGATCTACTTGATTATTTTAATAATTAGTATTTTAAAAATTTTACAATATCGATATTATAGATTAATTTATAACATTAATTTTTTATTATTTTAAATCTCTCAAAATTCAAAAATATATAAATATTAAAAAATATAAAATGTCTCATGAAAATGATTTTCTAAACAATTGTTGTTATATTTTTTGAGAATTATTTTATTTCATATTATTTAATAAAAAACTAAATTTATATTATGGAATAAGTTACTATGTAAGAAATAAAATTTGGTTACATATGAATAAAATACTATAGGTTGGAGCATTAATTTAGTGTGTGTTTTGTTTAGATTTTGTAAACTTAATTTTAGATGAACATGATTTTACAAACTTGATTTTGGTTAAAAGTGGGTTTGTCCTAACGTGATTTATGTTTGGAGACTTATATTTTAAAAGTTATTCAGGTTATTAACTATTTAACAATTATTAAGGTTTAAGGGTCTAATTTGCAAATACAAAAGTTTTTTTTTTCAATATGTAAAGGGTTGGCAACCTACTATTGCCTGTTATTTTACTAACTCATAGGTGAACCACATGTTATAGTTCTCCACCGTAGAAGCCACTTATTTTTAAACGTTAGTTGGCTTAATATTTGGTAAAGTCTTTTATTATATATATATATATATATATATATATATATATATATGAATTTATTTAAGATTGATTCTACACTTAAGATGGGTTAAGTTCTTGCAATCAAATGATGACAAATCAAATATGAACTTCCCGTTTCATATATTACTATTCATTCGATTTGATTCAAGGAAAAAGGAAAAGAAATTGAGAATTTGTGAAATCAAGCCTCATACAAGGGAAGAAAAGAGAGCAGGAAATTTAACCTGATGATATTTTGCTTCTTTGAGATTGAGTGCCACACCCAATAACCACGTAGTTGGAAGGTGTTCCTAATGGTATACAAGTACATAAACGTAATTTTCTTTATAAGTTCAAAGAAATTAATTAAAAAGAAATATTTTCTGAGAAATTAAAAAGAAAATAAAAATTACAGTTTTGGATTAAAAGAAAATATATCCCTTGAAACAATACATTGAAAATGTCATGTTATAGATATAGAGAGTGAAAAGCAATACCAACAATGTTTGCGTATCTATTTCCTTCAACTTCAACAAGATGTACTTCAACAATTCCTGTTCGTTTTGTGTATCAACTTGGGCCAAAAAATATTATATATATATTTATATATATAGACACACACAAATTTTTTTTGTGTATAAGCTTGAACAATATCTCTTAAATCTCTGTTCATTAATAAATGCATGAATTTATACAAATTGTTATGCATGAACTTAGACATAATAATCTTTAAGTCTTTACTCGTTATTAGATAAATACATGTATATCATCCGCTTGTGATCCATTGACCATTTCAATTACCACTTATTAATAGATGCATGAATTTATATAAATTCTCATTTATGAACATAGACATAACACCCTTTAAGTTTTCCCTTATTGATAGATACATGTATCTACATAAAAATTTTATGTATGAACTTTGACATAATATCTTAAATTGTTGCCTATTCATAAATGCATAAATTTACACAAATTACATTACTTGAAGTTAGACATGCCACATTTTGAGTCTCATCCTAGTAATAGAAACATGTATTTATATAATTTCTTGTGCATGAATTTAATTGGACATAATCTTTTATACTACACAATCATAATAAAAAAAAAGTTAATACTTCTAATTTAAAGTACTCAATCATGATAAGAAATTAATATGCAAACGTACACTTCAAAAAAAAAAAATCCTCAAAACTAAAAAATAAAAATCCTCAAAACTAAATGATTTAACATATTGTCATATCATTTTATTTCCTTACTTAAGTTATTAAAGTTGGCTCATGCGATGGGGCATTCTAAGTAGTCATTTTAAGCAGTTCTTGATTTCATGATCGATTGACTTTTCTAATTTTCACCAATTAATACATGCATGAATTTACATAAATTCTTACGAATGAACATAGGCATAACACCATTTGATCTTTGCCTATTAATAGATACATACATACATATATATATGTATATATATTTACAAAAAAAAAATTATACATGAACTTGGACATTGTTCTTGAATCTATGCCCATTAATAGATGCATGAATTTACACATGCAAATTGTCGTCCATGAATATGACACTCTTTGAGTCTTTGCCCATTATTAAATACATATATTACCAACTTATGATCAATTGCTCCTTCAAATTTCAACCAATTAATATATAGGTGTATGAATTTACACAAATTTTTATCTATGAACATAGACATGACACTTTTTGAGTTTCCTCTTATTAATAAATATGTGTATTTACAAATTTTTATGCATGAACTTAAAATGATCTTTTAAATTTTGTCATATTAATATATGCATGTATTTACATAGATTACCGCGCACGAACTTAAACATGTCACTCTTTCAGTCTTGGCCTATTAATAGATATACACAATTTCTCCTTTTTTTAAAAAAATAGATATACACAATTTCACGTGCAAAAACTTGGACATAGCTCCTTATAATACACATTCATAATAAAAAAAAGTTCATACTTCAATTTAAGGTGCCCAATCATAATAAGAAATTAATATGCAAAAAATTTTAAAAATGTTTTCTCAAGGCTAAATACTTTAATATATTGTTATACCGTTTCACTTTATTACTTAAGTATATCACATAAAAATTTATAAATTTAATTTCAAAATACTAACTAAAAACATAAAAAAAAATAAAAATGCAAGGTGCACATGTAGTGTAGTATGACTTAAAAGAAACTTATTCGAAAGAAATATGTCAACAACAAAAATGTGTTGTACACTTTTATCTTATTTATATATTTATTTCAATATTAATTAACCTTCTCACTTTAATAATAATTTAAAAAATTAAATATATATCTATTATATGTTACTACCACCAATGCTAATCTCACCCTATCCACTGATTTCACTATTTCCCACCTATCTCTTACTTTTAAAAAAAACTTTTTTAAAATTAAGTTCTTTTCAAAATATGTACTCTCTAAATATTTTTGTGCAAGTAATTGAAAAACATTGTAGTCCCATTATATTTTTAAAATTATTTAAAAGAATTTAAATTCTACACATAATTCATGTGTAAGTATCTTTTTTCTAATAGCATCTTTCCACCCCAAAAGGGCCCAAGAGAGAGAGGAAGGGGGGGGGGGGGTGGAGAAAGAAAAATGAAAGAGATAAGTGCTTTTGTGTTTATGATCATAGCTCAAATATACAGCAGAATCTTTCCTCTCTGGGGGACAGTTTACTCATAATCGTTTGAGGAATCTCAGAAGTTAATTGAAAATAAAAAAGCCCTAACAATCACAATATACGATATCTCTCTGTACTGTTTTTCAATTGACAAAATGGTTGATGATTAAACATATATTTCATTCCCACAGTTGACCACGTAGAATAGTGCCAAATGGCTAACTGCCAAAACAATATATTATTCATCACAATTATTATTAACAGTTCTCGTAGAGAAAATGAGAAAAATGAATTGTTGACAAAGCAAATAAAATACTTTAAGCTCCAAGACCCCACATATCATCCATATGTATCATGGTGATGATCAAGCCAGAGAATGTGAATAATTAACAATGTTCTATTAATCAAGAGTTCAAACATATGACTAGGCTAGCACATAATAAGCATATAAATGAAAATGCAAACAGGTTCTTATAAATCATCCCATCAAGAGATAGATGCACAATCCTCTTTGTCGTTGTTCACAACTCTTAAACGGTTTTGGCGGTTTCAGTTTATTTAATTCCCATGTATATGTTGAGAAATGATTTTTGCAGGATAGTGAATTCATTGTGATTCCAATTAAACCCAAATGTTTTTATAGCCGTGATATGAGATCATAACATAGTGTGTCTATATATATATATATATATGTATGTATGTATTTATGTAGCTATCCCGTTATCAATCTATCTATAATATGTATGCAAAGTAAAGGTTTAAGGAGGTATTATTTTTTTTTGGTACATTAGGAGGTATTATTATTACCGTACAACCTTAGCAACTCTCTTATTCTTTATTTGATACACCTAAAAACTAACCAGAGCACACAGCTTTGCATTATTATCCCAATAAGGAGGAGAAGCACACAGATTTGTTAGTGTAAACTAATCTAAAAAAAATCCAAGCATTAAATAGGGTTCGTTACTGCTGTTCAGTAGCAGTTTCCTATAACATGTAGGCGATTTAGTATCTTACCAACCATACAATACCTGTTGCAACTCTATGTATGCTTTTAAAATTAATATTATTGTCTGCTCAATAAATGCTATGTACATCACACCAATAATAAGAATAGAACACTTTGTTCTCCATTTGCAGCTGGAAACTCCAACTGTAAAATTTCATACAACTAACACCTTATCAAGTTTTTCCTAACTCATCTAAACCTTACACTGCTTTGTTCTCTTAATCTCTTTCACTATCATCAAACAGTGGAAAATACAAACTCTTGCAACTAAATAAGCACATTTGAAGATCAGCCAGGTCTTTGTGTCTATCTATTTTATATGCCAGTTTAACAACTTAGAGAGCACCATAAATGCTAGTCATAGCAAGCATATATTATTATCTGTGTGATCCACAGGGATGATGAACGAACTGAATTTCACTTTTGTAACAATTTACAGCTGAGCCTTGACCCCAGCAAAATCTGTGACTGTGTAACCCACCTTTTCAAATCTTCCTCTTTCATTGTTCTCTCTGAATTTCAAATAGTCCAAGCACACAAATGGATTGTACATCCGCTTGTTTCCTTCTCCAACCACTTCATCTGGTGCCAAGATCACCTTGTCATCCTCAAAGCACCAAAAGAAAGCTAGGGAAAATCGGTTCACTGGCTGCTTCAACACAACTCTATGTTCTGAGGACCTTAATTTATCATTGCTCCAAGCTTGCAGCATATCCCCTATGTTCACCACTAGGGTCCCCTCAGATGGGCTTATGTCTATCCACTCGCCCTCATTTGATCTCACCTGAAGCCCTCCTGTTTCATCTTGATATAAGATAGTAATACAGCTCATATCGGTATGCATCCCAAGCCCCTCAACTTGATCTTCTAAACTTTCAGTAGCAGAGTAATTGTTTATCCTCAAGTAACCATGGCACTTCTTGAATTCAGAATCAAAAAACTTCTTCTCAATGCCATCCCCTAATCTCATCAACACAAGTTTTAGAATTTTCTTAGACAAATCTGCCATCTTACTACCATATTCTTGCAGTATCTCACTAATCAAAACACAAAAAGAAATAAAACTTATGCTCGATTAAATAAAAGCAGAAAGAGAAAGAGGCATTGAATAGCTAAACAGTGAAAGCTTAATGGGATAACAATGTGCTTATTCATTACCTGAATTTGGAATCCTGTTTGTCAAAGAGGATATCAGCACAACTCTTAGCAGAAACATAGAAGTTGGGTCCATTAACTCGGAGGCTCTCAAAGAATGGAGAGGCAATGAAATGAGGGGTGTAAGATTTTATAGAGGAGAAAGGACCAAGTTTGAGTTTAGTATCAGAAGGGAGGCTGAAGAGGTATTTGGATAGTGAATGGAGCTGGCTGCAAAGATCTTTGGAGATTCCATGGTTGATGATGTGGAAAAATCCCCAATCTTTGGTGGCTTTAGAGAGAGAGGATAGAGAAGATGGCTGTAATGGCTGAGAAATGTCTAAAATGGGAAGCTCAGGATAAGGTTTGGACTTAGACATAATGCCAAGGATGTGAAGAGGAGATATGGTATATTGACACCTAAATTTTGGGTTATTTATTATGTAGCAAGTTCGATCAGATTCAGAAACTTAAAGCTGAAGAAGGGCAACTCAGGCAGACAGACATAGAAAGAATATAGAGAAGACAGGTATATTATATTTTTCAATTAAATGGGAGAAGTGCCACCAAAGATATATAGCAAAAAGATAAAAGCAAAACTAAATTGTTTGTGCCTTTGTGTAGTGTCATTAGAATATAACCGAATGACTGTGGAAATTAATCATTGGTCTAACTTGAATGATTGTGGGCGATCATGAGTCTATGACCTTGGCAACAATCAGATGCTACCATTTTGAAAAGGCTATGAATAGAAGGACATCATCAACAAGGGTCGAATAAAGAGATAAACTCTGTCACTAAAAGTGCATACACTTTTTCTCACCTTTTATTGTTTGCTGAAAGGGAGTAATTTACTTCAGTATAGTTACCACAAATACAAAACTGGTAAAAAAAAAAAAAGTCTTTTTATCTAAATGGGAGGGAGAAAATGATAAAGAGAGATAACAGGAATTGGGTAGCAAGGACTTCTGCGTTTTCCTTCTTCCTGATTTTTAATATGCATTCACAGTCAGCAAGGACAGGCTGGTAAGCAAGCATCCCAACCAGATGAATTTTATATTCCTGTATGCATGGAACTCACATTCTTCAGTGAAAAGTTTTGACTAAATACTTGGTCAATAAACTTCTAGAGCTAGTGACCTGGTTTAAATAAAACAAGAAAGCATCATTAAGTTAACAGATTACAAACCAATTAGACGTTTATATCAGCTCTACATTAGCGTGTTCACGAAAATAGCCTGCACTAGTCATGGTCCGAGAGACAATTACTTATAATTTGGGTATAGTTTTCCAAAATGGAAATGTTAGTCGGATAACATTTGTGCAAAGTGCACACAGAATCTATCAAAATAGAACTATGCATGCATGTGGTTTACTACATCGATTCCAAACCCTTTTAGCTGTTCAAGTCAATTACTTCGCCCACCAATTCCCTGAGTCTTTACTTAGGGCTTGTAGATTACAAAACATGGACACTAACAAAATGATACACCATGTATATATATATATATATAAGGTTAAGAACTTAAAATATATGTCCTTTTTAAAAATATCTGTGCTTCCTAACTTGTACATGATGGAAACCATGTTTTTGGATACCCAAGTTTGTTCAGTGAACAAAGACTTAGGTTTGAGCTCAGCTGAGCTGAATCTGAAATACTTAGTGAATGATGTACTAGTTCAACAGTAGCGTTGACAAAAACGTTCTCTGTCTGCTTAAACCGGAAACCCATGAGACAAAATGATGTCTGGGACATAATAGGATTGACCTAAGGAAGAAAGATTGGCCATTGAAACTTTAAGTTATTCAAACAATGTGAGGCAGAATCTGGGTAGTGGGATATATTATGATTGCATTGCATCAATTATATGCAAAAAGGTCCTTACAAATTTGCTCTTACCACCAACGTGTTTTGTTTTGATTAGTCACATTTGGCTTCAATCAAATACTTCCAAAGTTCCAACAACCCCATTTTCATTCATGGCCAAAGTAACCAAATGCATTGGGGCCAAACCCATTTAGGATCGTCTAACATTATAAAAGGAAAGTGATAAATCTTTGGGGTGGAATAAAGTTCACCAAACTATTTTCTGGTTGGATACCATGAGGAGGATAATTATTACATTCCCTTGCAGTGCCTAACACAGGTTTGGAAGATTTAAACAAAAAATATTGTTTGGATGTCTTTCGTTATTTTAATTTTGAAAAATACTAGATAATCAATTTTTTTTGAGTGGATATGTTGTTATTATTATTGACTTTTGAATAGATGAGTAGTTCTCAATTTGACTTATCCAATAATCACTTTTTGACAAAAATTTAACAAATTTTTATGACAGTGTATCATTACTCTTAAATTATTTAGGAAATAGAATCCATATATATTTCCAAAAGTTTCTCGTTACCTTTTCAGTCATTTCAAGAGTTGTTAAAATGGTTCCTTGCCTATCAACTCACTGTAAATGATTTGAATTTAGTATTTTAGTGGCTCCTGTATGATAAGTGAGTTTCTTAACTCAGCTTATCCCAGATAATTGGGGCCTAGATGGGTTAGGGTCTATATGGATTGAGTTGGTTTATAGGTGAAACAGAAATAAAATAATATTCAATTAATATTTGTATTATATAATTAGAGAAATATGACTTGTTTCCATGAAATTTTAAATGTTGTAAATTTTATTAATGCTAATTAAAATTTTTGTGATAAGATTAGCCAATAATTACCTAAGTTTAAGATTTTTTACTTTTAAATTTCTTCAGTTTCTTTTATTTTGTTAGTAGACCGACTCATGAACAAACATTAATCTATGCAAAACTAAGTTAGACTAGCATATCAATGATTCATATAACAAGTAATTTTTTTTTTTTTATAAATTCAGTCCACGAAACCTCAGCTCGCATAAGTTACACTCAGGTGTATTCATTCTGAACACTTTTTTTCTGACAGCTTTAATTGTATCTAAATTTACAAAATAAATTCATAATTGTATGAAGATTTAGCAGTTCTCAATTTAAATTTCATAAAATTGGTTTTGTCAAATTAACTACTCATTTTTATTGATCTAATGTGTGTGTGTGTATATATATATATATATATATATATATATATTTCTACCTAGCTAAAAATCTGTCACATATATATGCTAGCTCCTCCTCACACCACTAACAGAAGGTGTGATATCTCTGTTTGTCTGAAGCGTTCTCCTACTATGGCTGCTTATGTTGCCATCATCTTGCAATGCTCTTGGGAAAAAACACATGTTAGGGTCATCAATTTTTTGGATGGGAAACTGGACCAGACTCTGACCCTTCACTGCAAATCTGTAGATGAGGATCTTGGAGTGCAACTTCTTCATCATGGTTCGTACTTTGAATGGAGTTTCATAGTTAACTTTTGGGGGACAACTCAATACTATTGTTCCTTCCAATGGCAAGGTGCATTTCACTGGTTTGTTAGATACATAGCAACTAGGGACGACCAATTATGTGAAATGTGCCATTGGAGTATAAAGCAAGATCAACCGTGCATGCTTAACTTATCTAAACTGCAGTATACCGTTTGCTATCCATGGAATAATTAGTAATTAGACATGGTATGTGTTTTATCCTAATTTATAGTAGATGAAATGGGGTTGATAACTCAATGTTGTTCTTACATTTTCCCCATCTTAATTAATTCTGAGAGTGATTAAAATTTTGGGAATTATTTTTCATGCCTTGAAAGCTGAGCTCACGCCTGCTGTCGTTGTACATGAATTGTTCTTTAATTTCTTTATAGTTTAGGAATGTTTCATGATGTAATGAAGGCAACGAACAAGGGAGTTTGGTGAGGAGGAGTGGCTGAGAGAGAGAAATGAATTGAGGGATAGTTGTAAAATCTGGACTGGCTGGATTCAATCTCTCTCTTTCTTAATTGTAATAACTTTTCTTTTTAGTTATCAGTTTTTTCTACTGAGTTGTTATTATTTAATTGAGAGAACATGAAAAAAACAAGAAAAAAAATATCAAATTTAATTCCTCCCGACCAGCTGAACGGAAAAAATTGGTGACCGGCCACCTGATTGGTCCAATTGAAAGACTTGACTGTTTTCCAATTAAACTTGGTAAAGCCCAATGACTCTGATAAAAACTGGGAAACCTAGTCAATTTTGTCAAACTATGAAACTTGTCTAGTTTTTATAATTTTTTAAAATTATTTTTCATTTGGCCAATTTTTTTTCCAGTCAGGCTGGGAGTCAGTGCCGCTCCCATCTGACTGAGTAGACCCCAATTTCATTCTTAATTACAACTACGGATTGAGGACTCTAAGCTACTTTAATATCATATGTTAAAAGGAAAGCGACATATTGTTTCTCAAAAACGAAAAGGAGGTGGAATCACCAAACTAGAGCACAGTTTGCAACATATTTCAATCTAAAATTAAGTAAATAGCCACATATGTAACTCTAAAAAATGTTGAATTCTTCTAAAAAATCAGTCTTACAATTCTCTTAATAACTAAAAGAGAAAAACAAAGACTAAAATGTATTTTTGAAACTCTTAAAAATATTAA
This sequence comes from Styphnolobium japonicum, assembly GCA_023212625.1. Lineage (NCBI taxonomy): Eukaryota > Viridiplantae > Streptophyta > Magnoliopsida > Fabales > Fabaceae > Styphnolobium > Styphnolobium japonicum. The sequence goes on from JALBWW010000014.1 coordinate 1,560,660, forward strand.
ATTAATATACATATTTTTAAAATTTTCTTTTTAGATAATTAAAAAGATTATTGGGCTATTTTTTTAAATGATTTAACACTTCTCTCTATGTTTTTGTTTACTTATTTTGAGATAACACACATTTATTGCTATAAAGTACGGTTGTATAAGAAGGTTATTTATCTTATTAAGTATACGTGAGCCTTTAATTATCATTCCACATCTTAAGAATATCTTATAAAATTATCACACCCTAATTCTCTTTTTTGCTACAATGTCATCACCCAATAGAAGAAATAATAATAATAAAATTGTGTCTTTGAATTGCCTTTGAGTGCAAAGACTTCAAGAAGGTGGAAATAGCATTACATACCGTAGGTAGATCTCTAGTCTTTTATTCCTAAAAGTCTCCCCAAATAAAGGTGAAATGATTCCAAGAGAGACTACGAACTGAACTATAGCTTCCATTCTTTTGAAGTGAACGTTTTTAACTGTTTGCATGCCTGGTATTCTCCTGCAAAATGGATCGTGGAAGAGTGAAGGCCTAGCATGAAAGATAAGAGCCAGTTAGACTAGCCAAAGGAGCTTGCCTATAAACCAAACATAATAGATGCCAAGATGAAACCATTGAAATGTGGAAATAGGCAAATCATCCTTGGCTACCGAACGTGACTCTTCCATCTTCATACAAGACCTCTCTTCCTCTCATTCTGCTGCCAATACTGAATTACCGAACCCCTTTATATAGCCATCACCATTCCTCATCGGATATCTATACTTCACATTCCGTTTTATTTCATCCCAAAATTTGATTCAAAGCCTTGCATGGAGATAGTAAAGGGATAGAATATGTTCCTAGAACTATAAGGGACCAGCAATCATACATATATAGATACGCGTTTACTTTAATCTTGTACTGCAGGGAATTTAGAATGAGTTAGGAAAAGGCAGAGGGTCAACTGCATGCATGTACTGCAATAATCTGATTGTAGTTATAGCAACTTAGCATGTTCCAGAACTAGAAGGGACCAGCAATCATCCATGCCTATATAGATACGCGTTTACTTCAATATTGTACTGCAGGGAATATAGAATGGGTAAGGGAAAGGCACACGGGGTCAACTGCTTGTACCACAACAATAATCTGATTGTAGTTAGCACGTGGATGAATCAACTTGCATTGAATCAATTCGTTTGACATTCTCTACTTTGCCACCTAAAGTTGAAAAATAAGGATACTTAGAGTAGTCTTTACCACAGTTTGTTTTCTAATACAATTTACATTTTACACATTTTTTTTTTTTTTTCGTGCAAAAGAGTAATATGGATGGGTTATTCCATTAGGTGTCAATGACATGTTTGAGATCCTTAAGAGCAAGTAGAAGAGGTTTATTCAAAATATTGTTTCTATAGTACTTACTAATAAGAAACTTTCTGTACACATAGGCTACTTATCCGTAATCCTTAGAGGTCAAGAGATCTCTCTAGAGCGAGATGACCACAAAAGCGAGAATAGTGACCAAGTGAGAATTCAAACCTGTGCATTTGGGGTACAAAGCTTTTAGGCTATGTTTGGATTGGTGGTAAAGGATTGAATGGAATGGGATGGTAAGATATACTATTGTTTAGATGTTTTAAAAGAGGATGGAAAGGAATGACATGTGGGGGTTTCCATTTCATTTCATACCACCATATTCTCCTATTTTTCTTCCCCCCCAAATTGGGGGGAATGGGATGAAATCAATTAATGTTTATAAAATATAATATCAAAATTACAAATTTATCCTAACTTAAAATAAATTTAAAAAACTCTTTCACATTTCTCATTTCACATTTCTATAAGAGTTTATGGAAAGGTACATGAAAATAAAATGTTGTTCAAAAAATTAAATTTTATAAAATAAATAATTAAGATTAATATATATGAAGTAAGGGTAATATGGTAACTACAAATTTATAATTCTTACCATTCTATCCTATTCCATTAGAACTTTCAAACAATGGAATGGAAGCTTTCTTCCATCCCATCACTAAACATCCAAACAATGGTGTGAGATCTTTATTCCATTCCATCTCATTCCATTCCATTCCATCCATCATAAAACTTCCAAACATAGCCTTAAAGCTATCAAAATACACTAACAATTTAAATTATAGCTGTCGCGGTCGACCTTTATAACAAAATGAGTGTTCTTAAAATTTGTACATAAAAGCATAAAAGAGTAAACGTGTATTTGTGTTATGTTGAAATCTTGTTATGAGGAACATTGTTAGACACTCTTAAGTATTTAATCAAACACTCTTTGCTTGTTGAAATTGACAAATTCTGATCAATGTCATTTCTTGGAGAGTGGAGCACATGCAGCTTCAAGTTACATCCTTCACCTGACTCAGGTTTGAAATCTTCAAGCTGGACAAGTGTTGGCGGGAGACAAATTTTGTAGCTGATAATCTCAGTAAAATTGGTGCAAACGATGCTTCCATGGAGTTTTGGATTGATTCTTCAGGGCAGTTAAGCTCGTTCAGCCAACACTTTCATGTTCATTTTTATGAATTAAGAAGTGCTGTTAATATGTATGCTTAATTTTTAATATATATGCCTATATATATATATATATATATATTTCAGTTTGGCAAAAAGAAAAAAAAAAAAGATTTCAGTGAATCCATTAAAAATAGGTGCCTTCTATGTCATACTCCACACTGAATGTTTAATTACATCTTCAACAAATAGTAAGTGAAATGATCCCATGGTTGGTCTGGTAAAAGAAAACCGGTCATATAAAAAAATTAAAATAAAAAAAATACAAAGTCAGCAGTTTTTTTAATCAATTATTTAATTATTTTTTTAAAATTTTACTGGATTCACGGGATCTTATAAAAAAATGATAAGCATGGTCAATCTTGGGAGTTTGGGTTATTAGGTTTTCAGATCAACTAATTAGGTCTTTATTAAATAAAGCATGTCTCTTCACTCTAAAATAAATAGACAAAGTGATTTGCTAAGAAACTCTTGAGTGTCCAAGCACTCCAAGTTTTTAATCGTTCATTTCATTTTTGTTTCTTTGAGATTGTGAAATGTTATTAAAATTTCAAAAGAAAAAAAAAATACAACATGTTGCATAAGCTTGAGCGGAGATGCACTCCAGCTTCCAATAGCAATGCCCATAAATAAAGGGGATTATTCTGGTACTCATCTTTTTTTTTAGGGTACCAGTATTCAGGGTAAATTATCTAACATTCATTAGTTGTTATTTATATTTAATGGATTTTTTAACATTTATTGTGAAATTAACAGTCAATAAATAATTGACAACTCACTCTGAATACCAAACCCATCATGATACTATAACAACTCCCATAAACAAAACATGTTTCACTTTGTTCTCTTTAGTTGGTTCATTTCTTACCGAGTTAATAATTTTCGAAAATTGCTATTTCTTACAAAACATTTTTGTAGAAATGGCACACAAAGTATTAGAGGAGAGTGAAGAGTAATGCTGTTTTGCATCAGAATTTACCTTTTTAATTTGGTTTGTCAAAGATGGGGTGAGTTATATTTGTGTCATGTCATTCGTTTTTGAATTCGTAGAAAGAATTCGTGACATATAGCACAACTGATAATTTTACGGTCAATATTCAAAAGTAAAAAATTTAATATTAAATTATAAAAAATTTATTTTAGTGGTCTAAATACTAAAAGCAAAAAAAATAAATAAATACTAAAAGAAGATTATTGATTAGAGGAAAGTGAAAATTTTTGATAAAATTTGATTATATGTATAATTGATTTTTTTAAAAAAATTAATTATAAAATAATTAATTTATGTTTATATATGTTAATTTATAATTAATTTTAAAATAAATTTTATTTAAATTATATAAAAAGAATTATTTTTATGTATTAAATTATTAAAAAAAATATAAAATAATTAAAAAAATTATTTAATTGATAATAAAATGATATTTACCTCTCATAATTATAAAATAATAACGACAATTATAAGCAAAATATTCAAACTTTATCTTTTAAGAAAAAATTATTTTAGTGAAAAAATTTAACCAACAACTTTTAATTTAAGGACTTAAACATATTAAAAAATAAAGACAATTTTTATGATAAAAAAACTATATTTTAAATAATTAAGCATCCCAAACATGTGAAACAAAATTCAAAAGAAGAAAATATCTTATGCCGGGAAGGAGGAAAAAAAAACCAAAAATAAAAAGACACGTGCCAAAATGAAATCAATTATTGCACCAATAATAGTTTACTAACATGCACTTGGTTGAGGCCATATCTGGTGCGGGCCACTACGTCTTAAAACTTTGCAGTCGCGCACCACCTTTATCCAAGTGGAGCGTCATTCCGAAACCAGAGATTCTATTGGTAGAACATCCTCTGGTGCACGCTTTATATCTACAAGCGGAAAAACACCAGATACCACCTGTTCCGTATATAGTTGAACCTCGAGTACACCAAACACTGAATGTGCTCAGTGTAATGGCCAAGGAGGAAGGTGAGAAATTCTCTGTTTGGATGCCAAGGAAATCTCCGTTTGGATGCTGAGAAAGTCTCCGGAAACAAAATAACAACACAGCAGAGTGAACTCGAACTGCTCCATGTTTGCTTTTTCGTTTCTTCGTTGAGCGATTTCTCAGCAACCAAACAGGAGGATCAGATGAGGAGCTAAGATTTTTTTTGTATTTTTTGTTTTGTTTTGTTTTTTTTTTCATTTTCAGTTTGCATGTGTTTGAATTTCTGTTAGGATCTTCAGGTTCGGTTCTGTTTGTTTGATCTTGCAGTGTTTGAGTTCCTCGGATGCGTTCCTCTGCTGCAGAGGCTTCCTAGCTCGTCTGTAAGGAGAATTTCTCAACTCGTGGTTGTCAAACGCTATGGTAACATTTTGAATTTTGAAAAATTTGACCTCATTTGTTTTTGAATTGGACTTCATGCAATGAATTATGTGGAAATATGTTTGTAGAATTGTTTAAATTTTTTGTTTTTTGTTTTTATTCCTGTGCTAGTTAATGGAGTGTTTAATTTGAAATTTTTATAGTATGCAGAATTGAAACAATCAATTGGAAGATATGTTTGATTTAGAGAAAATATGATAAATAAACTAATGTATGCAATGCATGAATGTTTTCAATTTTTGATTAATTCGGTTCTTGTGTAGAGCCGGGAGAGTATGTTGTTCGTGAGGGTGAACGTGGGGATGGCCTTTACTTCATATGGGAAGGAGAGGTATGCTTATTTTTTTCATGCTATATTTCATAATTGGAAAATGGTAGATGTATTAACAGGAGTTGTTATGGTACTCTAATAGGTATGGTATCTAAGATGAGTTGTTAAACATTTATTGACGGTTGGTTTCATGATAAATGTTTACAAGTCTATTAATATAATTAACAGCTAATAAATGCTTGATAACTCACCTTGGGTTCCGGTACCTAGGAAAAAAAGATGAGTACCAAAGTAATCCATTGTATTAACCTTAGAGAAACAAAAGCAGACGACATTGGTCATTGGATTGCTTGTAGATTTGTGAAGAGAAGTTTTGATGTGACCCTGCACAGATCTAGAGGCAAATCTAATGATGCAGAAGGGGGTTGTAAAGACTTTTTTTATGCAGCATTGTTCTTCAAAATTTGACAGTTTTTTGCTGAAAGTTCAGTTTCCTGGCTTGCAGGCTGAGGTTGTTGGATCTGTTAGTGCCAATGATGAAAATCATCCAGAGTTTCTATTGAAAAGATATGACTATTTTGGTTTTGGTAATAGACTACATTCTTATGCTTTAAAACTGTACTTTATTGTTTAAGATTAAGTGTTTTCCTGTCATCCCATAAGCTATAGGCTTGTCAGGTAGTTTGTGTGATCATGATTTGGTTATTCTTAATTATATTCTTCTGCTGCAAATATGTCAATTAGTTCAAATTTGTCTAGTCACACAAACAAGGTTTTACTGCTCTAGAAGCATAGGTCCTTCTGGGACATGGTTGCTTCAAATTTTGAGGAAAACGATTGAGAAGTTACTAGTCATATATTCTGCAATATTATTTCTTGTTGTCACAAATAAGTAGGATTTTGCCCCAATTGCTATGTTTTTCTCTTTTAAATTTTTCTTGGCTAAATTGGATATTCAATGACCAATTATTCTTATGGTCTTGTTCTAAATTCTTGTGCATAGGCTTTTGTTTTGTCTACAGTTTTGTGTTGTCAAGGACATGAGGCATCTTCCATTAAATGGCTTCATAAACTATAATTAAAGAATAATAATGTGAACTCGTAACTTGCAGGTTTATCAAATGCAGTTCACCATGCAGATGTCGTTGCTTTGTCTAAGGTGCCCTTTTTGTTTATTGTCCTACTGATTTCCAATGTCAACACCTCAGGTTGAGTGTACAAGCACCTGAGATACATTTTTAAATAAAATTGATCTTTTACTCCCATACTAACTTTTTGATTTGCTGTGGCAGCTGTCATGCTTAGTGCTGCCCCATGAGCACTCGGCACTGCTGCAGCCAAAGTCTATCTGGAGTGCAGAAAAATCTCTTGAGACATGCTCACCTGTGGAGCATATATTGCATTTGGAACCCATAGAGGTGCTCTCAGTATATCTTTGATATTATGGAATATAGATAGATATATGCAACTAGAGAAGGAAAAGAAAATAGTCAGATGTGGTTGTCCTGGTTTATCTTTGATAGTAAGTAGTAACATGCTCTATACCATATAATTCATCCTTATATCTTTCTGTTCTTTCTCGTTGGAAGGTAGATATCTTCCGAGGAATCACCCCTCCAGATGCTCCAAAATTTGGAAAGGTGTTTGGGGGACAGTTAGTTGGACAGGTATGATAAAACTATTTTATCTTCTTCATATTACAGCATGCTACTCGTTTCAGTAGCATCTTCTAGGCACAGACTGCTTACGAGATAATCTGTAACATGCAGGCACTGGCTGCAGCATCAAAATCTGTTGATTGTCTTAAAGTTGTTCATAGCTTGCATGCCTATTTTCTTCTTGTGGGGGATTTTAACAGTAAGCATGTTTAATCCCTGAACTTTCTTGACAATGCTCTGATGTAACTCCCTTTTCTGCATTTGCAAATGGTCTCAACCCTCATTTTTTTTAGTTGGTAGTTTAACAGTTTTCTTCTTCTTGACAAATCCTACTTCTGGTTCCTCATCGCCAGCTTCTCTGTGCTAGTGTGCATATTTGTTTCGGTAGGATATCTTCAACTGTTTATCCTTTGCTTAAATGTTTTGGTCTGAGAGACAAGATAAATCAGTAGATAATCCAAAAGAACAAAATTTTGAGTGAAGTTGTGCATAAAACAGGTAATTGATTTGTAGAGCTAACCATCTCAAATAGCAGAAAGTGTTTTCAAGCTCTTCATGGGTTGTTAACTAAACTCCATGCTGTCTGTGTTCTGAATAATTATAGGACCTAGGGTTCTCTGAAGAATCCTTAACTTAGGTTTCATGTTGACTTTCTCTTGTTTCTTCTATAGAATTAGATCCTTAAGTTTCTGTCTTTTAAGATAACAATTCATGTTTGAGTAAATCATGTAATATAATCTTATAAAACTTCATATGCACATTCCATTATCATCATACAAATACTATGTTATGTGTACTGCTAATTCATTTGTTTGCTTTAGATAATAATAGTAAAAAAATGTACTTAGTGTAAACTTTCCTTTTCTAGTGCCAATTATATATCAAGTTAACCGTCTCCGTGATGGGAAGAGCTTTGCTACACGGAGAGTGGATGCAATTCAAAAGGGAAATGTCATATTCACTTTGCTGGCTTCGTTTCAAGTAATCCACATTCTTCTTGACTTGGAATAAGATAAAATTTCAGTCATTTTTTAGTTTATTTAGCTGTGAATCTAGCCATTTGTTGTGCTCTCTCTATTTTATGTGTACATTTGCTTATCCTTCTTAATGGAATATAGTCTATAATAACAGAAAATTTTAGGATTAAGCAGTTATCCTTAGCTAAACATTTCAGACTGGTACCACTTGGAATTAAAGGATGTAAAGACCATTTGGAAGACCATCCAGGATAGTGCGACTATGTAACATTCCTAGCATTAATTACATTAAGGGTAATCTCTAATTTGATGATAAAACCCAGTGCGACAAGAGGGCTCCCTCTAGAATTTTGGTATGCAAGGCATTTATATTTACATGGGTTATGGCTTGATAGGCTTTTAAGTTAAGTTTAGTTGTCAGGGTGAAAAGGATATTGAAGGAGATGAATATTTTGGTGATGTATTACTTGTATTAACACCACTTTCTCACTTACCTGTCTGGTGGTGTTCGATATCTATTTCTGAATTATAGCATTAGGTATTAAATGAAAATGAATTTTGGGCAGCTCTTGACCTCAGAGACAAGGTTGAATGGATGGAACTTTATAGACATACACCTTGGATTATGGCATACACAGGCAATTATGAACAAATTGATTTATGTTTTATTGCCTCATTTTCTGCTTGTTTATGATCTAGTCAAAATATATAATATTCGTGTCTTGGTCATTTATTGTTGGCAGATATTAAACAAGGACATCAGGCCTAAAGCAAGGAAGTGAAAAAAAGGAATGAATGAAATCAGAATAAGGATATTTAACTTGATTGACTATTTGACTATATCTATATGTTTAGAAAAACTGTATATAATAGCTGCACAGAGAACGTTCTGTTTTTAAATTGAGGCTTTAGGGTTTCTGGAGATAATTATGACTGGAAAAGTTAAATTCTTCTGGTGAATGAATAAATGACTGAGTAGGAGAAATAGGTTGCAGGAATCATTTCCCCAAGAAGAAGCTTAACATTGAGGGCTATTCTGAGTGCTAATTAAGAACTTCTGCAAGGTTGCAAGGTTGTGTTGGATAAAAGGAAGGGGTGTTTTTAGGTCATAAGAAGGAAAAAAAATACATCAATTCAAGTGCAGTTTAGTTTGTGGAATTTCATCTTTTTATATATACTCCTTACTTTTAAGCTCTCTTTTCTTAGTATGTACCATCTATTTGCATCTATTTGCATCCTTTCTTTTATCATTTACTACTAATAATATGGAGGAAGAAAAGAGAACTTATGGATGGCACTCGGTGTTTCATACTTTCACTTATGGCTTTGCTAGGATTTTCATTTTTCTCTTCTCTTGGTATGACTAGGACATTGACTATGGCATTCCTTCTATAAGACTAAGACTCTCAAACATAAATTTTTCGTCTCTTTTCCATCAAATTTTTTTAATGAAAAATATTTCTTATTTTACTCAAAAAGCGAGGAGGAGGGGGGGGGGATCAAATGGTTAGATTTGAAATCCAAGAAAAAAATACCCTGGGATAGGATCTAGTGTCCAGAATTCTTTAAAAATTATGACATAAAGATTCAAGGCAATAAATTTTCTTATCTACAACTGCACTGTGCACATGAAAACAATTAGAACTTGTAAATAAGAACTCAATTTAAGAAATGATTTCAAAACTATAAAAGGTTTATCTCAGTTAGAAGTGCATAAAGGGCCTGGACTTATGAACATCCAAGATTCCAAACCAGAGAAAGAAGTACTTTAATATCAGCATTGCTCCATCAATTTTTTTGTTTTTCATAAAGTAGTACTTTTGGTGACCTGGTGCACAGACCATTGCACAATGGTAAGGTTGCTGCTTTATGACTTGGTGTTCATGGGTTCTAGTGGTGGAAACAACCTCTCCGCTCATTGGGGATGGGGGTAAGGTTGCGTACATGTGATCCTCCCCAAACCCCACAGCCACAATGATAGGAGCCTTAGGCACTGGGCTGCCTTTTAAACAGTTTTAGAGGGTAAGCCATGACTTGTTGCTGCCTTGTGACCACCCCCACCAGGTCACAGGTTCTAGTTGCAGAAACAGCCTCTTCACTCATTGGCCCACCTTTTTTTTAAAAGTAGTATCTTATGCTTTTTATTTTTAAAGCTTTAGCTTTGTCTTTTGAGTTGTAAGGACATTGAACTCTATGGGGGCCATAGGAAAAAAAATTAGTGGCTATGACTGTTAACATTATATTACGATTTTCTTCTTTGTCATGGATTAGTTACATTGATGCAATGTCAACAGTTAGTAAATGAGATGCCATCTAGCATTGGCAATATAATATGGAGAATATGAATCCATGATAAGTTTCCCTTTTTCTATTAGTAGTATTTTATGACTGCAAAATATAATATGGTTGATGCAACTTTGTATTTAGGCTGTTGTCACTTTGATTTATATATGTTCTTTCAACATATATGCTCTAGCTCTAGTCGAGGAATTCTGCTCTAACTTCCAGAACACATTTAAAATTGTTATTACCTAAATTCTACAGAAAGAAGAATTAGGGTTTCACCACCAGGAAGTGGCTATCCCATCTGTCCCTGCTCCAGATGAGGCAAGTAACAAGCTTATATTTATCAAGAATTTTCAAATTGCTGTTGTGGGTTTTAGACTATTAAACTTTGTTATCTGTTATAGCTTCTGTCATTGGAAGAACTACGGGAGCAACGTCTTACTGACCCTCGTCTTCCAAGGTAAGATTTTCTATCAAGAATATTCTGCTTGATGGAATATAGCTATATTTATTGTTTTTATTTACCTCTGTTTTTATGTAGTTGTGTTTGTTTAGTATGAAATGGAAAATGGTCATGGAAACTCTTCTTTCATATCAAAATGTATCTGTCTGAACAATACAAAGGATGCACATGAAAGTAAGCTTCTTTTTTCTTTTTCCTGTCTATTAGGCTATGGGTTACTCAACAGGGGAGACAATCCTTCCCATTTATCCCATCTTGCCTGTCCCGATAAGATTTGAACCTGGGACCTCTAAGTTACAGTGCCTGGTGCTTAACAATCCTGGTGTCCTCTTGGGGACAAAACAAAAATAATTTTTGACCTATGGGAAGTTAATTCTAGGTATTACTTGTCTAGGTATTTTGCTTGCACCCTTATTTGTAAACAATTAGCCGCCCAAGTATTATACTTAACTTTCGAAGTACGATGACTCAAAAAGCTATACATGATAATGGAAGACAAAGACACCCTCCTTTGTACTTGCTGATTCAATCATAAGAAGTATATCTAACGCTTGGCGTAAAGACTTACTATCGAAAATTGTTTTCTGTTTCAATTTTCAATTAATAAACTGTAGAAAACTTCTTAATCTTTCCAGATATTATCTCTGGGAATTGTTCCCACGAAATTTGATTCAGAACAATGCTTTTAGAGTGGAAGAAATTTCATTAAAGAGAAAAGAGAAGTACAACTATGGGAAGGATAAGAAACTATCCAAAAACAGATAAGGCTAAACGCAATAAGAAAACCAATAAAGGGGGGAAAAAACTAAGTATGCAGCAAGGATTTCCAGTCTCTCTGCAAATATGAGATAGCAACACCATTGAAGCAGCCATGAGAAGAACACTGTATAGAAGCCAAAAACGTAACTCTATCCCAAATCAAACTTGGGGGCAATGAAACCCACTTAAAGGCAAGAGTGTTCCTCTCCAACCGCACTCACCAAAGGACTGCAAAAACTGCACACTGCCTTAAAATCTTATTCTTCTTGTTTTTACCAAAACCTCACAAGAAAACTGGCATCGCATTTTCAGTGTTCTGCATCAGTGTTCAAAAACCTAAGTGTCATGATTCTTGAAGTTACCCACTGTGACATAGTTGTCCACAGAGGATACTGTCTTAGATGTAAGAATACTTTCAGGATAATATGTGAATCCATTGAATACTTGTGTGGTATCAGCGCTGAACAAGTTTTGACAGCGGTTTAATTTGATTTTCTGTACCATAATGACAAATTTTGTTGCTTCAGAACTTACCGGAACAAGGTTGCTACGACTGAATTCATTCCCTGGCCCATAGAAATACGGTTCTGTGAACCTAAAATTTCTACAAATCAGACCAAATCTCCTCCCAGGTTAGCCTGACGCTCTCTGCAATTTTTTTGCTTACATTTATACTTGTCTTTTATGCTGTGTTTAGTGAGAAAATTTTGGAGGGTGGGGAAGGGAAAGGATTGGTGTACCATTCCAGACACATCAATCCTTTGCCTTCCTTTCTCTACAAATCATTTTTGCCAAACATATGCTTAATGTCTGGTATTTTTAATGCTACATATTATCTGAACTTGTTTAAATTTTTTTATGCAGTTTGAGATACTGGTTTAGGGCAAAGGGAAAACTTTCAGATGATCAGGCCTTGCATAGGTACATATCTTCTGTTTACTGTTGGTGATATGTCTGGTTCTCTGAGTGGTTTAGCAAAATTGGTAATTTAATAATGCATGAACTAGGAGGGCTTTTACTGATGTGCTAATGCTTGCATCCCTTGGAGCCTTTTGCCTGAATATCATTGTAATTCTGGAGCTACTTCAACAATTTTGAATTATGTAAAAATCTGTGTTGTCTATGGAAAACTTTTGTCATGAGAAAGGACTAGTTGGGGACTTGGGAGAGTTTGTGAAAATGGAGATTGCTGAAAATTCGAGTTGGTTGTACCAATGCCTCTATGTTGAACCTGCGTATCTGGATAATATATAGGTTGTCTTCAAATAGCAATGCGATAATCACTTTGGTATTACTTAAACAATGGATGAATAAGTTTTTCCAAGGATTCAAGAAAAAGGCTTCTGATTTCTTGCCTTTCATTAGTTTTCCGTATGCTTGTATTGCAGGTGTGTGGTGGCATATGCTTCGGATCTAATATTTCTTCAAGTAAGTTTGAATCCCCACCGTGGGAAGGATTTGAAGACACGTGCTGTGAGTCTGGACCACTCGTAAGTATCTGAGTCCTATAGTATGATAGGTAATTTATATATTAACATGATAACATCATAATATGTGAGGCTGACCTAACAATTTTTCAAGGTATGAATTTGCTTTATTCCTTTTTGTTAAATGCTTTTCCAACTTTTATTTCAGGATGTGGTTTAACCGACCTTTAAGAGCTGATGACTGGGTGCTATTTGTGGTGAGTTTCATAAAGTGTTTCATTATTTTTCTCATGTTTAATTTTGGGAAAATTACAAAAAAATAATTCTTGGTAAAAATACTTACAGTTTAGGAACAATTAACTACTCAAGTAGTTAATTAAGTCAATAAGTGGTTACTCATTAACTACTCTTCTAATATAATTAACTAGTTGAGTGGTTAATTGGTCTTAAATTAAAAATATTTTCACCAAAAATTTCTTTTTTGTAATTTTCCCTTTATTTTTATTTTTTTGGTTAAGTTTTTAATACATCCAATTTGTTCCACAGATCTTTAGTCCTAGTGCCTATAATGCACGTGGCTCTGTCTCAGGCCAAATGTTCAATCAGAAGGGAGAGGTAAAGGATTACTAATTCACATTCTCTTCATCTATTACTTCACTCCTTCCTTGTGCAGTGCAATTCTAAGAGGGCTTTCTTTTTCTCTCTACCTTTTCCTTCTCGTTTGCTATTTTATTTTGGGAAAATGACATTTTAGTTCAGCTTGGCAAAGATAATGTCAATTTGGTTCGTTTTAAAAATTAACCAAGTATTCAACTACATTAACCAATAATTTACATATGGTTAACTACGAATCAAGTATCAAAATGAAGATAAATTATTGGTTAACCGTATGTAAATTATTGGTTAATGTAGTTGAATACTTGGTTAATTTTCAAAACGAACCAAATTGACATTATCTTTACCAAGCTGAACTAAAAGGTCATTTTCTCTTTTATTTTTCTAGTTACTTTTGTCAGCCTAAGATCCCCCCGCCTTCCTTGGTTCAACTTTATCTTACAGTGTTCCCATTTTGTTGACTTGCAGCTTCTTGTATCATTGGTTCAAGAAGGTCTAATGAGGAAGGTTAATTCCCAAAATTCAGCCATCAAATCCAAGTTGTGAACAGGTGAAAATGCCCAGGACATGGGTTTTTCTTTTCTGTTCTCTTTTTTTTTTTTTTTGTTGCCCGGGCAAGGGGGACCCTGTTTTTCTTTTCTTTTTTTTTTCAGGGCTGGATGGATTAAAAGGTTTTCCTGTTATGCAGATCTTATGGTTTGATTAGCTATGCAGTATTTTATTTAAACCTAAAAGGTTTTATTAACCTCAAAAGGTATTGTGACTAAGGACACAGAATGTTGACATAAAATTATGTTCTCAGATTGATTGTCTAAATCTGACCATTCTAAGGCCTTGTTATTTCTCTTTCGGTCTATTTTTGATCATTTTTATCCTTATGAATGGTGGGTAAATACAGAAATTAAATGGAAGGACCATGAGGATCTCTCTTGAGAAAGGAAGCAACGCATGATTTGGACAGATCTGCTAAAATGCCCTTTATATTTGACTGATCAACTGATCAAATTTTTAGACGTGGGAGTTGGATATTTGGTAGAAGTGAAAATAAAATGAATGGAATGGACGGTAATGGATTGAATATTGATTATGGATTTAGACTTTATATGGATTGTTGGCGCATTGTCAACTTTAATTAATTTTTTCTAAGTCTATTAAACTCTTATCAAGCACACCCTTTTAACTAAATGCTTATATAAGGAGAGTTTTCTTTGCTGTAAATGGAATTCATAATTTTGGTTGATGGATGAAGTGATAATTTTATTTTAGAAAGTACAAATGACTACGAGCAATGGTTTAAGAGCATGTTTAGAAAAGATTAATTTTTTTTATAAGTTGTTTTTTTGAAAAAAAGTTGTTTTATATTAAATTTATCTTGTTTAAAGTGTGTAAAATTAATTATAAGTTAAGATTTTTTTTTTATAATTAAAAATAACTTTTTTAAAAAAATTGTTATTTTAAGTTGTTAATTATTTGATTTCAGATTATTTTAAGTTTTAATAGGACAAATATTTATTTGTCCTCAATCAAATAACTTTTTTAATTATGTCATATATATTTTGGTAATTAATATATAAAAGTGATTTTTTTTATACAATTCAAACAAAACTCTTTATCATAAAATAAATTATAAATTAATATATTTAAATATAAATTAATTTTCTCATAATTAATTTTTTTTAAATTAATTATATACATAATCAATTTTTTACATAATTTTTTCCCAACAAATTTAAACACACGTTAAAATGTACTCAATCTACTTGGATTTTAAAACTGATTTGTTTGGTGTGATGTTTGTGGGCTATATATGACTCGGAACTCCAAATGGGACTTTCAATTAAATATATGAAAATACTATCTGTGCTAAACAAAATTTTATTTGTAAGATTATTGTTCAATACCAACAGCCATTGCCACTGAATGATGGTGGAGTGGAGTATTTGCTGTCAGGCTAATTACTTGTATTCTCACTTAATACATCCTAACCTTTTTCGCCCCCTAATTTAATTGCAGAAACGGATTCATACTCGATATTGGTAGTGACAGATATACATACTAATCAGACTTGACTAACAAATCATGTAGGCACTACAAAATGCCCATTTGGGAATTTAGGAGCGCATCAAGGAATAAAAGCAGACCTCCCAAGAAAGAAGCCTTCCAGATTGCAAAGCCAAATGATCATGTAGAGGATGGCATATCTCATGATCCTAAAGAACATAAATTTTGGGCATAATTTTTTGAAGAAGTAGCACAAGAAAATGTTCAAGGCTTAGGTTCAATCCCCGCCCTTAGCAATCCTCCTTTGTAAGTGATATGTAAGTATCACTATACGCCCTTGCTTAAGCTGCATTCCATGGCCTTGGATGGGGTGGACTCTCCTCCTCCAAACTTTATTTCACCCAAAGTACAAAAATAAAAAAATAAAAAAAATAAAAGATAAACGCAGGAGTCCAAGCCAGCAGTCCAAACATTTAAATACAAAAGCATACTTCAGAAACTACACAACATCAACACATGCATCTTAACACAATAATACACATTAACAAGAATTTATTCTTCAGATTGCCAAGCATTTACAGCTAATTACATCGGCATAAAAAATTAATTTGGGTATAGAAGAATCCACCACCACCCTTCCCACATTTCCCATATCGCCAACATCAACAGCCAGTGTTAAGGCCCTTGCCAACAACAAAAATGCTTTTCCCAAGTGCAACAAGCTGACAGGGTGGTCTTGTAAGCAATGGTGACAGCTTTCCAACAGGCATCCACTAGAGTCTCTCCTTATGCCACATCATTAACCTAGTTCCTGAACTCTGATCCAAAACATAAAGGATTCCATCCTGAAACCATTTCAGCATCTGCATGCTGCCATGTACCACTTGATGGTTCATATACAACAGCATACAGATGGGAAGTTACAGGAGATTTGCCGCATCCGATGTATATCTTTCCATCCAAAAGTACTGAATCTCACTTTCAGGAACAATATTAGGGTCTCTCTGAGATGTCCAACCATTTGTCCAAGAGTCAAAAGTATCCCAAGAATGAGGATCACTTGAATTTGAACCTATTCCACCAATAGCATATAATTTTTCGTCCAAAACTTCACAAGCAAAGTAGCACCTGAAAAAAATTTATTGCCAAAGAAAACAGTGATGTCTACATTGCAGTAGGGGTAAAAGTAAGATAGACGAAGACATCATGCAATTTAAATTTTAATAGCAAAACTGCTTGCAGGTGCAGATAGACAGTGAAATGTGACCAACACAACATCTACTAGACCATTCTTTGAACATAAATGTATTCAAGAAGTAACCAGAGCTGATTGTCAAATGAAACGGACGACCATCTTCCAACTGCACATCAGTATCGGTATCTCAATTTCAGGATATAGCTGAGATGTTTATGTATTTTATAGCTTTAAACAAGCCACCTATTCTTTTATTGTTTTAATTTTCTCTCAACATGAGCAAAGATGAAGTAAACAACGACTGAGAGTTCCAGCGATAGAAACATGGAATTGTTTGGATAGCCATGTACATATAAAATTCTTTCATTCCAAGTTCAATAGCAAGTTTTGTGGCTTTGTTGTTGATAATGAGAAGAATCCTCAAAAATTCAAGAAACTGATGAATTCTACCTAAAAATAATTCCAAAATCCTCGCAGAAAGAGATTATCTCCTACAATACTGATTATTGACTTCCTTAGCTTTGCAAAAGGATAGACAGAAGGATTTTTACCTTGCAGTTGATAAGGAAGCAGTTTCAATCCAAGAGCTCCTGGAAGCATCATATGAATAGACCTCATCAGTAGCATCTTCAGACCAGCCACAGCCACCCAACAAGAATAGATTCTTCCCCAAAGCTTCAAAACCCATGCCTTTTCTTTTCAAGATGCGAGGTGGAAGCCCCTGAATGTGCTTCCAGCATCTTCTTGATGAGGTTGGATCCAAGACATAACAGGAAATCCGATCTAATTTGTCCTTGCATAAAGCATAAATCCAGGCCTCATCAAGTTTATGTTTTTGGCGATAACAATGCCACTCTTCACTGCAAACTAAGTCTCTCCATCTCTTTGAAACACACTTCAGGGTTGAATGATATTTTCTAGGAACTCTTGCCAGGCAGTAAAGAGAAATATCATCTGGAAGGCCACCAATGAGTTGAGAATTAGTCACTTGTACTTCATTCCCATTATTTGATGATTCTTATCCATCATCCAGATGCTCCATTGCAAATTAGTGTAGAGGACCTGAAAAGCAAGGGAAAATGAAAGTAAAGCTCTTATCAAATCATAAGTTCTCTTGCTTCTCCATTAGAAAAAATATGCAGATTGTGGAAGAAGCATCATGATTAATTATGACAAAATGATTTTCTTTTCCTCGTAGTGTTAAAAAGAAAATAAATTTTCTTCTTTGCTTCTAAATTTATAATCCAGGCACAGAGGAGGAAATAAATCTCCACTCATTTTTCTATTTCATTACTGCTTCATCCGTTCTTTTCCTTTTTTTTCCTACTTAAACTGCTAATAACTTCAAGCTTCAAGTCTTTGATAGAAGCGAATACAAGAATAAGCCATCTAACTAAGAGACTTAAAATGAAGAAAACAAGTTAGACAAGGCATCATGTGTGACAAATCAGAGTGTAACACCATGGTTCCTCTCTCAAAAATTTTAGCTGAAAATTTCTCAACCGCTTTCAACTTAGTTGTGTGTACATTGTACAACAAACATCTAGCCATTATGATCCCAATCTGAATACAAATAAGATCAACTTTTGCGTTACCAGGTTCATACATTTCTAAGGCTTGTCATTCACATTAAGACAGTGACTCACAATCACATGATTTAGCCTTTTGACCTCCTATATTCACATTAATCTGCTCAACATAAGCCTCAGTAAAGAGCCTGAAGGCTGAAATAATGTAAGTGTTGACCAGAGTTAACTTAGACAACATATTGAAGAACTAGAGCGAGATCATCACCCAAATATTTCTAGCTTCTAGTAAAAAAAAAGGGAAAAGAGAACTTGGGGTTATTTTTAAATAGTCACAAAGAATTTTAAAATCTTTCTATTTAGTCCTTGAATTATATAAATTATCTTAATTGACTATTTCGTCAACTCTTTATTAATTCACTAACGGAAAAATGTCGTCTCACCGTCCATCTGTTTAGATTTGAACTGTTATTTTTTTTCTTTTTATCTATTTTATAAATCTGTATGAATTTAAAAAATATTTAAATGTAATTAAAAAATAATTATAATAAAAAAACCTATACAGCCACCCTTTCTTTCTTTCTTTCTTTTCCTCACCCCATGATCCCTTTCCCATGTCGTGGAAGTGCAGCAGTGCTCCTTCATTCTTGTATGTGAAAGGCTTTTTCCAATATCCCCGAACACTCTTTCTGTTTCCGTAAGTGACACAAGAGAAGAAGGAAGTGACAAGAGTAATAGTAATAATAATAAGAGTTTAATTTTGATTCACTGGCAGTGTAAAGTTTCTTTACACTGTCATCCAATCATGTATTGCCAACTCATTAAAAGAGTTTGACTATTATAACAACTATCTCAAAAGTCTAACACTTTTAATGATGTGCCACTACATGATTAGATGACAGTGTAAAGAAGCTTTATACTGATAGTGGATTAAAATTAAATCCTAATAATAAAAAATAAATTAGACCTAATTATAGGGGGAAAATTTTAATTTTCATTCACGTATAGTGTTTTTATACTGTTATCACATCTTGCTACAATCTTAAAATAGTTTAATTGTGATAATAACTACTGAATTTTTTTTAATGATGTATTAATACATAATTAAATAATAATATTTATACAAATAATAAATTAAAATTAAATTAAAAGAAATATATTTGAACTAACATTTTAATAACAAAAAATATATGTTAAAAATATTTAAAAATTCTGAGGATTGAATGCATATTGAAAAAAATTTAGCAGTAACTAAAATTATATGATGGAAAATTATTAGCATTATTAATATTTTAAATAAAGAAGTAGTTGTTGCTTATTACCTATCTATATATTGGATACTGCTTGTTTTTGTTTTCTTCTGTTTCTTTTCTGCGTTTGTTTTCGTTTCTCTACCAAAAAAAATCTATATATTGGATACTTTAATTATTATTATTTTACTAAATTTCATAATTTCTGTTTCTTTAGATGATTCTTTTGTAAAAGCTTTTAAATTATTTCTACTGGTGTATATTTTTTATTTCAACACTAAACCAATCCTAATCCGTCCTACACTATTTGCATTACTGAGAATAGGATTTAAATTTATAATTGTGCATCTAACTATGAATAATTAAACTGGAATATTGAGGAAATGATGTAATTTACCCGAGTTTTTACTCTTTTTGTTAGTCAATTTGGTAGTGAAAAAAAATTTAAGAGGTAAAGTTTTCATATAATTTTTTTTAGAAAATCTTATATCTAAAATTTCAACTCTAGTGCAAAATAACCAAAAAAAAACAAAGACAAAAAAACTGATCCTTTGTTAAAACTAATAAGTATATTTTCCTTGAAAACATGCTTCATCTGAAGTCTGGGTGGTGTAGTTGGTTATCACGCTAGTCTCACACACTAGAGGTCCCCGGTTCGAACCCGGGCTCAGACATTTATCTAATCTATGTTTTTCCACAAAGTAACTGAGCTGATTGGTCAAGTCAATGCCATGATCACTCACTCTCACTCTTCTTTGGCAAGTGCAACTCACTTGGCTGCTTTTTCTTTAATCATGCATTTTCCTCTTTGTTTCATTCCAAAACAGTATGCAAGCAGTAGGATTTTCACCCCCAGATTGCATTCTTGCTGCACCCAGATTCTCACCCAATGCCACTCCTCAAAAGTTTGCATCTTTGCTGTCAACCAAGAACCCCTCCAAGCTTGGGTTTAATCTGAGTTTGACTTGTGGGATTTACAAATCACTCATTTGGGTGCACACAACACCTGGCTGGAGGAGTAACTGTCCTCCCTCTTTGAGGGTCCAGTGTGGCATTATTGGACAAAATGATGATGGGTTTTACATCAGAAGATGTGTAGAGCTTGCAAGGAAGGCTTTTGGGTTTACTAGCCCCAATCCAATGGTGGGTTGTGTTATTGTGAAGGATGGAAAAGTTGTTGGAGAAGGATTCAACCCTAAAGCAGGCCAACCTCATGCTGAGGTACCCCTAATTCTTCTATTATGTAGAAAACTGAAATTTGCTTGCATCTTTATATACTGTGCTGTGCTCTTTTGTTGTCTTCCTTGTATATTTCATTCCAATGTTTTCATATTTTAAACTGGTATGGAAAACCTTATTTGAATTCAAATGGTGATTTGTGAGATTGAAGAAACCAGTTGATATTGTGGAGAACATGCTTTGAGTGTAACTCTTTCCCAGAATTTAGATAGAGAATCTGTGTTTGTTGCTGAATATGTTGATCCAGGAGATGATATTATCAGGTGTTTGCTGTGAGGGATGCTGGTGATTTGGTGGAGAACGCTACAGCATATGTCAGCTTGGAACCTTGTAATCATTTTGGAAAAACTCCTCCTTGTACTGAAGCTTTCATTAAAGCCAAAGTGAAAAAAGTTGTGGTTGGGATGGTGGATCCAAATCCTATTGTGGCCTCCAAAGGGGTGGCTAGATTGAGAGAAGCAGGAATTGAAGTTGTGGTGGGTGTAGAGGAAGAATTATGCAAGAGCCTCAATCAGGCCTATATTCATCGTATGTTGACTGGAAAGCCTTTCCTTACTTTAAGGTAATTTAATTCTGCCTCTATCCTTTGATACTTTCACTTGCTTTACATTATAGATTCATGTATGGCTGTTCTTTGAGCGCACATTGGAGTTTGGTTTTAAATTTATTGATTAGCCTGCATTTTTAATTCTTTGACAGACATACATTTCATAGCATAGCCTGTTCTGCATTGCTTGCAGATATTCTCTTTCTGTCAATGGGAATTTTTTGGACTTACTTGGGCATGGAGTTACAGACAGTGGTGGAGACTATTCACGGTTATTACAAGAATATGATGCAGTAGTACTTTTTTCTTCTTTATTCAGTGAAAATTTCTCAGTACCTGCATCTGAAGAACCTGGAGCCAATCAACCACTTCGTATTATAATACAAAAAAATTCTAGTTCTTCAAATCAAATTCCTCTAGTCATCAATGAAGTTACTGGTAAAGTGATAATGTTTACAGATAATAGGACAACAGCACCTCCAGAAATGGCTCAACAAGGAATTGAAACTGTTGGTCTGGATCTAATAAATCTGGATGAAATCTTAGATTATTGTAATCGTCAAGGGTTGAAAGGTGTCCTGTTGGATTTTAGAGGAAATTTCAGCCAATTTGAAGAGCTTATTAAGGAGGGTATTGAGAAATATTTTAATAAATTTGTGACAGAAATTTTGCCAGTATGGAATGGATGTGCTAAGATGGATCCTCTAATGCCATTAAAGAGCTTAGAGCAAGGAATAAAAGTGATAAATTTACAGTCCAAGGCCTCAGATCAAAGTGTTGTACTTGAGGGGTATTTTAAATTTGAAGTAATTAGACTCATGGGTACCCATGAACTCCAATCTTCATTCACTCTGCCATTTTAAATTATGTTGTAGCACTGTAATTTCTTCAAGGAGTATTATCCCTTTTATTTGAGGGTCTCAGTGTAAAGGTTGACTATATTGTTCCATTATAATTGAGTTGTTTGTGCTGGCATATGGTTGGATAAAGGTAAATTTAGGGTTGTAATATGACTCCTTCACAGAGATTTTAAGTTTATGCTCTCTTTTAATGGAGGTTGTAATGCTTCTTCTTTCCGTGCTCCAGTATCCATTAAGGATGTGATTCTTTGATGAGTGAATGACTAAGTCTTTTGGGGAGGTCATTGTTAGCAAGAATGAAGAAAAAAATCCAGAGTTTATAAATCAAATAGAATCCAACCTTGGGAGGAAAAGTTATTCGTGATTAAACAATTTGTTATGTATAGGCCGTACAGAAAGCAAATGCCTAGCAGAACCGATGTTTCTTACTGAGAGTCAAATCAGTAAATTCAGTATCAATAAAAATATAAAAGGGCCTCTATGAATGACTTTATATTTACATGATTATGATATATACAGTTTCACATCATAAGCAGAATACATTCTTAGAGCACAACTTTTACAAGTATAGCACAAATATGATGAGTAATTACATAACAGAAGGCATTCCTAGAAATCAGCTTGACTGATGAGTATTATATGCAGAGCCACCTCATAAGCAAAAGTTGGAGAAGACATTCATAGTAAAGTTCCCCATTCATCTAGGAGTTAAGCCAGCCTTTTGGAGACTGCTCCTTAGAGTAGCTGTTTCTCTTTGCAACAAGTTGCTCTCGAATTAAATTTTCAGTTGCAATTGCTTCTTGGATGTCTTTGTGGGCAGTTTTGCAGAGATCATCAAGTGCAAGCATTGGAAATGGCTCCTCTATTAGAACTCCAACCTACAGTAATCATTTTTCACATTTTTGGTTTAGCTTTCGAACCAGAAAACCTGGATGAGCATTACAAAAATCCATCCATCAATCACTTCGGTGTGTATTCAGTTTGGATTTGGGCAATTCAGAATCAATTCTAACAGTGCAAAATGAAAAGCTAGTTTTCTAAAATTTGGCCCCAAAACGAATTCTACCAAGGTGCAGCCTAGTGGTTTTCAAAAATTATACCCAATATTTTATACACACACACATCATTTCTTCCACAATTCTTACAAAATCAATTTTCCAAAATCTAAACCAGACAGGGGACCTAAAGGGTGATAACACTTTGTCTTATAAAAAAATTAATTTAAATATAATTTGGATTTTGGAACAAATAGAAGTCCTATTGGCATTTTACATGCTCAACAGAATTTGTTTTCACTACATATCCAAAATCATAGCAATAATCAAGAAGTAAAGTGACAACTAGTTAGTATAAGGAAAAGAAACAGCAGTGAGTCAGTGACACATACAGGCTTAAAGACCACTTTTTTCCCTACATAGACTCAAGTCATATGTGAGTATCCACTATGACATCAGTTCTTTTTAACTATTACTACTAACATGTTTGCAACATCTGCATAATGCAACCTCAGTTTCTTTGAGCAAGAGCATACAACTGCTGGAATGAAAATCATTGTCACAATTATTCTTATCTATCTTTCTACATTGGTCCCTTGAAAGAAATTTGTTTACCCAACGGATTACACAGAGGAAAGGAAAAACTGATAAATGTGGAATAGCCTAAAGGTCCTGTTTCTCGTATTTGCAGGTACAACAAATTACAGCACGACATAATTTGATATATTAAACAGTCAAGGTAAGGAGAGGAACATACCTCTTCAATGCAGAACAAGGAGGCAGCACTAATAAAGGTAGCCGGAACCACAATCCAATGACAATCATCCCAGAGTATGATAGGGAGCGCCAGATGCCAGAGGACAAGAAACCTTGAGGTCAAGTGAGTATATGATAGTGGAATGGGAATACCCATGAGTTGTTCACAGATGCCAATTCCTTCATGGAAACAAGAGATCCTTGACTCCTATACCATAATATGGGAAGTGTTATACAAACAAGGAATTACCATACAGTGCATAAATGTGAAGCCAAAGCTCAGAGTGGAATAAGCCTTAAAACTATAATTTTGTTAATACATTCATCAGAAAAGATATATTTCTCTGACAATGAGAAAGGTAACAGATCCATATTTACAACTTTGCCACCTAATCATCACAGGGTCACATAAATTTGTATTGAAACAAAAGAGAAAAAGGAACAGCAGAAGATACTTTCTCAGACCATTTTGAAAAAAAAAGATGTTACCTACAATCAAGATTTACTAAAATGCTAATAACAACTAGCTTACCAAGACATTTCTTCTTGAATCCTCCAACTTTAGCAGACGAAGGCTTTGCGAGATGAACTCAATAATGCAGTGTGGTGGATGTTTGGAATTAACCACTACCGCTAGATCATCTACTTCTAGCAAATGTTGGAGGTCCCTCCTAACATCTGAACCATTCAACACATGACACTGCATTGAAATTGTTCAAATGGTGAGTGAGTTGCACTACCAAGTACAAAGCTGAACCTAACCACCCTACACAGTTTGAAGAAAACCATATAAAAAGAGGATCAATATCCTCAACAATGCATGTGCAGTAGGAGAGAAAAAGATACAAAAAGGTGAGAGTCTCACAATTTTCTCTCTTTCTCTCTCATACTGCACTAGGAACTGCAGTGCATAGGATATCTGATCCTTATAAAGAGCCTTCACATTATTATTGAAGTTTTCTTTTTTCAAAAACAAAAAAATTGAGGGTCATGGATAATCCATCATCAAATGAAACCTAAGAAATGGGGAATACTACATTAATCCATATTTTTATCAGGATACCGAAACATTCAAGGCTTTTGCTATGGTGAATTCGAGCATTTCAAAGCTTGGCACTTATCCAAATCAAACTTTTCACTACATTGATTTGCTGTGGGGCACGAGTGTTCATAGGATGGAGTTCCCCACAGCAAAACCCAACATTTAAATATTTATTATTTGTTGATTATACTTAATGAACTTCAAACATTTATTCTCAAAACAAACAACAATAATGTTTGACAACTCATCAAGGGTACTAATAAACTTTTGACAAATCATTGAGAGTACCCAGAAATCATGAAAAAACCAGATACCAATGCAAGGCCAAGAGATAAAGAAAAAATCTGACCTTAAGAGCAACAGGGAATGCAATGATATACTGCAAAAGTGCCATCTTGATAGGCAAATCAACAGGATTCTCAACACCTGACATAACCAACCTTGCAAAATCATGCACCCCAGCAATGACCATGGTCCAAGCCTTCTTCCCCTCCACGAACCTCGCATATGAAGCCTCGGTTCTGAAAACCAGCAGCAGTGCCAACGCTGGTGCCGTCAACTGGTAGCTCAAAGAAGAGGCCCTCAGCACAGGAAAAAACTCTGGCAACCAATGCATCAAAACCACCGAGTTGTAGCCTGCAATGGCTGCTGCAAAAGTGGTGAATGCAACCACGGGTGGCACAAGAGACAACACAACCCGTGAAGACAAACTCGAGAAGAAGTGGCGAACGTGGCGAAGAGAGCTTCTGTGGTGAACCCATTTTTCATGGTCGTAAAGGGTTCGGTTTTGCTGCACCCCAGGCTCTTTCACGCTGTCAGCCCAGTCGGGTATGGCACGGAGGATTGAGATGATGGCTTGGGTTGTGGAGGAAGAAGAGTTTGGTTTGTAGAAGGCTTTGAATGAGAGAGTTTTGGGTTTGGGTTTGGAGGGGAGAAGAAGAAGAAGTGGGTGCAGTTTTTGAAGGAAGTTTGGGGTGTAGTTGGAAGAGAAGGAGAAGGTGGTGGTGGGTTTGGTTTGGTTTGTGGAACTGGGTTGGTTCATTGAGAGGAGGTGGAGGTGGAGCTTGTTGGAGCTAAGTTTGGTTTGGTTTTGGTTGCAACAAAGAGTGAGTGTTGCAGAGACATAGAACAGAAGAAGAATAAGATGATGATGCTGTGGTAGTTAGAAACGGTTAATTGTGAAGCATGTTTTTACACGTGTCAATCTTTAAGATGTGGATGAGAAACACAAAATCAACAATATACAATAAACAATACAATTTACCTAAATAAATTGGTAGAAAATTTCTTGTATGAAAAATATGGCCACGGGCTCATTATTTTAAGTATGTGTGGGTTTATATATAATATTATTGTCTAATTATTGTGTTGTCAAATTATTTTTTTTCTATTAGTACCTTAATGAATTATAAAATATTTTTTGATTGCTAGTTATACTTGATGGATTTTTAAACATTATTGTGAAAATGAAGAAGTAATAAATATTTTAATAAACTAACAGAATATCATAATTGGATGTCAATTTTATATATTGCAACCAAACACTGTCCACATCCTTTGTAATAATAGACCTCATTGAACAATGCACCGTAAAAGAGCAACATAAGATATATTACTTTACTCAAGAGTCTTAGCTTAACTGACATTAAGAGCGTGTTTAGTTTGCATATTTTTTATTTTTATTTTCAATGAAAACAAGAAACATATTTAAAAATGTATTTGGTTGAGTTTTAATAAAAATATTTAATAGAAAATATTTCTTAAAATGGACCTAAATCTAAAAATAATACAAAATTGTTTTCATAATTTCCTTCTTATAATTTCAGAAATAGAAAACAAAAAATTGAAAATGCTATGACAAACTTGTAATTATAATAAAAGCATGAGGTAGCAGACTTGTAATTATATTTAAAACTTCTAATTCATTGAAAATAGGTGAGCAAAATCGATTTAACTATGCAAAGCAAACATGTTTTCTAAAATTTAAAAATATGAGAAATAAAATCATTTTCGAAAGATGAAAATAAAAAACATTCCCTTAAACTAAACACCCAAAGTCTTTTTAAGAATTACTTAATCCCGGAATCCATTCTCATTGAGGCCGCTTTGCCTCCACTTTAGCCCACCTTACCCACCTCCACCCCACATTAGACCTTAGACCTCCTTTCAAAAATAAAAATGTTTTTCTTTGTTTAGTAATTCTTATGAAAAATAATGCTCTTACTTTCAAAGATGAAATCCAACTAATAGCAAAAACATTACAGCACATCTGCCAAGTCTCTTTGTAAATTAAAAAAGATGTCAATTACCAACAACAAAAAAATTAAGTCAAGTACAATAGAAAAAGTTTGTTCATGGAAGCCTCTTCTACACTAGACTTGTGGTTGAGGATTTTCACCACCCACCATCAATGAATTGGTGTTGCCGGACAGGTTGAACAAATTGAAACTCCTTGATTGAGCCATGGTGCCTTAGGATTATTGAGTCACTTGTGTTGATCGAAATTGTTCCTTTGTCACACCATAATAGACAGGTTCCTTACCTGAAAAGGTGATGAAATTCCAGCCAAAAGCTGATCCTCCAACTACATATGTCCCATGTGTCTGACCATCTTCAGCAAGCCCAGAAACTGGTGGGGTAAGCTTAATTTCAGATGGCCTTCCAAATGCTTTGTCTACTTGCAACTGCTCTGGAGACTTGACATGTTGAGGCTGCTGCTCTTGCAGTGTTTTGCGATCCAAGTTCTCTCCAGATGAAGGCTGGCCATCTTGCACGTTCTTAGATTTTCCTAGTGAAACTACATCTGCTTTCTTACTATTGCATAACTTTACCAGAATCTTCAGCTCTGCAATTACAAGTTGAAGTCAAAAGCATATTTCAAGCAACCACACATAAAGTATCTTTTACACCATCTAATCTACAACTTAAAGAAATCTTAGGCCCGGTGTCTGATAGGAAACTGAATCAGAATTGCAACACAGAACAGAAAATAACGAGTTTATCTCCTCTCCTGAACTGATATCAGGGTGATATCAGAATCAGTGGGGTCTAATACGTATAGAAACAGAAGAAACAGAAAAGTAAATGCAGAAAGTGCAAGCTCTTTGAGAGGCTTGCTCTCTCCCTCCCAATTCCTAACCTAATTCTTGCCTACCTCAACCCTCCCTTCTCTTTACATTTATTATCACAGCCCCCCGAACTGAATTCCACCCTCTCACTCATCTCCCACTGCCACGTAGGCATTCTGTTATGTTGCAGGTCATTAGCATGAATATTCCCCATCCTGCCCTCATTGCACCCACGAGCTGATCCACTACCTCCCTTTCTACCCTTCCTCACGTACACCTTAGTACTAGGGGGTATATCAGTGTCATCATTAGGAACCAAGGTTCCAGCTATATGCCAGTCAGCAGATACACACATCCAAGCAGCCAACACAGAATTATTTATATTCAGTGGAAAAACCTAAATATAAATAAACATTAATTCAATTGATTAGCCATTTCCATTAAGTCAGAAGTACAACTGATATATGTCCCTTGCATTATGATTTGATTACTTGATCATCCATGTAATAAATATAATTTTATCTGGATGAGCTTACGTTCTTGAATTTCATGGGATGCCTTGCAATTTCGGAAGTCAGGAGTCCGGAGAACCTTCAAGATCAAACAGCAAGAGTCAGACACTTCATATACTATTTCAAGCAAAAGAAGCCATTCTGTGCAATCAGATAAAGGGAAAGAAATGTATTGAAAATGACTCAATCCACCTGAACTATTAGGAACATGACTCAATAGTTCAATGCATATTCTTATCAGCTTCAAAGATAATGACCTCATAAAATGACACTTTAAAGCGCTAAATGGCTGACTTGGATCAAAGAAAAGAAACTAGTTACTGCATACATAGTAGTCTAGTGACTAGTACAATATATAGTCAATACATAATGCTATAATAAACATTATAAGAGTTTATCATAATCAATGATGCATCCACATAAGAGGAGCATGCAACCATTAGAGAAGATGCTTATTGCCTTGGTCCAATTGCTACAAAAAAAAAAAGCCCCAAAAAAAAAGGTTCCAAAATTTGTGCTGAACCAGCAGGTCAAATGTAGAAAACTTTTTTTCTTTTTTTCATTTTCTTATTTGGGTAAAGAAGTATTTAAAACCAGCACAATTTTGTAGAGAAACCATGCAAACCACCCATCTGCTTGGAAACTGCATCCTTCATCCTAACAAACTGACTAAAATTTCATAAGTTAGGGAACAAAATTCTGCATGGCACGTTCCCCAGAGGGATCTAGATCCTCTAAAGCACAAGGTGCACTTTAGAAAATAAAGTATATGTGGTAACCATTGATAAGAAAAAAGCGGATGGTTCTCATATATGCATGATTTGTTATCTAGTTGCTCGTATTTTATAAAAATCTGAATTGCTGGATTTTTAATCAGCAGTTATCAACTCCGTACTTTACTGTCCAAAGTCCATCTTAAGAGGATCCAAATTCTCCCAAGGGAAGCAATAAGCATATGGGATTTACATAAATAGCTCAACAAATTCCCATATAAAAAGGGCAGGTGATAAGGTATTAAGAAACAAATAAATGCACTATCATAATCAAATACATTCCCTTAAAAAATTTCAATTCCCCAAGCATGTCTTTTCAACATGTGAACATGGGCACAGGCAGAAAGACAACCAAAGGAGACAAGGGCTTGGATAGAAAGATAACAAACATGCCACTAGGATGGCCAGAGGGAGTAGCATAAGAGGCTAAGAAGTCTTGTCCACCAAATTCGGAGGTCTTCTTTTCTACCTACTTTCAAGGTGTTAGGGGTAAAAAGCAGAATCAGGCACTTTGGAAGTATACTCTTTTGGCTGGGGTTTGGTGCATTTGGATGGAGCAAAATGCCAGAATTTTTACTCGGTTGTTTCTTCCTTCATTTCTTTTGTGGGACAGGATTGCTTTCTTAGCCTCTTTATGGGCTTCAGCTCATGGGTATTTTAAGGGACTTGCTATCAATTATGCAAAGGGACTGGTTTGCTCTGTTGAGCAGATGTTATTCCCCCCCCCCCCTTCAGAGCTTTCTTTTCTTTACTAGGGTTCAAGATCCACCATCTTTGTACTTATTAAAACTCTCAATGAATTACTTTTTATCAAAAAAAAAAAAAAAAGAGGCTAAAGAGCACCACTTAGGATTGTCACAAAAAAATAGAAGTCACTGTGAAACAGTGCAGACACTTGATGGAATGATAGAGGAGATTATTGAGATCTATGTTTGTCTCAACCTTAATAGATCAGGTCTATTGAATTCCAGCAGTCACCAGATCCCCTGCAACAGAATCTGTGGGGGTTCTCTTTTAACTAAATTGATGCTAATGTAGTCGTCCATATCTTCCTGTCATTGCATTGCTACATAACCATCACCCAACCATTCTTATTTCCACAGTACTCATTTTTAGGACATGTTTCTCAGCAAAGCAGGACCATGGAGGGCCTGTAAGAGTATACCGTTTAATTTCAAGGGTATCCTCTAACCATAAAAAAACTCCACATATTTCATTATATTAGCTCTGCTTCAAGAAAATACACCCCTCTCTAATTTCCTAATCTTTCAAATCTTTGCCCTTAAATCATGCTAAACTCGCACCATCTAAGTCCTTATCAAGTTAGTAAGAAGTTTACAATCCACGTATCCAACCTCGGTCCCAGTTAAAGTTCAAGCCTTTAGTGTCAAATGCCTGTCTCTAGATTTCAACTCAGAATTAAGTAATTAACTAGCCTTATAAATAAGTATACTATGAATAAAGGCCAGCACAAAGTCATTTTTCCAGATAGGTCCCACCCATAAGTTTATCCACTGTTAAAGCAGACGAAAGAATACACAAAGAAAATTCTAGATGTAAGATTACCAAGATTAAAACAACCATAACTACCTTACTAGTTCCAGAACTTGTTAGGACTCCTTGTAACTATTTCCAATTAGAATAATATTACTTAAAAATCTCCTTTCTTTGTTGGTGTACCATGTACTTTCCAAGGAGACTTGTCCATCTCCAAATATAAAACATTATATATACTATAATTTGTCTAATAAATAAATGATAATCCTATAATTTGGATCTGGTATTCATCACACATTACCCGATTTTCAGGACCTTATAAATGACCTATGAGAATTCACTAAAGCTAGAAACCCTAATAATAGCAACATAACAAATGTGAAACTTGATATGAATCATACTCTACTATGGATAATAAAAGAGTGCCAAAATTAAAAGGATGAGAAGTAGATAAACGTTCTATCTACTATGGACCATGTTTTATCAGCTGTCAAGTTCTTTAACCAATAAGCTACTTGAAAAATAAAATAAAATTATAGCCTTCAACATCCTACAAAACTATTCCTGGGGTTCAGCAACAAAACAAAGAAAACTAAAATCTTCCAACTAATTTAGCCATAAATTTGAAAAGAATTGTTCAAAATTCAAATCCCTAACAAGGCATAAGCTCAACTAGTTTCATCAAATAATCTGATTTAAACCAAAAAAAAAAAAAAAACCATCATGCACTGGAACACACCAGCACAACGGGCAATGCAATTCTATCCCAAGAATTTCTTCGTAGTTCATAAAATTAACAAGGCACAAAAAAAAAAACCCAGGTACGAAAATCATAATCACACTTGTATTCGACGAAAAGAAGAAATTTTTACATGATTTTGGTCATTTTAGCAAATGGGCAAGAACTGTACCTCGATAAAATGGGGTCGAAGATCTCTGATAACAGCACGTATCTTGAAGTAATTGGAGTTTTGCAAGTGGGCATCAGATTCCAGTGGTCTCTTCCTGCTTGTGGGAGGAAGAGGAGATGAAGAAGGAGGAGGAGGAGGAGGGGGTTGTGGAGGTGGAGTTTGAGCAATGCTTGGTGGGTTAGAGACTTGAGGTGCAGCCTGAGCTGCTTTTGGTTCTTCCATAGATAATGAAGAGAAGAGCTTGGTATGTTTTGATGGAGATTGGGACTTGTGGAGTTTTGAACAATGGTTAGAACTTAGAAATGAGGTCTTATGATCTTCCAAAATTCTATTTTTTTTTAAAGAAAAACTCTATTTTCATTCCTCTCTTATTTTTTTTTTTAATTTAGCCTTTCACATATTAATTTTGTAATAATTTTAATTTTAATTTATTGTCAGTATAAATTTTTTTTCAGTATTATATAATTATGTGCTGACATATTATTAAAAAAGTTAGACTTTCTAAGTAGTTAATGTAATAGTTAAACTCTTTTAATGATTTAATAATATATGATTGAATGATAGTATAAATTTTTCTATACCGACATAGAATTAAAATTAAACTCTTTTATAATTTAGTTATTCACTCATCAAAATTTACCTTAAATTTAATGAGTTTTATTTTGATCTATCGTCAGTGTAAAATTTCTTTATACTGTCATCTAATCATGAATTGTTAAATCATTAAAAGAGTTTGACTATCACAACAACTACTTAAAAAGTCTAATTCTTTTAATGATGTGTCAATACATAATTAAATGACAATGTAAAAAAACTTTACACTGACACTAAATTAAAATTAAATTCAAATTTAATCTTTTCGTGAGCCAATTATTAATTAAAAAAATGGAATGCTTATTTGATATTAAAGTTAGTATATTATTTGTAGTAGGAGGAAAGTTAAAAAATGTGAGAATATTTCATGGAAATTATTATCGCTCAGAGATTGTAAAGACATTTTATTGTCTTACCAAAAAATTATTTGTATATATCACCTAATTTAAAATTTTATTATTAAAATAGATTTAAATTTAACCTTGTGAAAAATATGTGTTGACTACCTTAGTTATATTAAACCTTGAACCAAATAACCTGAATATATTTTTATCATAAAAAAATTTATATAGAGGTTAAATTTAGTTGTAAAAAACAAAAAACAAAAGAATTATCTAAAAGTATATTACATTGTTAAATTTTCATATAAAAAAATGTTAATTACATATCATGTTTATCCTCTTATAATTCCTCAAACAAACCAAAATTACAGAAACAACCCAAAAAGTCCCTCTTCTTCCAAAGCCTTCTACATTCCTTGTATCTTCCCTGATCCCTCACAATATCACAATCACTCTTTTGAGTCTTGGATGACAAAAGGAATAGCGAGGTAGAAAGTAGAAACATATAATGAATCCACAAGCGGACAAGGTGGTGAGAAGGGTAACCATGGTGGCAACTATAACTGCTTCATATTTTCTCTTAACTGCTGACTATGGCCCTCAACCCAATGTTCTAGACCCTGTAAGTCTTTTCTCTCTCTTCCTTCATCAGTATTCACAATTTTAGAAGTTTAGCTGAATTGGGTTTGAATTTTTTATTTTTATTTTTTGCTCTTATTCTTTGATTTCTTGGCTACCCAACAGAGATTAAGGCCTTAAAAATGTCTGATTTTGATGTTTCTGAGTGAGTTTTCTGTTTCTGGTTATGTCATTTAACCTTTTTTTATCCGAATTTGAGACTTTTTTAAAATAATAATAATAATAATAGTAATATTTGATGAACCAAAGCAGCTGCCTAGACTTGAATTCCTGTAAAATATTGTCAAAATAGGTACTTCCTCAGTGGATTAGTACCTGTGGCGATGTTGACTGATGCAGCCCAGGAATTGCTTAAATTTTTAGAATTGGATGGAAAGGGAAATAATGGAAATAGTTTGGTTAGGTATGTGGGATAAAAGGTTTTGTGTGGGAGGAGTCCACCTCCTTATCTGCTATAATTAGAATTCTTATCCGAAGTTGTAAAGAAACACCAGAAGATATATTCTGAAAATACTTCACTGATGAATTCTGTTGAAATGACATAGAGAATCACTATTTATAGACCCCATATGACTCAAAACCTGACTGGACCCTTAAGTGGGTTAATTAATGGCTTTTTACTAACTTTTGGACTACATTTCATTACTTAGACCACTAATTACGAGATTGGACTTTTCTAGACTTAATTAACTTATAAATACATGGAACATGACTTTTTTAAGTCTAAAATATCTAATACTCTTAAATAATACAGATTTAAGACTCAACTAAAACTCTTAATTTACGGATAAAAAAGGCTTCTTTATTCTCCATCACTGACAAATCTGTGTCCTTTACAATTTGAAAGGATCTACATAGAACCTCTATGCTGGTCGTATTTAGATTGTTGATTTCCTCAGATGAGTCACCTAGTGAAGTAAAATTCTGTAAACCTTGTTCTACAGCTGAGAGGGCTGTAAACCTTGCAGTTAATGCTTCACTGGCAAGAGTGTTTGAATGGTTGGCTTGTTGAGTCCAAGCAAAGATCAATTTAGCTTTATTTCTACTGCTGCTGTTATCTGGGGTTGGCCTTGACACACAATTCTGTAGCCATCCTTTTGTTGAGGCTTCTACTCAAACTTAATTTCAACCAACCCCTGTTTTTAAGCTCTAATCTAAATGCAAAAGGATAGTGTTGCGTGGACCATCGGGACATTGACCCCTTGAAAGCTGTCACAACTTTTCTGATTGTTACTTGAACATTCTGGTTGCCACTTTCAAAATTGTTATTCAGTAAAGATTAGGGGGAGGCATGGGGTTCTGAACACGACAACAAGAATGCAAAAACTGGAGTTATATTAGTTACTAGTGCAAATGAGTTCCCTTCTGCTGTTGTCATGCTTTTATTTAGCCTTCCGAGAATTCTTTTATATATTCATGGTTTACACCAGTTACTTTGTTTCCTTTTATAATTTTTGGTTCAGATTATTATTATTATTATTATTTGGAAGATGATTTAATTGAATGCTTTGGGAAATAGTTTTTTTCTAGCTTCTGACGGTACAATTCTTAATGGCAGATTAAGAAGGGAATATTGTCAGCAGAGAGTGCTGTGAAAGGATATATTTTTGGATCAAAGAAAGAATCTCAAGAAAATCAAATAGGGAAATTGGACAGCAACAAGGAGCATCCATAAATTTATGGTCTTGTATAAGACCATCATGCTGAGTCAAGGTTTTCTTTTAGCAGTTTGAACCTGTGAATGCTTGTAATCTAATATATTGGTCGGGTGGTCAATGTATAAACGGTATCAACTATCATGACTGACTTTACAAACAGTGCCAATGCTATCAAGAACATTGTAATTATGTTGAGTAATGATACTTGCACACTACACTACACTGGAAAAATATTGTTAGGATTAGAATTTTCTTGGCAGGAAATGGCATCGTGCAACTGCAAGGTGTGCAGAATTCTAGTATAGAAAGTCTAAATAGGTGCAATTAGCCCAGCATAGGTCTAATTGAATTAAGAAGTGTGATTAAACATTATTAATTCCTGGATGAGCTTTCTATCCTACTTTGTGAGGCGTCAATTTTGAAATAAGCATCTATTATCTCATGTGGTTATGCCAAGGATTGATTTCGACAAGTTCTGCTAGATGGCTCTGTGCTTATTAATTGAATTAAGAATATGCTTACAATTATCATAATTCGCTACATTTACAGTGTCTCAAGATGCATGGCAGTAGAAAAAACAAACACACACAATCTAGCCCCCTCAACCCAATGATTTGTACATGATAAAAAGCAAATCTTGCTTGGCATTCCAACACAAAGTACACGGCAGTGAACAACAGAGCTTTTCACTTTTCACATAACTTTCCTTTTATAAATGATAAAAAAATAAATGCTTGAGTTTGGATTCATGCTCCATCAATCAAATCATAGTAAGAACTAAACGAACATCCAAGCCTACCCAATAAAAAGGGGGAGGAGGTGTTACAAACACTCATCCAATCATTGTTTCTTGAAGAACTCTCCAAACACATGCATGACACTCACAAATGAGAATTTTTTCGTAGGGATGGATCTATTGTGTATCCAAGATGAAATTTGTAACCAATACTGTGGATGGTCATGATGCAGAACACACAATCAGCAAGAAACTGTCTCTGTACAAACTCTTCTCACTTTTTCCCAACGGATGCATTCCTCTTGGCTTCCAGTGTTGTGCCCTCTTTAAGTGCTGCTTGGGCTTCGTTCTCCATCCCAAGTGCAGCCAGGGCAACAGATTGAAGATAAGATGCAATGTGCCATACAGGGGAAATGACTTGTGCTTGCATTGCATCATTCAGTGCTTCCTGAGGCATGTCACTAATGCGATAACACAAACTGCGCCGTGCATGGACAGTTGGAGAAACCATTGTTCCGACATCAATGAACTTCATGTAAAACAATGAACCTTTATTAAATAAACTAACATAAAAAAACCAAATCAAATGTCAGACAGAACTGCTAAATAGGATGAGGATCCAAAGGTGCTACCAAAATGATTCCTTCATTAACTTGATATAGATTCAAATATGAGAACAAAATACTTTATTCTTGACTATTATTATATTAACAACAGAAAATATTGATGTGTAACTCCAGTTAGAAATCAAAAGCATTATTCACCACCATGAACATCACACATCAACTACAATTGTAGGATCTAGTCACTATCAATTTCAATAAAAATTATTGACAAGAGATCTATTTTTATAACATGAAATTTTATATCACTCATATCACGTTTAGAATATAAAAAATGGCAAGCCAAGTTTAGATTAGTCCAACTATCATCATAAGAAATCTACCTGTGTGTAGCACTCAATTGCTAGTCTAAAGTCTTTCTGCCTGAAAGCAGCATCCCCCCTTTTCTTACAATTTAGTGTGTCCTGCATTTGATCAGTCCACATCTGGAACGATAACTGCAGTATCAGAAAAGAGAATACACAAGTTACAATCTAAAAACATGAAAAATAATATGATCATTTCAAAGTTTGTGTGTGTGAGTGAATATATTGCACACACACAAATTAATAGCCAAAAGAAGATATATACTAAATTAATAAGCAATCTAAAATTTGTCGAAAAAATTAAAAGGCATGTAGCAATTCATTAAAATATAATTTAGATAGAGTACCTCATTTGTCACTCCTTCATCATCTTTATAGCCAATGTTTTCCAGAACTTCATGTATGGCTGTCAAGTCCTTTCTTGAACATGCTTCACCAAGTGGGGACAATGAAGCAAAAGTGGCACTATGTGGGATACCCATCAATAAGTGTGAGGGAACCTAGAAAAAAAATTTGGTAAGACAAAATAATCAGGAGTTGAACCTCCAAAATTGATTAGTTTTGCTCTGCTGTCATGAATGTATGTGTGTGAAGATATGCAAGTAAGAATATAGAAAATACGCAACATTTTCAGTATAAAGATTGTAATTGTTGTTTCAATTTTGAGATTTCCCATAATAAATCTACAGCCATCTGCAACTTCTGGCCTATGTCTCAAGAACATTCCTAAGGAATTTGTTTAGAATGATGATATCAGAACAAGAGTCCCCTGTCCCACTTTTCTAAGAAGAAATCCAACTCGCTGAGAGAAACCACTAATGGACCAGGCTAACAAAAAGATGCACAAGAGTATCTTGTTGTGATAAAGTGATAGGAAACTGGAACAGAGTATGTATTTTCTTGAATAAACTCACTGAATCTCTACTCTTGCTACTGATATCAGTGGAATACCAGTAACAGACGAGAGTTTGTACACAATGTAAAGGAGAAACACTCAAACAGAAAAGAAAATGTAGAGACACTTCAGAATCTTCAAGGGGTCTGCTTCCTCCCTTCCCAATTCCTCACTCAAGTCTTGCTTCCCCTTCCCTCACTCCTTTCTCCCTTATTTTGTTTTCCCTAACCGAAACTTTCCCCTCCCCCACCTGCCACATGTGCAGGTTGTTACAAATCTCTCCCCTCAAAATGATTGGAACCCACATTCCCCTCACTGCTCACGTGGGGCTGTAATTAGCTCCTGTACACCTTAGTAATAGGTGGCTTCCTAACATAAAGACAGTGTACCTAATAGGAGAAGTCATCAATCGCACTTTGTCTTTACCCTAGCTCTAAAAGAGAGCCTAAATAATGACTAGTGAAGATATCAAACAGTATTTTTCAAGTTTAGGAAGTGATGCTTTATTATCACATAATAATAGTAGACCAACCTCTGTTTCTTTCTGAAGAGGAGCCAAAGCAGCCACTAATGACTTTGGATTAGGCCGTTCTCTAGGTTCATACTGTAAACATCGAGAAGCCAAGCGCACCAACTCGGTTCCATCATCATCAGAAAATTGTCCTTCCAAACAAGAATCTGTCAGCATCTGAAGATTTCTGTCCCGAATCAAATCAAGGGCCTGCTCAAATTTTTTTGAAAATTAGATATGCAAGTTTACATATAATATACAAATATAGCCACTAAAGGAAAAATAAAGGTAAAAATTATGCAATCTTCAACTTTGAGATGAAAGATTAAAAGTACATATTTCTATCACGTACAATTAGCTAATCTTTAATAAAGTTTTACAATCTTTATCTACTTTCTCCTTTCCTTCCTTTCTTTCTTTTAGGGGGATAGGTGAGGGGGGATTCTTTTCCCTTCAATAAGATGACTTACATGGCTTGGGGGGATATGTTTCCCACTGAGAAGGTCAAGCAAAAGAGTGCCAAAGCTATATATTACACTTTCGGGTGTTACTCTCCCTACAGAACAAAGAAAAGCTATAAGAATATTGCACAATGTAAAACATATGCAAGAAGGACAACTAATAAGTAATACCCAAGCCATCATATGACTTCTTATGGAGGAATATCATAAACTGATTCTCAAATATGCAATGAGCTGAGCACTTAGAGTACGTTATACATACAGAGAGTCTCTGTCTCCATTTAAGCCAAACTTATGCACCATTGAGATACTTTTTCACCGGTTCAAAAACAGGGACAACAAAATTAAGGAAAAGAAAGCACAATCAAACTACAAAAATTTGAAGGATAAGTAGCATATAAATACATAAGCCTAGCTCAAGAGGTTGTTTATTTTTATAAGAAGAAATTAAACTTGCACCACTCATGCTAGCAATAACCAGTTCAGCAGCAATATTAGCCTTTATAACTGTTATTTAACACAAAAAGAATGCTAATGTTAGTTTGTACAATGATTTTGACATTCCAAATGAATCATAACTTTCTCATACAAATTTGAATAAAGGCATAACAGCAAAGAAATGTGGCACACCAGTTCTGAGATACTCTGGAGGGGTAAATGCCAAATTTGTGCTATAACTTTTCCCATCCCTACTATTCTTCATAAGGCCAAAACTTGAAAGCCTAGGATTACCATCCTGCAAAATTCTAACACATAATTTATATTAATCTAATTATGTTAGAGAAGTATAAAAAGGTGAGACACAAAAACTTACCTCATCAAATAGAACTCTATATGCATTAAGGTCATGATAGAGGGCACGCCCTTTGCTTGTGCAGTATTCTAGAGCTTGTGCAAGATGTAGAACAACCCTTAGTCGCATAGCCCATTTCATAGGTTGTGTTTCCCCTGATTTAGAGACACGAATATATTATTTCTCACCACACAGACCCAATGGTCTGGGCATGTAAAGCATCACTTTAACAACACAATCATGACAATAAGTAAACAGTACCTTATAAGAGCCAGGCTGGAAACATCATCAAATCCAAAATCTATCAACATAAACTTTTTTAAAGATTTATCTCAATGTTTTGTTTAGATTTTGAAGGCCCCAGAATCAATTATACCATGTTTGGATAAAAATGTGAGAATTGATTCTGGGGTCCAAAATCAGAAATGATAAAACATTGCTTCGTCCTTCCAAAATCAATTTTCACACCTCCCACTACATCATATTTACATAAATGTCCTTATAGTGAATTGCTTATTGCTATTTATTTTACATACACACCTCTTGGTAATTTGACACTTCAAAAAATGATATTGCTTAACAATATCCAAACAAGTTTTACTCCTGCAACTCAATTTTTCCACAACAAATTCTTACAAGATCAATTCTCTTCACAATTAATTCTCCAAAATCTAAACCAAACACACACTTAGGCCAAAATCAGATATCTTTCAATGTGTTTATTCCTTCTCTTAGAGAGAAAAGAACACTTTCCCACTAATGATCTATAAAAGTATTTTTTTCAAACAAAAAAAATTTACAAATTGGAATTATCACAATGAAGTTTCATGTGAAGATAATCATAATATACTGTATTTGCACCCTTTATAAAGTTGTTTGAGAGTGTCCAAGTCCAGATAATAACTGACAAACAATTACAGAAAATGGACAACGTTATAAAACTGCCAAAAGGAAAATGTTAGAACTCTGGTGGCTTAGGTACTAATCCCGTATCAAGCACAACAAAGCCCCAGTATTGACTCATAGCATTGTAGATAATAACAAAACCGTAAACCATGAATTCAAGACATGCTGATTAGATGTCCAATAATAAAAGGATAAAACATATGCAAGAAAGGAGCTCTTACAATGGAAAAGGTGTTTTGCGAGTGTTTCATTGGGCATATATTCTGCCACAAGCAACCTCTCATTGCCTTCACAACAACAACCAAGCAAATTTGCCAATCTTTGGATACGAAGCTGACCAACTGATCTAGCTTCCTCCTAAAGTTATGAAAGAAAATTGTTCTGATTAATTGAAAGTGAAAAGATGGAGTGAAAGGAAAGTATACCAGCATGCACAAATGGGTGCATCATTAGCTTCAGAAAAACAATGAAACCAAACAATTTATTGACTACTATCAACCTAATTGAAAGAAAACATATTTAGATCCAATGCTAAGCACTAGAGACACACTGGCATTTTCCTTTCATTGCAAATTGACCAGACAATACAGGGAAGAACACAACAGACTACTCAATTGCCATTTAAGAAATTGATTACAGCAAAGGTCAATCATAGTGGGTGAAAATCAAAACGTGCTCATTGACCATGATTCACCCGCAGACAACTGAGGGAAATTCTCCAACACCCCCCCCCCCTCTCAACACATGAAAACCTTGAATGCCCTGCCATCCACCCCAGAAAAAAAAAAAAAGAAAGCAAAATGGATTGTGGAAAGTCCCCATATGCCTAAGTTTGTGAGTGTGACAGAGAGAGAGGAGGACAGAAAGGACTCAGAGAAAGCATATTATGATTTATTCATCACTGATGGAGTGATGGTCAAGTGGCACTAGTCTAAGATCAATACTATATGTTTATGTTTATGCAGTGCAAGGTCATGAACAAGAGAATTTTTAGTTAAGAATGTGGTTAAAGAAGCCATTAAAAAAAAAAAAGAGAACATTTACCAAAAACTGCCGAGCATCAGGCCAAGCATTTCTATTAAACCGCTTAACAGCAATCCTTGTTTGATTCTCCATCTTCCCTTTATAAACAACATTTGGAGCCTTCTCTCCATGTTCAGATACAATATTCTCGACAGCAAAACCAGATGTTGCATTCTTAAGTTGCTCAAATGTAAATTCACGAAATGCAAGCCAGTTATTGGCCTCACTTCTATTCTCATTTTCTGGAACAAATAATAAAATAAACATCTATCAGACATAATTTCTTATCATTATCAGAACAACAGAAGGAACTATAGTATCACTTTAACCCACCAGCATCTGGAGCTTCAAGAACAGATGCCTTAACTTGTGAATTCACGCAGCATGGCACGAGTCTGGAGCACTGAATCCCCATTTTGATACACTAAAATCAAATTTGAAGAAATAAGAACCTCTTCCACTTTCAATGATGTGCCTTTCTGAATATATCTGAAAATGACATCCACTCCACCCAGCTCCACCTGAACTATATCAACCTTATGCACTGCCACAAGATACCTCCATGTTAGGCTTTAACAATTGGTCACCAAAGCTCATGTAACTGTAATCTGTTGGAGCCAGAAATGCCTGCGAATCATTTTAAAAGCTCTGTTTAAGTGAAGGTAAAACGGTAAACCAGCAACAAAAATCCTGATCTTAATACACACTATGGGAATAAGAACATGGTCTTTGATCATTCCCAAGCAACTAAAACAGAATCATCCATAGATTCTGTACTTAATTTTCAGGTTGGCACTAGCATCAGTATCCTTTTGTCAGAATTAAGGAGAAGACAAAGATCAACAATCAACAAAAACTCAACAAATGTAAAACTACTTCATTTAAGAAGGGGAAAAATGATAATTTTCTTTTTCTTTTTTAGGTGGGTGATGATCTCATATTCTTACAACCCCACAAGTAATGACAGAGCAATAACACCAATCCAGATGATCTTAAACATGACAACCTAACAACTAGTATCTTCAGTATTTAAAGCTAAAGAACATCAGATATGAACATTTAACTGCATTTCACCCAAGTGGGGGCAAAAACACAAACACACAGATGCTGAATATTTAACTTCAAATGATAGCCTAGTATCTTAGAATCTCTCTGCATCTATCTTTTTTTTATTTTTTCAGAGTCAACTCAGTGACTTTAGCTACCACATAGAAATGCTGCTCAAGTCTATTCCTTTTCAACCTAATTCTGAATAAAGCACCACTTTTTCAACCTACCCAAAAAGCTACTTCACCTTTAAGCTTCTTCTTCTCCAAATG
Source organism: Styphnolobium japonicum (assembly GCA_023212625.1). Lineage (NCBI taxonomy): Eukaryota > Viridiplantae > Streptophyta > Magnoliopsida > Fabales > Fabaceae > Styphnolobium > Styphnolobium japonicum. The sequence goes on from JALBWW010000014.1 coordinate 1,602,988, forward strand.
CAGAGAAAAAAGTTGATCCACCTGGAGCTGATAAAATGTATCTCTTTTTTTTTTCTTTTTTCTTTTTCTTTTCTCGATCAAATCAACAGCTTTACAAGATCCACATTTTCGCCACAGAAAAATATTATGCAATCTGCAAGTTCAAGCCTTTTCCTCGATCCAATCAAACCCCACTTATCATTTTCCTCAGAAAATCAAGATTGTTCCAAAATCCAACAATTCTTCAACCCAGATCAAGTAAAATATTAAACCCAGAATTTAAAAAATAATAATAATTATATTTTTATATACAAAATCAATTAAGAAGAAAACAAGAGTGTTGGCTGAGAAACTCAAAGCTGAACTGAAGATCTGGGTGAGAAGCAGAAGATGAATGAAAGAAGATGGTGATGATGGAGCTAAGCTTTTGAATTTTATACATTTATTTTTTATTTTATTTTATTTTTTTTGGCCTTTTCAATTATTACCGACATGTCATGAGTATATATATATTCAAAGTCTGCATATAATTTTTCTTTTAAAAAATAATTATTAATAATTATTGTCATAATTGCTTGTGGAATTTTTCTTATCTTTCCATTATTTCAGTTTCATTGTTTTTAATTTTTTTATTTTAAAATGCTCCTTTCTTATTTTTCTTTTCAATTTCACGGCCAATTATTTTGAAGGGTTTTAATGAGAAGTTATACTTTATTGGTATGGCTAGGCTAATGAAGTCAAATAGGGCACATTCAACCAATCAGTTGTGTCCATGTGTACATTATCCAAAACAAAGCATACATTTAAGAAAGGAAAAGAGAAGGAGGAACACAACTACACAAGCATTTAATTAAAGTAAATTCTTTATTCTGTCATTACTGTCAAATTGTCAAACATTCAAAACTACAGTACTTCAAATTTTAGCTAAAAGAATAAATATATTTTTTTCTCTTTTCTTTTTTTTTTCAAATTTTTGTTTTTAGATTTAGATAATTGAAAGTAAAGAATATACTTTAAAGAATAAAATTTCTCTTTTCTTTTTTTTTTAGATTTTTGTTTTTAAATTTAGATAATTGAAAAGAAATGGTATATTTTAGAGAATAAAATATATAATTATAATTGTTGATTAAAAAATCAAAGATTTATAATTTTATAAAATATAAGTACATGTATAATAAATTATGAATATGTAATAATTCACTTCTTTGATTTTCTCATTAACAGTCATAATTTTACACTTTATTTTTAAAGTACACCTCTTTTTTCAAAGAATTCATATCATTTTTTCTTCTTCTTTTGACCTGGAGAAATAAGAACACATGAATTAAAACATTTTGATATATGCTTTTAAGTTTTGTGAATTTCCCTATATTTCAAGGTATGCTTTTTAACATAATGATGCTTCTTTTAGTGCAGAAACTTTGCTTGTAGCTGTCTTGCTTTAAGGGAAAACACAGAATGATTGTGCATTTAAACAATTCCAACAGTGTTTCTCACTGCTGATTTTCTGTTTCTAAAGTGATGGTGGACTGCTCATTGTGCTCTTAACTATTCCAACTGTGCTATTATAGCTGTCTTGCTTTTATATACAAGGATGCTGAACTTTTTTATACGGTCTTAAGTCTAACACACCGTTTTTGAAAGACTAATCATCATTCACAGCTAAAGAGAGAACAAAAATTTCAGCTGAAAAAGACTAAAGAGAATTAAAAAGAAGAAGAAGAAGAAGAAAAACACCTCTTTTCCAGCCATTAAATCACACCATAGAAAATGTTGGTGTGAGGTGTGTGTTTTTTCCAAAACATTCCAATGGTCAATGGCTAATGAGTTATTTTTGGAGTCCATACTCATTTTTTTATATAAAAATTCATATCACCTTTTTATACTATTAAATTTATCACTGTACCAAAAAATACTATTAAATTTATCTTTAAATTTATAGAAAGTTACATTAATCTTTTTTCAAATAAATTTATATATAATTTAACGTCATTATATATATATATATATACACATATTTATAACATTATTATTTCTTTATTTTTCGTGTCAAACAAATTTGGTTGTTGGTACTGATTGACGGCTAAACAGAGGGCACTGAATATGCTTCGCAAATACAAATCTAGCTGGGGACCACTCATTCGTGGTTAAAGACTTAAAGTAATAATAAATAATAAATAATAAATTTTTTTTGCTTTAATTGTTGCATAGAAAAGTGTTCAAGTGCAATTACAAGTGAGTGTAGTTGTTAGTCAATCTTTTTCGAAAATTTTCACTTTTTAGCATGCACGATTCTGTTGATCTCTTATTTTCAATTGGTTTACATCACAAAAATTTATTTTATAAGTTCAATTTTGAAAAAGGGAAAACGGAGGAGATATGAAATTAAAAACAATACTTTAATGAATTTTCTGCCTGTTTATACGATTAACTTATGTCTATAAGAGTAAACATTATCATATCTATGGCTACTCCTCACAGTGGTAGTTAGCTGTGCTGCAACAATTTGGAGTCAAGTTATAAGTGGTTTATTACCTTATTTCCTTCCTCTTTTTGTTTGCAGGGAGAAGATATAATTGCTTTGTTGCCATGGGATGAGTGGTGGGACTTTGAACTGAATAAAGATGAATCCAACCCCCATATTGCTCTACCTGGCAGTATGCAGGGAGCATGGAAGGAAAACCATATGGTTATCATAACATGATATTCAGTGGAATAGACAGTAAATTGAATCAATGTCTTCTATTGTCTAGTATGAGATGCTTGTGATCCACTGCATAGATTGGTAAGAAATTAATTAGCAATTGGAGGATGGAGTGACTGAACTTCTTCCTTGTGGAAATGGTTTCTGGATATTGGCCTGGAATTTGGTGTACTATCTTGGTAAGTGTTGAGAAGTTGCTTTGAAATATGAATACTAAAGTATGTATAGTCTGTGCATGCATCCATGACCTTTATTCTCAATATGGGTCATCCAACATAAACAAATGAGGCCCAAAAGACTCGCACCAAGCAACCATGGGCGGAAAGCCCAATAATACATTATAGTATACATAACCACAAGACTGGTCCTTGGGTTGGGACAGCCTAAGAAAACACACAAAATAAAAGAGATCCTTAGAACAGTGTTGCAGCCTTTTTTTTAACATGAGATTGCCACCATCTTGGTGATACTCCAATATTGTGGAGTAAATGGACTTATAGCCTAAGCAAAATGAGCTCCATTGATTCTTTGTGCCATGCTTTTAATTTGAACTGAGATTCAACATCGCCTGTATATCCAACACTACAATATTATAGTTAAAGGGTGAAAATAATATTATCAACAAAAACAAGCTGAAAGCAGTTACAACGTAGAGCGATTTGTCAGTTATAGCATGTACTGCCACCAAAAAAATTGGTTGACACAGAGAACTATGCTTGTTCATAATCTATATTATTATAAAAGAGATTCTTTATTTTGAAATTCAACTCTCAAAATGTCATTATTATTTATTTAAACACAATATAAAAAGAATTAAATTATAAACACCCTTACTTAACAATTACAACTACCTATAAACACTCTTTAACTTCTCACCTTACAAACATTCATCAATTTCTTATCCTAAAGCTATAATTAATTTTAATTATTCTTTATTTACTCATTTTTTCTTATTAAAAAAATTAAAAAATTGTGATTTACTTTTTATCTTATTCAAAAATCAAAATAAAAACTGCAAATTAACGGAGGAGCATGTAGTGACTATCAATATGCTAGTTATCATTATGCCAAAGAGTAAACAAATTATGTATAATGATAGCTGTTAATATCGTATCATGTATCGTATGATAGGAATCAAAATTTTACCATTCCGCAACTAATGGGGTGAGTATCAAAAGGTTGAAGAATATCGGATGAGTATTATTCGATACATTAGAATTGGTTGTGTATAAGTCATCGATATTTATCTTCTTTCAAATTTAAAGAAGAGAAATTTTTAAAAATTAAAGAAGAGAAAATTTAATAAAATGTCAAAACAGAGACAAAAGCACATGCCCATTCATTTGGGTTCTTTCTGAGATTGAGAGAGAAGTAGTCAAAGGCATACAAACACAAATTCACTAGCAAGTAGCAACTCAGCTGAGAAGAAGTTGAAGCGCACGCACACCTCTGCAGTCTGCACACGACCCAGATGAGAAGTTGTTGAAAAGAAAGAAAAAAGCCATTATCCATCAGCTTTGCAAGCCGGAGCAAGAACCAAAAGTTGTTCATTTTCTTTATCAGGTAAGTGCGTATCGTGCGTTGTTTATTTGCTTTTAAGATTAAAAAATAATACTTTTGCTATTAACTGTGATGAAATGTTCAATCAGCTTTGAAACCTACGTGATGAAGTGAAGCTATTGTGAAAAGTTTGATTAAAATAACAATTCATCTTCTAAATATTTTTTCCTCATTGTAGTTGATACTGTCTTTTTTATAACATTCGTTATACTTAATTTTACTTCAAACTTTCTAGAATTAATTTATTATGATATACATTTTGGGTTTGAGACTTATATATTTGTTTTTTTTTTTTATCACATTTCTTTTGTCTTTATCTATATATTATGTGTGTGTGTATCTTATGATACAAGTTACGCTATGCTGCATTACATAAAAATTGAAAAATGGATATGTGTAACTATGTTGTAATAACAATTTGTGTAACTTACATGCCACTTACTGATATATTAAGAGGATGAGAAAAAAAATATACACCATTGGCTGTCATTTTAAGTATAGTATATATGATTAATTTGCTGTGTGTAGTCTGAGACAGAAGTTCATATGGTTTGTTGAAGAATGGAAAAGTTCTGTCGATGAAAAGATAGTTGAATATGTGTTGTTTGGTGGTTTAATGACCAATCCTGTGAAGTCATATCATGCACATGGTGTTGTTTTCTTTTCAGGTTTAAACATGTTCAGTCCATGCAAGCAACAAGAGATCTCTCTATTCACCAATGGCTCCTTGCTAGGTAAAATCTAATCTGCAAATAGACTGATTTTAGAATTTTGAACTTATTTAGATATTATTAAATATAATTGTGGAGGTATTTAAAAAATTACTTAGTCTCACTTATTAAAATTAATTTGGTAGTGTTCTTATAGACTATAGAGGTCTTTTTGAAAAATCACCAAAACATGTTTGCATCAGTTTTTAACAAGTACAAACGCATTTTTTTTAATACTTTTCAAAACAATTTCATTCACAACAAGAATTTCTTTCTTCTGCTCAACGGGAGTTTGCCCAACGCTGCAATTAAAACAAACATAGTCAAAATAAATTTTGCTCAAGGTAAAATCTATTTCTAATTTACTTTGATTATAATTGATTTCTACAGTATTGATTTTGGACATTTAAAACAAAAATGCTAGATGGACACCACATCATTCACTAATGTATAAAAAAAAATTATAATCAAAATTAAATCCATTTCTAATCTTACGAGATGTGGTGCATGATTATCAAGTCACAAAAGCCAAGATCAATCCAATAAAAATTTTCGAGTCTTGAAGTAGTACTGCACTACTAGTAGGTTGCCCTAGTATTATGGACATTTCTCCCAATATTAATGTTTGTACGAGGTGATTCAAAATTCAAAATCCCTATAGTTGTGCTTTTTTTTTAAAAGAGATGCTGACCACACATCCCCTGACAACCTCCTCCTATATATGTCTCTGTCAAATGACATTAGTGTTACTCCCCATACAATGCATAAACGACACGCGTTTGCTCTCATCATAACAATACGACAATAAAGTACAAAACAATTATCAATGAGCTGCTGGGGTCACTTGAAGACTTACACACATCTCCCTGTCACATTCCATTCATTCAATGGATGGTACAAGACATCCAAATAAGTTCAGAGTTGAATGATAGATTTTTTTTGAGAAATGATACAAAAAGTTGGCTTCTTAAAAAATTTATTTTCATTTGATTTATGATAAAAATTAATTTAATATTTAATTAATAATTTATATATAGTTAATTAATTATTTTTTATTTTAATATTTAATATGTAATTAATTATATATAAATTATTAGTTAAATTAATTTAATACTTAATTAACTTTTTTCATAAATCAAATAAGGATATTTTTCTTTAAACCATATAGGTTATTCTCTCATTTTTTGCTTTCTTCTAATTGCCAATATAGCTACAATTTAACTTTTTAATTGATTCTTTAATTTTTTACTAAAATTTTAATTATTTATAACAAATAAAAATGATGAGGATTGAAGAATAATTACAATAAAGAAATATAGTAATTATATTGTGAAATATGGTTATTTTGTTAAAAACAAATAAAGAGGCAGAAATTTTAATAAAATAACCACTCTTCATAATAGAATAATCATATTCATGATCTGATTATTCCAATATGAGAAAAAAAAATTACGCATAAGAAGGTAGAGAATCATGTGACTTAAAAAACTTTAACCTTTTAAAGATGAACACAAAGGTTCAAACAGATTTCCTAAAAGTATTTCTTAGAAGGTTTTAAAAAGCAGTCCTGCATCAATTTTATTCTCATAAATCTCTCCCAGACTCTCATTCAAGTCATCAAATAACATCTTCATCCCACTTTAATTTTTTTAAATAGTATAGATAAGTCTACTTTAATGCTTATGAGAAGTTTGAAATTCTTATACGGACTTTATCTTCACAAATTTTTCACATTCAAGTTATTGAATAATAAGTTGATAATTTTTTTTTGAATGGTCCAAATAAATCAATCTTAGAGTCTATGAAAACTTTGTAATAATAAAGTTTGTATAAATATCATTACTCTTAAAAAAATTCTTCATGTGATACCTTTAAGTTGACTTAATTGTACGTGGAATTAGTTGGCTGAACCTTTATGTCATAGGTTCTTTAATTAGTTAATTGATTCCTTTAACTAATTGACACTAAACCATAAATTCTTCATCCTTCAATTCGATCCCTGGATTCTTAAACCTGAAATCTTGGTATGGCTTGATCTTCAAATATCTCTTTGCACCTTTACCGAACCTTCTTGAAAGTTGTGAAATATCTTCAAGTTGTTTCTTCATTATTGATCACAACAAATATTTCTCTAGTTTATTCCTTCCATTTTGATGATAGAAAATATATTCTATGTTTGGTCTTCTTCTCTTGATCAAATACTAATTGAAGTATGCGTTTAGTTTAGATTTTGTAAATTGAATTTTGAGTGAAAATGTAATCACACTAAATGAGATCAAAAGGCAACAAAGAAAAAACTGAGTAAGAGAAAAGCATGTGATTGTAGAAATAAAAGCATAACTGTTGGAGCAAATGGGGACCACGATCTAGAATTAGAGGACCACAGTAGCAGAGTTCTATCCTCTCTATTGAACGTTAGAAGGGATGGAAGCTTACATTTAATTTCTGAACGTTAGAAGGTAATTATGGTCAAGATGAGTAGCTGAGCAATGATTTTTGACAATAGCTCCCCCATCTGCAACAGGAAAGCAACCTTCAATCGCTTCCTCTCAAACCCGAGTTTGGGAATGAAATCCTATTCAGATTTAATGCCCGTGACTTTACCTAAACATGTTGTTGAGACTTCAAAATCCGTTTATAATTGAGAATAGGCGTTTGGGTTACGCAAACGCCCACCCAAACACACTTTAAAATGTAGAAATAAGATCATAAAACTTTGGTATGACACTATGAAAAATAGTATTCGAAAGAATTTAAAATAAATTGGGTGTATCACATCAAATACTAGAGTAAAATATAACTGTATATTGGGTACTTTATTTATTTATTTATCGTTTTTATTCAATAGATATGGATCAATCACCAGAAAATCTCTGCGTGTAAGTTATCTTGGACCGAACTTCCATTTCAATTGACCCAGAAATCAGTTTTTTGATTGACTATGAAGGAAATTCCATTTTTCCACCAAAAGAAATTAATTTTCAGTTTTTTTTTTTTTTTTAATGATCAGGTTGCTCTTTTCCTTTTCTTTCCTCCAAACCCATTTCAATTGTTATGGGATGTTTTCAGCTTAGGAATCTTTTCTCTTTTTATGCTTTAATTACTTAAAGTGCAGTTATATTATATCATCATCTCATAGGTCTATATATAGGTGAATTGAACAAACAAACTACAATTTTTTTTAGGAAACAAATCAGTTTCTTCATTTAGTTGCTCCATAACTTTATTCTAATTATTATTGTAATGATAACTAGTAATAAAGGTAGCTAGAATTATAGTACTGTATTGTCATTAATGAAGTTGTAGCTCGTAGCTTTTTTTACCTGTTTAGGGTAAATGGGAAGTGTAATTTTCTTTTTGGTGTAGTTTGAGAAATATTTTTTAAGTTGGTGTAGTTTGAACGGTGAGTTGTGAGCCATGATCATAACTTGTGGCCACGACTTAGGGTTAACTCTTTTTTAATTTTTTTTCTTATCAAAGTAGTGACTATAGGCTACAACTTTTTAATTTTAGGATACGACTTAATTATATTACTCCACCATAAAAATATAACCTACACTTCAAAGGTTAAAAACCCATAATAACCTGCAGTTCTTGCTAACTAATAACTAGCTTAATCCTAACCACGCTACTTTCTTGTGCACCTTGGACTTCTGGATTGGCAAACCTCACCTTCTTGCAAGCTTTTGGTGACGGCGGAGAGGTACTAGGTAGTATAATTGGCCCGCTCAGCAGTTTGGTGTTTGGCTGAAGATGCAGGAGGACTGGTATAGTGAGTCAGATACTGCATGGCCAAAAAATTCTATCCAAACCTGCTGAACTTTGATGGGCGTTATGTATTCAAGGATTTTCCATCGGTTTTCATGATCTTGACTACGTTTTCGTGCAGCACCAAGCAATTTCCCATGGCTTTTCTTTGGTGGTTGCTAATTAGTATGGGCAAGATGTAGTTTAGTATATTGTTTTAAGTGCATCTTTTTTCACTTCTCTGAATGCAAGAGAAGGAGCTTTGAAACCGTGCATTATTTAATACAAGTGGCTATAATTCTATGGTGGATTGCAGCATATACGTCGTGGCATAGAGCCACTTTGATATTTAAAAAAAACAAAGAACTACTACAAGTGACCACGATTTACTAAGGGTAACCCCTAAGTGCCACCACTTACTACAAGTCGTGATTACAAACCACAACTCACGATCAAACTATATCAATCATTTAAAATTAATATTTCTCAACCTATACAAAAAAAGGAATTACACTTCACATTTACCCTCAAACACGTAAAAAAAGCCTTTTGAGTTAAACAAATTTTCACTTTGGGGTTGTTTTTGCCACATTGGTGCCCAATTTTGTGTCATGTGAACTAACACAACTCATGAGAGCGAGCCACGTGTAAATCATGTAGGAATACAAATTTAAAAACACTTTAAATATATATTCTCTTGAATATAAATCAATCATATATTGCCTAGCATATTGGTATGATGTGTGCTTGTCATGCTCCATAGTGGATTTGAACTCAACAACTTGAAGATATATAAGGGGGGAACTTTTGAGTGTTGAACCAAGGTAAATATTCAAACTAGGACTGAGCTCTATATTAGTGTATGAAAGTTCATATTTTACAATAGAATTACAGCATACATATGATACGAATAAGATGATAACTAACAGTTCACCAAATCACATGCAACAAGAAACACAAATTTAACATGCACTTCTCCAATATCAAGCATTTGACCATGTAATGTCCAGCCCACCCCATTGATCTTGGGGCACACCCAAGGCTTTCCACACAGCCTTGGAGGCATCAACAATGTTGTTGGGACAGGGAGGTTGGTAATCATGGTCTGCATCACATCCCCTGGTTGAGTCACATTCATCAACCACCATGGCCACCACACTTCGACCATTGGCACTTATGGTGATGTTGTTCAGGCACCTGCTCTTGTTGTTGAACCATCCTGTGGACAGTGCCACCACGGGTGTGTTATCAGAATGGTACTGGTTGTCACATTCTGAAGGGCCACCACCATCTCCACCCTTCTGGAAACTATTAAGGGTGAGATATGCCTTGGTATGTGTAGACACTGATGGGGAACATTCATACGTTTTGTACATCTTTCCTTGTACACAGCAGTCAGAATCATTCTCTTGGTTGCACTGTCCTGCAGGGGCCTTCTTTCCTCTAATTCTGCCACTTGGGCGGCATGTTTGAGCTTCAGAATACAAACAACTTGCTAAAATGAGAGTGACCAATAAAAGAAAGGAAGCATTGGAGCAAAAGCTCTTCATTCTGTCTATGCACCTATCTGTTTCTCCTCTTAGTTGTTCTTCTGAGTGCTTGATGCATGGATGGGGATTTTAAGGGGTACATATAGAAGTTTATTTCCACATCAAGTAAATCATTTGATTTGGCTATGACATAACAAGCGTATCCACCACAGCACTATAGGATTGTTTTTGGGGTCAAAGGACAAGTCCTTGTTTAGCCAATGACAACTACAGCATCTAGTAGTTGCTCTTTTAACAATTTTAAACTGCTGAGGAATGTGGATGATTTATTGAATTTCATGCTATGTGGTTTCAGTAAAAAATTGATAACTACAGCATACAGATTAATTAGTTCTTTATTCAATTGGTTCAGGGGACTACTAAATTGGAATCAACTATCAAAATCAGAGGCAATGTCCTGGAACGTTGGGAACTGAAATTCCAATTCCAATCATGCAAAGGTTATGTTGGATTTTGAACACAAACTAGTAATTGTTATAATTATATATTAACAGGTTTATATCTTATATAAAGTTAGTTTAATGGTCATCAATGAGTAACATTCTCGGCCATGGTCGCTGATTCATTTTAAAATGATTTAAATAGCTTGAGAAAACAAGAATGATTACAAGAAATAATAAGAGCAAAATTGCTGTCTCCATCAGAAAAACAAATAACAAATTCACAGTTAACCTGCATAGGTAGTTTTCTCTTCTAGACAGATTCGTCCTGCCGTATCTGCAACTTCAGTGTGTCTTTGCTGCCTAAGATGTTTTATGCACAAGGTTTGAAAGCTCCTGGTCTTTTGTCTCTTTGTGATCACTAAAATGTTATTTTCCAAACCTTGGATAAGTTACTATATATTAACTTAAAAGGGAATGAAATAAAAAATCCTAGATATATTGTCATTTCCATTTGCCAGTACCAAGCAGCTTATTGCATTTGAGGCTATGATATTCCTTCATTTTTATCTCCATCATTTAGTTATGTTGCATATGTGAAGGACCCGCTCTTCACAGAACCATTAATTTCACCTTATGTTTAATTTAGATTTAATTAAGAGCGGAGGCATCAAGAATAGAATTGAATTGAATTGAATTTAGCTTATTGCATAAACAAGCTAAGTTCATATTTTATAACTTTAGCCGAAAATATATGTTATTCATTGATGACCATTTAACTAACTTCTGGCTCTCTTATAAATTCTAGATCAAGAATATTGTTTCATATAGATTACCAATATTCATTACCAGGAATTAATATTGCTAAATTTATTATTCAAATAAAACACAAGTATGATTTTACTCCAAGCATATACAAATTCTAATATTTAAAAATGTTGTGAGACATATATAAAACCATTATTGGGCCTACACCTAAGAGTATAAACTTTACGAGTGTTGGTTAGTATATTCTGCTTAATATTAGTAGAATAAAATCAATATTATGATAACAATTTCAAAATTTATTCTATTTCAAAATATGTTAAGTACAGTAAATTAAAAGAAAACTGGTTGTGCTGGCAATGGAACGCAGACTGATATGTCATAGTGAGGCTAACATGTAGCTGCATAAGTTTGACTTGTTAGTTATTATAACAAGCACAAATTCGTGTTCAAAATCCAACATATAGCTCGCATGGTTGGAATTGGAATTTGAGTTCTTAAACGTTGGAAGAACACGAGCATTGCTTTTGATATTGATAGTATATGTTCATTAATTGAATAAGTAACTTGTTCCTAACCTTTTGTATGCTTTATGGCATTCAATTTCTGTTGAAACACGGCAGCAAGAAATTTATTAAATTATCCACTTTTCGCAACCGTTTTAAAGGATTAAAGGTAAAGCCTTAAAAAATCAACTATTAGATGCTGTAGTTGTCATTTCAGCTAAACACGTACGGCAGTGTAGAACTCATTGCTTGACCCAAAAACAAACCTTTATTTCTGTGGTGGACATGCTTGTTATTTCATAGCCAAAAGATTTACTTCACCAGGAGAGAGTAGACCTCTATATATACCCATTAAAATCTCCATCTATGCATCAAGCACTCAGAAGAACAGCAAAGAGGATAAACATATAGTTGCATAGACAGAATGAAGAGTTTTTCCTCCAAAGCTTCCTTTCTTTTATTGGTCACTCTCATTTTAACAAGTTGTTTGTATTCTGAAGCTCAAACATGCCGCCCAAGTGGCAGAATCAGAGGAAAGAAGGCCCCTGCAGGACAGTGCAACCAAGAGAATGATTCTGACTGCTGTGTACAAGGAAAGATGTACAAAACATATGAATGTTCCCCATCAGTGTCTACACATACCAAGGCATATCTCACCCTTAATAGTTTCCAGAAGGGTGGAGATGGTGGTGGCCCTTCAGAATGTGACAACCAGTACCATTCTGATAACACACCCGTGGTGGCACTGTCCACAGGATGGTTCAACAACAAGAGCAGGTGCCTCAACAACATCACCATAAGTGCCAATGGTCGAAGTGTGGTAGCCATGGTGGTTGATGAATGTGACTCAACCAGGGGATGTGATGCAGACCATGATTACCAACCTCCCTGTCCCAATAACATTGTTGATGCCTCCAAGGCTGTGTGGAAAGCCTTGGGTGTGCCCCAAGATCAATGGGGTGGGCTGGACATTACCTGGTCATCAGATGCTTGATATTGTTGAACTGCATGTTTGTGTTTCTTGTTGTAAGTGATTTGGTGAACTTTTATATATTTATCATCTTATGTGTATCATATATATGTTGTGATCATTCTATTGTAAAATATGAACTTTTATACACTAATGCTATTATTCATAGGGCTCAATCTTAGTTTAAATATTTATCTCTGGTACAACACTCCAAATTTTCCCTTATAAGTGATCATCCCTAAGAGACATATGTGTATCAAAATGACGACCTACTTCTGTATTCAATTGGTTGAGGAAACAGCAAAAGAACCTGTCAGTGGCCGTGTAATGTAACGATGAGAACTAAATTATCCTTCATAAAATATAGCTCCCCTTTATATTATTCCCTTATCCATTGCGTTGACATTTTATGAACAAGAATCTTCAGACTCCAAATTTTTAATATAGAAAAATGGAAGATATTAATAAATCCCAACACATTTTCTAATTAATGCCTTTAAGTATGATCTTTTTTTATTTTTTTTTATTTTGGCCTTTCTTTAAGTATGATATGATGCATAGGCAAGAACTTGAAGCATCACAGTTCTTTGGCGACTGATTATTAAGGTCTTTAAGCTAGCGAAAGTTGTGTTGATTCATTCATAAGAAATAGAGAACTTCACACTTTTGGGAGTAAACTAATTATTTAATACTAATTTAAGTTTTAGCATAATTTTATGAGATGTCACCTAAGAGAGATAACCTCATATTTAAATAACTGTCTTATATGAGAAGTCATACATAACCCCAACTTGATTGTAAATTATTTCTAGAGTTAATGCATTAGATTCTAAAATTGCGAATCCCTCAAAACTCAAAAGTATTCATAATTTCTTTTTTTATCTTATCTTATATAGAGAGATTATTAATAATTGTGTTCGTCATTGTTAATTGATGGAACGAGTCTATTTTGACTCATCTATTTATAAATATGAAAGTGTAAAGACAAACAAATTCAACGTTGTATGAGTTGACCTCAACTTAAGCCCTACATCAGTGTAAGACTTAATTCATTTACACCACTCAATAATTTTGTTTTGAGTATATTTTTTGTCAATCTAACCGTTAAATTATAATTACCCATCATGTTAATCATTTGTGTCAAATTTTAAAAAAATTAAATATCAATAAAAATATAATCAAATAGTTCATATTTTTATATATTTCAATAGTTTATATTACATTAATCTTGATGTATATCAATGAGTCACAAAATAATTTTGGATTAATATGAAATTTTATAGGTAAAATTTACATGATAGAAACTTTCAATCTAATGGTGAATTTTGTGAAAAAATTATTTAATAAAAAGTTATTAAGTGGTGTAAAAGTGATCAACACCAATTTAAGTTGATCCCTCATATATATATATATATATATATATATATAATGAAATTGGAATGGCAATTAAAGAAAGGAGACGAGGAGGACAATTCATGTGGGTGAACATTATCTTCACCCAAAAAAAAAATGTGGCTGAAAGCTAGTGCAAGGGCTTGAAAATTATTTCCAAACCCTTTTCTGCTGTGATATGATTCTATCTCTGTTTATCTGTTCAATTTAAAATTTTAAACAAGCCCAAAAACTAGTCCAAAATTAAACAGCTTGGCCATCCCTTGCATGATTACAATATTAAAGAATTGTGCCTAAATAAATATGATGATTTTGGTTCCATTTCAACGAGGGATAAAAGTTTGTCATTATCTGTAATTTTAAAAAAAAAAAAAAACAAATGGGACAAAGGACACTTCAATTTAACTGTTGTGTATTGTTAATGCACTTTCAAAGCTTAAGATTCATTTCATACAATGAACATTTCAATAAATTCATCCCATCTAAAATTATATGTCACTAGCCATTTAACAAAAGAGGAAAAAGAAAGTGTAGCATAGTTGAACTGTAAGTCACTTGTCAATAGGTCAATATTAAAAGTAGCTAAGCGCATGCTCCATCAACAAAAACAAAGGTATATGAAAAGTTCACATTTACATTAGATTGACTATATAAGATACACATAGGACGATGATGTAAAGGTAAAATATGAAAAATAGCAGAAAAAATCACAGACTACAAGCTCACTGAACACATACAAAAAGAAACAGAACATGCATCCACTTCTACAGAATTAAGCATCCAACCATGTAATATCAAAGCCACCCCATTCATTAGGGGGAATGCCTAAGGCTTTCCACACAGCCCTTGAGGCATCCACAATGTTGTTGGGACAGGGAGGTTGATAGTCGTGGTCTGCATCACATCCCCTGGTTGAGTCACATTCATCAACCACCATGGCCACCACACTTCGACCATTGGCACTTATTGTGATGTTGTTCAGGCACCTGCTCTTGTTGTTGAACCATCCAGTGGACAGTGCCACCACGGGTGTATCATCAGAATGGTACTGGTTGTCACATTCTGAAGGGCCACCGCCATCTCCGCCCTTCTCAAAGCTGTTAAGAGTGAGATAGGCCTTGTTGTGGCTAGATACGGGTGGTGAACATTCATAGGTTTTGTACATTTTTCCTTGTACACAGCAGTCAGAATCATTCTCTTGGTTGCACTGTCCTGGAGGGGCCTTCTTTCCTCTGATTCTGCCACTTGGGCGGCACTTTTGAGCTTCAGAGTGCAAACAACTCGTTAAAATGAGAGTGACCAATAAAATGAAGGATGCTTTGGAGCAAAACCTCTTCATTCTGTCAATGCACCTCTTTGTTTCTCCTCTTTGTTGTTCTTTGGATTGTTTGATGCATGGATGGAGATCTTAACGGCTATATATAGAGGTCTCCTGATGAAATAAAATGGTTTAGCTTTGATTTGAAAGAACAAGCTTATCACCACTGTAGTATAAGTTTGTTTTTGGGTCAAGCAATGAGTTCTACACTGCCGTGTTTAGCCAAAATGACAACTACAGCATCCTTACAACGTTGAGAACTCAAATTCCAATTCCAATCATGGAAACGTTTATGTTGGTTTTTTTTTGGTTGAAGTTTATGATGGATTTTGAACACAAACTTGTGCTTGTTATAATAAATAACAAGTCAAACTTATGCAGCTACGTGTTAGCCTCATATTATGAAATTTCAGTCTACGTTCCAGTGCAGCACAACCAGTTTTGCTTTACTTGATTAGTGAGTCTCTCATTAAGCATTACTGTACTTAACATATATGCGAAGGGAAGAAAATTTGAAATTGTTATCACTGTATCGATTTTATTCTAATAATAAAAGATGGTATGTTTAGAAACTAGAACTTGTATATGCTTGAAATAAGATCATATTGCTGCTTGGTGTCTTATTATTTGGATAATAACATGTGTAACATTCTTGGTATAGATACAAATTATTGGTTTCTTGAACTTGAATAGTGCCAAGAAGTTAGTCTTATAATGATCAATAAATAACATTCTCGGCCCTGCTCGCTAATTCATATAAAAATGACCTAAAGCCTGAAAAAACAATAATGATAACAAGACATAATAAAAGCAAAGTTGCAGTCTCCATGAGAAAACAAATAAAATATTCAGCAGACTTAGTGTAAATACCAATTGGCCTGCAATGAATTTTCTTGCCGCATCTGTAACCTCAGTATCTCGTTTGCTGACAAAAGATGCTTTTTCTTTTTTTTGGTCTATATTGATATAGGTTATGTAAAGGAAGACAACTCTCTTCTTTTCCTAACTTATTCTTTCAGGATTAGATATCATATTTTTACGTTCACAGGGTTGAAAAAACAATGGTCTTTTGTGTCGTTATAATCACCAAAATTTTATTTTCTAAATCTTGGATATACGTTACTGTAAACTTCAAAGGAACCAAAACAAAAAATGTAACTGTGTGGCTTGTTGCACAAAGAAGCAAAATGTCCTAAAGGATACTCCTTCTTATTTAAATATTCAATTATTTATGTTGTAAATGTGATTATGCTTCTACAGGTTGTTTGGACTCTAGTGACTTCACTGGCAACTCAAGTTTCATGGGGTGCTTTACAGCTCCATTTCATATGTATTATTAAGGGCTCAGTGCTTTGAATTATCCTTCCTAAATTAGCTTCCTTCTATAGTTTTCCCTTATCCATTGCTGAGAGATTGAGAGAAATTAGTTCTTTGACTTTGATGTATATGAACCAAAATCTTCAGACTCCACATCTTGGATATATAAAAATGGAATATATTAATAAATACGTTCCAATTTTTTTTTATATATAATTGATAAATAAATTTTCGAAGGCCCAAGAGCTGTTACTCAAGTGGCACCAGGTTCCTATGGAATCTCACTTGAACTGCATGAGTTTCCTTTGGGGACTACTTGATACCCTCCCCTCTACCACGTCTTCGAACCTCCTTTGTAACAAAAATAAAAATAAATTAAATGTAGGCAAGGCATGTAAATTCTTTTCAAATACTTTTCTGCTGTGATATCATGCTATCTCTGTTTATCTGTTCAACTTAAACAAGCCAAAGAACTATTCCAAAACTAATACAGCTTGGTTGTCCTTTGCATGATTACAAGACTAATACAGCTTGGTTGTCCTTTGCATGATTACAAGATTACAGATTGACCACTAATTTTTTTACCAAGTAAGAATTGGGCCTAAATAAAAATGATGATTTTGCTTTCATGTCAGAGAGGGATTGAAGTTTAACATTATCTTTAATTGACAAACCAAACAAAAGGGAAAAGGGGACACTTTTAATTGTGATATTTTGTCAGCAAGTTGGAAGATAACTATTGCATCTTCACAATGCACTTCCAAAGCATAAGATTCATTTTATACTATGAGCGTTCCAATAAATTCATCCCATCTAAAATTTATATGCCATTATTCATTGACCCCAAAGAGGAAAAAGAAAGAATATCAAAGTTGAACTGTAATTCAATGGTTAAATTAATATAAAAAGTAGCTAAGACCATGCTGTATGAACAAAAGCAACGGCATATGAAAATTTCACATTTTACAGTAGATCGACTATATAAGATACACATAATATAAGATGATGAAAAGGTAAAGTATGAAATATAGCAGAAAAAATCAAGAGACTAGGAGCTCACTGAACTCATACAAAGAGAAACAGCACATGGATTAAACATCCGACCATGTAACATCCAACCCACCCCATTGATTCAGGGGCACGCCTAAGGCTTTCCACACAGCCATTGAGGCATCAACAATGTTGTTGGGACAGGGAGGTTGATAGTCATGGTCTGCATCACATCCCCTGGATGAGTCACATTCATCAACCACCATGGCCACCACCCTTCGACCATTGGCCCTTATGGTGATGTTGTTGAGGCACCTGCTCTTGTTGTTGAACCATCCAGTGGAAAGTGCCACTACAGGTGTGTCATCAGAATGATACTGGTTGTCACATTTTGAAGGGCCATCGCCATCTCCACCCTTCTCGAAGCTGTTAAGAGTAAGATATGCCTTGGTGTGGCTAGACACGGGTGGTGAACATTTGTATGTGGTATACATTTTACCCGGCACGCAGCAGACAGAATCATTCTCTTGGTTGCAATGCCCTGAAGAGGATTTTCTTCCTTTAACTCGGCCACTTGGGTGACATTTTTGAGCTTCAATATACAAACAATTTGTTAGGAGGAGAAAGACCAATAGAAGAAAGGATGTCTTTGAGAAGAAACTCTTCATTGTCTGTGCACCTTTTTTTCTCTCCTTTGTGGTTGTTCTTCTGTGTGCTTGATGCAAGAATGGGAATTTTAATGGGTATATATAGAGGATGTTGGTCAAGTAAGTTGTTTGTCTCTATTATGTAGACCACTGCAGTACTACAGGTTTGTTTTTGGGTCAGCTTGAGTTTTACACAACCGTGTTTAGCCAAAATGTAGTTGATTGTCAAGGGAACTAAGGCTTTAGAAACAATAAAAAAAATTGGTGGGTTTTATGCTGCAGTGTTTCTTTACAAAATGACAATGACAGCATCCCAAAGTCAGGACCCGCTTCTGTTTTCAATTGGTTGAGGAAACAACTAAAAAACATGTCAATGGCTGTGTAATGCAACGATGAGAACTAAAATTCCAATTCCACGCTTGTAATTCTAGTTAGAATACAAACTTCTGGGGGTTATTGCCAACAACAGATGACTCATGATTTTTTCAACTTATGGTTAGTAATATGCAGATGTTGACTACATGCACCACTTTTTCCCTATATTACGAAAAATTTAGCTACATTTTAAGCCAAAAAAAATAAAAAAAAACCCAGCTTTGGTTTAATTCATCAGTACCAATGTCAACGATAGTTTAATTACTGAATGACTAGCAAAAATTTCGAGGTTGAGACTTGTGATCGTACTATCAATTTTACTGATATAAGACAACAGGTTATAAAACTAATAATTATATTTTATATTTGATATATTTTTTTTCTGGTTGTTCTATCAGAATAAATAGCGGAATCGTACCAGAAATTTACTCTCTGCATCATAGAGATCTATGTATACCATTCTCTTCAAGGTTACTAATTCATTTGAAGAAGAGCTACCGTAGTGAAGAAAAAAAACAACAATGATCGTGAAAATTGAGTATTTTTCTTCATTAGATTAAAGAAACAAATAATGATTTCAGTTGGCTTGTTTTATGGATGACCTCCCTGTATCATGGGAATATCTGATTGGGTATTTGCGAGTTTCAAAGAATCATTGGCCTGCATATATTGGATCCTCCTCAAATCAGAATCTGCAATCTTGGAATCTCATTTACTGCCCTTTTTCAAGCACCTATCTATAACAAGGTTAATTACTATTATAATTTAAGGGGAAAATAGAATAATAATCTGCCAGAACATGTGTTCATTTTCACCTATCAATGCATGATTGTTATTTCTTTTTTCTTTTCTTAATCCCGTTTGTATTAGTTTTTTTTGGAGTAGAAGTGCTTTTTTGAAGTAATAAAAATATTTTTTTTAGAAGCTAAAAAGTTCAAACTTTTAAAAAAAGCACTTCGTGTGCTTTTTTGTTACACATTAAGTGCTTTTTTTAAAAGCTTGAACTCTTTAACTTCTAAAAAAAGTATTTTTATTACTTCAAAAAAGCACTTCTATTCTTAAAAAAGCTAATACAAACGGGCCCAAAGCTTCTAAAAAAAGTACTTTAATTACTTCAAAAAAGCACTTCTACTCTTAAAAAAGCTAATACAAACGGGCCCTATACCTTCTTCTTTTTTCAGACAATTTGTGAAATAACCAAATGAAACACAAGAAGGGGGGTTGAATTGTGTTTCTTAACCCTTTTTTGATAATAAAAGATTTTCCTTTTCAAAAGAAAGTAGAACACAGCGAAAGAGACAGTTTAACAAGCAAGGTGCTTAGGACTAACACCACTTAGTCCTAATGGACTCCAAGGGTTTCGAAAAGACTTTTAATAAAATAGTTAACACGTTCTAAAACCAAATAAAAAGATCTTTGTTAATAAACACAATGGAAAACCCCAGAGGTTAGTGAAAATAATAAAGCACACTAGAAGAGAGGAGAAGCTTACACACAAGATTTATCCTGGTTCACTCTTATCAACCAAGAGCTACGTCCAGTCCCTTCAACAAGAAGGATTTTCCAACTAATCTTTTTCACGATTACAAGTATTATGCACCTCTTCAGGTAACAAGTATTTTCAACCTCTTCAGGTTCTATCTCACAAGTATTCTTTTACACACAGCCTCTTCAGGCTTACAAGGCTTAAGATGAATAGATGAAAGAAGATGAAAGCTTGAGTTGAAACTCACTAACAAATGAGAATAGACAATAGAAATCTCAAGGCTTTTTCTTTTTACACGAATATGGAAGTAAAGCTTTTTAGACTATTGAAGGATGCTTCGGCAAAAGATCTCTATCCTTCAAGTGCTGCTTCTTCTCTTTTATAAGTAAGAACAAATTTGAGCAGACTTCATGGGCTAGATCGTCCAACGGAAATATTTATTACCGTTCTGAGTAGCATTAAATGCATCTACAGGAAAAGTGCTGAACTCCTTCTGACGGTGACTTTTATTCTCTGAGATTTCCAATCAATGAAAACAAAAGTCCTGATTTGTCTAAGATAGCAGACGGTTTCTTATTTGCAGATCTTTGTAGTTGTTAGACAATGTCAGCAAAAGTGGCTTAGTTGACTTCTTCTGTCGCCGTGAGCTGTCAGAGTTCTTTTCTAGCATTTAATGAGGAACAGTTCTTCATTTTTGAAATTTTACTTGGACGAGAGCTTGAACTTGAACTTTGAAAGAGTGAGTTAAGTCCGAGCTTTGGCAGACAGATCGTCTTGGACGAACTAATAAAAAGTAACAGTATATGCATACAAGTATTGGACGCACCAATAGTAAAAGTATATAATACATTCATTGGACCCATGAAGAGTTATAGCACATTGGACGCACGAGAAGTTATAGCATATTGGACGCACAACCAGTAGCGAATTGTTAAAACTATTGTCGAAACACTTACTTGTTCAAACTAAATAAATATTTTTGTTATCCTCAAAACTTAACAGGGAAAGCTTATAGCTTTTAAGAAATTAGAACTTAAACCTTTTTATAAGAAATTGGTTTCAACAATTTGGACTTATATCATGCACTTAAGATCTATGGAATGCTTAATTTATTAGTTCCATTCAACATTGCAATATATGCTTCGTGTAACTTAATTTTATATGATTGGAGAAATAATCAACACTCCTAATGTATGCTTGGTGAGATTTTAACTTATTATATCATAAATAGTACTTTACATTGATAATTGTCAAACTGGTATACCACAATGTTCAATCAAACCGCTAGATTGCAAAGGAAAAATAAACTTGTTAAACAAATAATCCAACTGTCTTATTTTGACAGAAGAATTATGTCTTTTGAGCTTGGTATCTCTATATAACACCCTGATGCCTATACTCTCCTGCAGATCATCATTGAAAGATAAAAGAAAGAGATGATGAAAGTCCAAATTTGTTCAAACACTTTTGAAACCATTCTCTTTCTTCTAATTCTTGTAACAAGCTGGTTGAGCATTGAAGCTGATACCTGCAGGCCTAGTGGAAAGATAAGGGGAAAAAAGCTTCCTCCACTACAATGCAATCAAGAGAATAACTCTGAATGCTGCATACAAGGCAAGCTTATCATACAAGTGTTCCCCCACCAGTGTCTGACTGCACAAAGGCAATCCTAACACTCAATAGCTTTGAGAAGGGTGGCAGTGGAGGTGTACCATCAGAATGTGACAATAAGTTTCATTCAGACGACACCCCTTATAGCATTATCAACTGGATGGCTAACAAATAAACAGAGTTGTTTGAACAATACCATCAATTAGTTACTGGTCCGATGCTTGATATACATATACCAATACAAAAATTCAGTAAATTTTCTTGCTCATAAAAAAATTGATGTAATTTTACAGGATTATAATTTTTTTTCATAGGGATTGGTCTATTTTTTTGTTTTGCAAGGGTCTAACATGTCTAAGTCAATGTAGTAACTAATATTTAAGTAGGAAAGTGATATAAAAGAGTGATGTTTTCAGTTTTGATGTGCAAATGACGCTATCGATCTAAAGTAGTGGTTTTCCTTAATTTAGTGTTGGCATGTCTGTTTTAGTCTTTCAGATTTTTCACGTTGGCAAATGGGCGTTTAATAGAAGCAACAAAAAACAAATTACTTTGGATAAAAGTGCATTGAAATCCGTGCAATTGGTGTTGGCCATGGTGTGAATCTAAAATACAAACACACCTGAAGTTTGAGTACTAGTTAACTAGTGTCACGGTTCTGCTATATCTACTAGGTTTTCTTTCTTTCATTTTCTTGTATTACTCTCTACTCATTTGTGTCTATCTAATGTATGTGTTGATCAGTATTGGGCGTAAGAAAAATAGTCTGCCTTTGTCAATTCCAAAAATTGATATTGATTCAATTTTTAATACTTTGTTTGAAGTACTTATGGTTTATTGGCATAGCAGCAACATCTGCAGAGTTCAAAAGATGTAGTCATTTTACATGGGATAATTCTATTGATTTTGAAAATTTGAAACTAAGGGTTTCTACTTTTGTCCATAATCACCAACAAGAAAATAATACAAGTACCGAATAAATTAAACAACACTCAGATAGCTGGTTAACATTCTCATAATATTGAATAAAAGATCTGAATACTAAAGTTACCCAAAAGCCAACAAGAAACCCAAATATTCAAGTTTCATAAAGCAAACTATAGTTTTCCTTCCCACCCTTGTGTCTTATCCTCTTTATTATATTGGTGACGTTAATTTGCTAACAATGAGTCAGTAGCTGAATGGTTACCAGCGTAAGGTTCCATTTGAATAAATAATTTATATAAGTATTTATTTAAATAGAACTTATTTAATAAGTTTTACTTGAATAAGTACGGTTTAAAATAAATTAAATAATATTTAGATAAATATTTTAATACGTGTTTTTCATAAATCATTTGAAATAAGTATTGTGTATTTGAGGGATATGCTATGAATTATATTAATTCCTTAAGGTTAATTTTGTCAAAAGTTATTATAAAAACAACTAACACCTAAGTTATTTTTAGCTTTCACAAAGGCTTATTTTTATAAGTTTGAAATCTTAGGTTATAAAAGAAGCTCAAAACAACTTATAAGAGTTTCATAAGCTGTTTTAATAAGTTCATCCAAATAAAATAAAAACACTTTATAAGTACTTATTATAATAGATAAGTTTGCACATAAGCCTACACTACTGCATATATGACATTTGACAACATTTAGTTAACAACATGTGTTAAAATGTTGTAAATACTAATAACTAAAGTAAATTTTGTAACATTTATTAAGCAAATGCTGCTATTGCCTAAACGTATTTATCATTCTTAGACAATCTCCACGAATAATTCAACATCTTCAGTGAATTAATCACAATAGTTCATTCGGCGATGCGCTGAAGGTAAAACTACCAAACCTCAAAAACACCTCAGATTCTCTCGCAGTTTTCTCAAGAACTAAACACTCCATAACACCTCTTATTAAGCTTAAAACCAATTCCATATTTTCTCCTTTTGCAGAGCTTGATTCTTTGCGCGAGTGCTTGCGAGAGAAAGCTCTTAGCGGACACATTCAAGATCGATGAGAAGAACAACAAAGTCTACAAACGAAAAGTTGATTTAAGAAAGATTCCTTCATTTGCAAATCCAAAGGGGACAAAACCCTATCTTACCCACCGGTACACTTTCTTTCCCCAAATATTCATTTTCCGTGAAAATCACCAAAAAATTTCTAGGAAAAACAAAAATTAAAGTCTTGGTTTTGATTCGAGGTGAATATGAATGCATCGATGTGATTGTGGAAGGGGAGAGATTATAATCGACATCAATATCCGATTGGAGTTCGAGATAGCATGATCAACGGGACCTACAAAGGCCATCCTTCAATCTGTTGTACATTTTCATCGAAAAATCTTGCCATTAAGGTTCCTCTTGCTAGTTAAGTTTTAGGCATTACTCAAATTCTTGTTTAGATTTGAAACATTGCCATGCAGGGGAAAATTTTCTAATGAAAGTTTAATTTCTTCTTTAGTGTTTGTGTTATCTCTTATGCAAACAGTTGTGAGTGCTTAGCCTCATTCTCGTTTTATTCTTGCCTTAATTCTGAAATGCTTTAATGTTATCAATTAGTTTGTTGTCAGAGCTCGACTATAGAGCAAAACTGAAGTATACTTTGAATCTTTTGGACCACTTGCCTACACATTGCACCTTATCACTTGCACCACTCGCATCCCTTCACTGCCATGGTCACCTGCACTTGCACCACTTGCACACAAAAGATAGTAAAAGAGGCAGCAGAGCAGGGAGCATGCCATGGTCACCTCGCACATCACCTACACTTACAAGAGACTAGAAAAGAAGCAGAGCAGGCACTGCCATGGTCACGTGCACTTGCACCACTTGCACACACTGCCTATAAAAGAGTAGAAGAGGAGCAAAGCAGGGGGTAGGGGTAGAAAGAAAAGGGGTGGAGATTGCAGAAATTGAGAGAGCTCCTTCATTTGGGTTTTTTCTTTTGATTTGAGAGACTTTTTAGTGGCCTTTTTTGGATTTTGGATATTTTGTTTTCATTTTCTTGTGATTTGAGAGAGAGAAATTATGAAAGCTGGGTTTGAGACAGAACAATCCATAGAACCTTGCGGTTAGCATCTTCCATCTACCTTGAGCAAGATTTTGGCAGGACTCACTGGTAACCCATAACCCTTTTTTCATTCTCTTTTAGTATTTCAAATTCCTTAATGCAATATATACATTTCTTATGTTCGGATTTATAGCTATTCTGTATGATTTGTTTCTGGTTTCATGGTTGTTTAAATCTGTAAAGAAAATGATGGGGTATTCTTTAGCATGTGGGAGGTTTATTTATCGGAATCAAGCATCGAACTCGCCTTTCACTGCTTTTTATTTTGATTTTCATGATGGATTAATCTTCATCTCGATGTGTGGTTGAACTCTTGCCTTTCTTATTTATTTTGCTGTGAGGTATTTTAACTGATGCGTGGTTGTTTGGGGTCCAGGTTTACTTTTTTAATTAATTTGGTGTGTTTAGCTAATTGTTCATAACGTTAATGCGATTAAATTTCAAATACGAACATGCTTTAATGTAACTATGAAGGATGTTGTCTCGATGAGCCGTTTGGATATGTGGTCTTTGTTTTTAGATGTTCAAGGTTGATGGCTATGAGAATGATGGCATTATAACTCACCTTGCCTCCTCCGCATAATGTTGTTGGCCATTTTTGTCCTACTCGGCTCATTAAATTTGTTATGACTATCCGGAAATTTGTTCTCCATTTCATATGAATAAGTTTTATATGCTTTTTGGTTCTTTTGCTTTTTACTGCTGGCACATTTTATTCTCTCTTTGCGTGTGTTTACTCTTATTGAATGTTCTACTCTTAAATTTATCTTGTGCAAGCATAAGTGATTTTTTTAGTTGAAACTAACTTGACATATTTTGACAGTCACACTTCACGCCTATTATTATCAATTTAGACTATTCCACATTATTATTTAACAATAGATAAATGTCTTGACAAAATCATGAGGTGAGTTTCTCTATTATTAGTTGGCTTATTTGTGATACGATAATTTATGATAATTTGAACTCTTTGTCTCATACTTTGCGAACCCAACTCAATTCATTGCTAGAAGCATCCGTGCAGGGCACAGGTATCGCTTAATGACCTTGTCATCGTGGTAGTATTTTTTCCTCCGACCAAAATATTTGTGCTTGATATGCAGATTATCTTTCTTGTATCATGTCTTTTGGTTGTCAATTTTCAATTTAAAGTCCAAGATAAGACTAGGTTCTTTGATGAGCATAAACAAGTGGAATGTTTTGACCACCAAGATCACGTTGGATAAATTTTCACTTGTTTGTTAGCTTAGAACATAATGTCAAAGTGTTGCTTGGATGGGTTTTTCTCTCATAAACCTATGACGTCTCTCTTTTTGGCCATATTATAGAATACAGAGTCTTTTATATCCTTTTTCTAACAGATTATGAAATTAGAGAACTTAATGGATTTCAAACTACAATGATTCTAAGAGTAACATATTAGTTTGCAAGCATATTTTCAACAGAAAAGCTAGATCTTCAGCTAGGAAATGCTTATATAGGTTGTGAGAACACAAAATGCAAAGTATGGAAATTGATTTTTTAGCCTAATACCGCTACATCATCACCCTAAACTTTTAATAAGGGCTTTTTGCCTGTCTGAGTTGCAATTATGGCTAAAATTAGTGTCTCACGAGTCACAAAAAGAAAAGGGGACTTTTATAGCTTAGGCTATCATTTCTAGGAACATCTTAACTATGTTTTATGCTTACCTTTTTTTTTTATAAAAAAAAAAAACAGGGCCTTCTTTATGCTAGAAATGAGGCCTTATTTTTCCTCCTTTGCCTTTTTTTTCCTCTCATTTCTCTTGGATTCTTGAAAAGTACCCTTAATAGTAAATTAATGGGTGGACATTGCTTCCTGCAATTTATTTAATGAAAGATTTAATACTACTTATTTAATGGAAGTTATTATTTAATGCAGGATTTTCACATTCAAAAGTTTCTCATCCATCTCTGAAGTTGGGTTGAGCAATTTGGCATGAGAGATGTAGCTGAGCTTTAGTAACTCTACTAGGATTAAGGACAAATTTTCATGCCATAGATATATATTGTAAAGACCTTTAATTAGATGATTTAGTCATGTAAAGTACACTCTTTGAAAGTAAATACTAAACTTCCTTTTGCCAAATTTTTGGTTCTAGCATCAATTGTTATGTATTAAACTTGAAGTTTCTATTAATGAGTATGAACTATTTCTATTATGTTTGCTTTGGTTGTCATGAAATTAGCAAATATCTTTTAAGTTGGGCCAACACTTGTAAAATGTTGTTGAAAATTACTTTTGGCAACATTTTTAACATTTAGCTGCACTTTTAAAAAATGTTGTTGTTTACTAAATAAATGTTGCAAAAAAATGTAAATTACAACATTTTTTAAGTGTTGCAAAAGATATGATAAAATGTTGTTGAAAGCTTTTAACAACAAAGCTTAAAAGAACACTTGCTAAAATGTTGCTAATTCTAATTGTAACATTTTTTCCTAATTTAGCAACATTTCTTAAATGTTGTTAAATGTCAATTATCCTGTAGTGCTACTAAAATGGAGTCTAAGTCTTTAAAACTTAAGTATGATGATAATATTAAAGGTTTCACTTATTCTCTTTTCTACTTTAAGTACTTGCACCTTTAAAAAAGAAAGAAAGATACTTTGCGAGATTTTATCCGTTAGAGTGATACGTAATTTGGACTTTTAAACATAGAAAAATGTTTCTACTATTCCCTTTGGTTACGCTAATTATACACTACTAATGCTTGAATCAGTATGCTAGTTTAGATACACTTGTGAAAAAGTTTAAATCATATGCCTCTTCTTTTCGTGTAAAACATCAGTCTGCTATTTTTTTTGCCTTACTATTCTTTCCTATAACTAGGAGTGCTCATGATTCGCCCCGACCCGAAAACCCGGCTTTGACCCTAAGTGTTTCGGTCGAGTTTGGGTCATTTTTTTAGACCTGATGTATGTTTCGGGCAGGGTTCGGGTTACTCTTTAGGTCGTCGGAATTTGACTTGGTATTAAATAAATTATAATTCTTTAATTTTTTCTCTTATATATTATTATGATATTTTTTAAATGTTATATTTTGATCAAGTATTGTAACTTTTCATAATTTTAGTTATTATGTCCTTTAGGTATTATGTAATTATCAATTAGATTGGATCTTGGCATAACCAAAAAGAAAGAGATACAAGTAAATTTATACAAATAGAGGGAATATAATCAAAACATTATAAGAAAACAATATTTTGGGTTTCTTAATTGGGTTAACCTGGTCTCAACCTGGTCCCAACCCGAACCTCAATATGATCGAGTTTGGGACATGAAAATTGACCCGATCAAAACTTCAGGTCAGGATCAGGGTCATGTTCAACCCGGCCCATGAGCACCTCTACCCCTACTCATAACTTCAAGACTCAGACTCAGTCGAATTTGCATAAGAATAAAAGAATCACTCTCAAAATTTGGGGTTCAAGGAAGAAAGAAGACGAAGGAGTTTATGGATCTTTGGAAGGAAATGAGAGAGTTGAGGTGGATAAAAAAAAAAACCCTATGCAACGTCCCTCTCATGCCACATAAGCTTCACATGAGATTTTGTTTGACACTTAGGACAAAAGCAAACTTCACTTGAAAGTAGGTTGACGGCAGGAGATGGCAAGGACAAACTTTGTAACAAAATGGAAATGTAAGGACTCATATCTAAAGAAAAAAAACTATATGGACCAAATAAAAAACGAACGTAAACTATAGGGACTAATCTTTTATTTTAACCTTTAATTTGTACAATTATTTTTTATTTTTTGATTAATACAAGTGTATATTCAAGTTAAGCAATAGCATAAAATAATAAAATTTAAACAAATATTTTTTATCTTTTGATTGTTACAAGTGTATAAAGTTAGGCAATAGCATAAAATAATAAAAGCATTGTCAATATAACTAACTTTCCCAATGTCATTCAGGACCATGAGTAAAATCAGTCCCTATTTGTAGAAGTTCAAATACAACATATTTTATCTTTATATTTTATCATATAAATTTTTAAATTATTTTATAATCAAATTTACAATTCAAACTTGACTAAATTATCTTAATTGTTTAAAATTTTCCAGAAAGTAACCTCTTCAATGATTTGAGAGTATAAATAAACATATCAATATTTACTATTTATATTTAAAAAAAATCAAGTAAAAAATCTTATAAATTTTTTTTTGTGAAATTATACTTGAGTTTGAAAGAATAACAATAGTATAGGAGCAAATTTTACACATCCCAATTCATTGTTAACTGTAGCATTCTCTAAAGAGGAGGGAGTTTTTTCCCCCACAAATAACTCATTTTCTCCTTTGTGTTTTCATCTTCTTCATTGTACTCTTATCTTCTCCTATGTCTTCTCCAATATGTTCTCATCTTCTACAGTATACTTCTTCTATGACCTTTTCTATAGGTAAAAAGCTTTAACCCATTATGTCTCAAATTTGTCGTCTACAATTATATCTTTAGTTTGAATAAATTTAAAAACTTTTAAATATTCAAATATATATTTTTTTTTTTAAAATTAGCATCATACAATGTGTGGGATTAGATTTTTCTTGACCAGCCTTGTTTTGCACTCTCAAAAACTTAACTTTGAGCACTTTTTGTAGTCTTTTTTTTCTGCTTCTTGCTTCTTCTTGCTTCTTACCCCTTTATTTTTTTTATAAAAAAAACTTTCAACTTTTAAAACTCTAACCAATAGTGGGCCATTTTGACTAATTTTTTTTTATAAATAAAATAAACCTTACCACACATTTTTTTTTATCCCTTACTGTGGTTAAAACTCTTTTGAGTTTTCTCTGATCACAATATTATTCCTCTTACATTGACAAAATATAGTAAGACAACTAATAAAAATGATATATTTATTACATTAAATGATATTATTGAGAGAGATAGTTGAAAATTAGCTCTTCAGAATTGAAAGAGACAAGTGGACAGAAGAGAGACAAAATACCATTAGCTCGTAGTGTAATAGCAATACAAGTCCACAAGTATCTTCTCATGCATACTCGTACTATGTAACCGCATATTTTGCAGACATTTATCAAAGATAAATACAGACAAAATTTTGAGTCAAGCTCTAAATATTGGAAGTGAAAGTCTGGTGGGCAAAAAATTTGAGAAAGGTTTTGTGTGATTATGTTTTGGTCTTTCTTGGTCATGTCAAACCTTATACATCTACCTCTATTTTTAAAAGAATTGGATCATAAATTATAAAGACTAGAAAGTTACAAGTCCTAATTTAATGACATAAATTCTAATTCCTAAGTTCATGTATATCTAGATTCATGTATTCCTATATTCATGTACGCATGCTTCAAGGGACTTATTGTGATCTTAAATATCTCCATAATGGTTCTAGAATTTTCTGCATTATTAATTTCTAACATCCCTTAATGTTGAAAACTCTTGAACTTCAAGCTTGCTTAAGTAAAAGCTTGTCTTGAGAAATTGGTTTTAGGAAAATGTCTGCAACTTCTTCTTTGGTCTTTAGTTCTCCTTAATCAATGAGAAGATGATGACCTTATTGTCAAACGAATATTGGATTCTTGATCATGGGTCTAGTGGTCTTGTTCTTTGGCTTCTTCATAACCTCTTTTGGATAATTCTTTTTGAATGCGTCCAATTCAAGTTGATTTTAAATGCCATTTGAATATTCTTTTTTTAAAATAAAATTATGTTTTGAAGAAAAAATTGAATTAAGAAGTTGGACAAACAAAGAACAAGATTAGAAACATTCTCATATTAATTTTAGAGAATAGAAAACTAAAAAATTATTTACTCAAACAAAAATATTTAATTGAAAACTAATTTTAGATATATTTTTAAAGATCAAAACAAAATAATATGTCTACCTTTTATTTTTCTTACTTGAGAAGTTTGAGAACATGAGCCCAATTCAAGCGACTTCGGTATCATATAAATACGTAGAAGCATCATTAATAATTAATATATTAGCTATATATTTTTATTTATTATTACATAAATTATTTGCATAATATCACACACATATATTTGGTATATAATAAAATAAGTTGAATCTTTATGTTGGAAAGAGCTGGTCATTATTAACGCAAGATATTTATAATATTTTTTAAAATTATTTCCAATATCTTAAATTGAGTTAATAAAACAAAATATGATTTGTGAAGATAATCACAATAACTACAGTAAAATTGCATGGAGTTTTAAATTACTTGATCATGCAAAATATAAGGAACAATATGTCATGCATGAATTTTTGTTCATGCAATCATCACTATTCCGAACAAACAAATGCATAAATGACAAGTTTTGATTTTGCTTTCATTATCCTTCTTCCATCTTAAATTATTAACTAATCAGAAAGAAGAAAATTTTCAAAACTCCATTAGCTGATTTTCCACCTTTTCTTTTTATTAATATTAGTCAAAATTCTATGATAAAGACAGCATAAAGTAATTAAGTTCAAGTTCAAATGTGGACTTACATGATACTACTCAAAACACTTAATGTACATTAGCGAGCTCTATACTACATCAAAAGTTTTTTATGCTTAATCTAATAATTTATTCTATATAAAATCAACTTGACATTTTAATAAAAAATGAAATAGATATAATTTGATAAATGTTATGAAGAAAAGTATAATTCATATATGTATTTATTTTACACTAACAAATAATTGATATACAATATAATTCTATTATGTAAAAAAGAAGATGTACTCTTCTTTTATCATTTAATTTGTTTCCTTTGTTAAATCTTCTAATCCAACTGTTTCTAAGCAAAGAACATGCTTTTAAATTTTATTTTTCATTTTTTTCTAGTTTATAGGATTTTCCCCCCTTAATTTACTTAAAAAAAATTTAGCATCACAAACTATAACCTTGTATAAAAAATGAAAACTTAAAATTACAAAAAAATTTTAACATGCAACAACATAAAATTCTAAAATTAAATAATATTTTTTAAATTCAATTGCAAATATTCAATTAATACCACAAACATTACATATTTTAGTGCTTTTAAACATAAGCGAGATATAATATATGTTATACATATATAATTTACAATTTCTTATATACGTACATATATATACATATACACATTAGGGAAAAGTCTAATCTACCTCTTCAGCCTTAGGTGATGTGTTGTTTAGTCCTGAAAGTTAAAAAATGTGTAAATTGATCCCGAAACTTCTAAAAGTGTGTGACATGGTCCTACCGTTTGACTTTCATTGAAAATCTAACAGAGAGAGGCACACTTCACTCATGTGTACATCTTTGGGAGTGTAAATGATCATGTTCCACTCACGTAATCATCTCCTCCCCCCACCCCCCAAAAATAAACCCACATAAAAACATCATATGAAATCACCACCCACACTTCAAACAAGGAAACCCTAACACAATACTCCCACCACATTTAATCCATACGCCATTGAGGCCCTTGAACCACGACCCAGACTAAATTGAGTTCTCTAAACCACAATCTACACCATTGAAGGATTAAAACGAGGTTTGCATCCATGAAAGTTATCGCGGTAAATGTATAATTTTTTTTGTTTGGTTTTACAATTGTTGAGTGATTTGAATATGGTTTCGATTATGGTATTTATAATCAAACCAAACAAATCTAAATCGAAAAAAATCGAACAAAAAAATGAACAAAATTAATTAATTTTGGTTTTGTTTGGTTCATTTTTTATGAAAACCGATCGATTTGGTTTGATTTTTTACTTTCATTTGTGAAACCAAACTCATAATTATTTATATAGTTGACAAGAGGTTGTCGAAACCCGTCAAATAAATAATAATTACCGATTCACAAACTAATTTGTAGTATAGGGCATGAACCGAATCGTCTCTCAAGGATCCAAAAAGAACAAAGATTTAATCAAATCAAGATAATAAAAAGAGGGGTTTTGTTGTTGATTAATAAGATTAAAAAAAGTACAAGACTTAAAGTTGTAAACAAATATAAAGAAGTAATCAATTCAAGAAAATTTACCGATCTTGAGTTTAATTCATCATTGATCACAAGAAATTCACTTAATTGTCAACCATGTTCTTGGCCTTAGATCATATCAAGACGCCTCAACATGATCCAAGAATCCTCTACTAGATAAGTATCTATGATTTAATTAACTAAGGTTAGATAAAGTAAGCACCATCCAAACATAGATTAACTTAAGATCCAAAATTTAATCAAGCTAAACAATCCATCAAAAAGCTTTAATAAATTATTTATTCTATGTGATCCTCTTTAAATACATGATAATAAAGCTATTACCATATCAGCATCTAAATCAAATTAAGCAATTCAATCTAGATAAAAATCAAAAGAGGAAGAAGAGAAACTTGAATAACAATTAAGCAATATGAACAAGCGAAACAAGATCTCCAAATTAAACATCAAGATGGCTAATCCCTTGGATTGATTATAAGAGCCTAGCCTTCCATGGATGGAAAGGAAGAACTCATAAAATAAAGAACAAAAACGAAATTCTAAAAAGAATGAAGAAGAAGAGAAAGAAAACTCTCACAAATACTCAAACTTTCTTCAAACTTACTTAAAATTGAATTATGTCTAATATAAAGAGATTGACTCTATTTATACTAATCCTAGAAGCCAATTTGTAATTGAAAATCATCTAAATACAAGTTGTAAAAACATGGAAGTTGTCAAATATGGAAGCTTGATGCATGGTTGGTGAGTTGGTGCATGGTAGGTGGGTTGGTGTATGGTTGGTGATTTCAAGTCAGCAACTTTTATCCGAATTCCAGCTTGTTTTTCATGACCTACACGGTGTATTTTGGCTTGGAGGTCTCATGAAAGTTGTAGCCAGTTGTCTCCTTGAAATTTTGCAATTGGAATCATGCCATTTGGACTTTTAGAACTCCAGATATGCCAAAAACACTGCACCTACCTCAAATTAGGTTAGCAGAACGTGTTTTCAAATTTAAACCAACTTGTAGCTTCATAATCATACCTAAAATGACATCTACTGACTAAATGGTCTTCAGTGAAATTAGAGATATGGGTCTTATCTTTCTAATGGCCAAGTTTCAGCCCAAGAGGAGGCTTAGAACCCACGATATAGTCTAATATGTGCACACTGCCCAGATTTCCGTGACAACAAACCTACTCTGCATTGCAGGAATATTTTGGGCCCTTAGAAGTCCGATCCAGCTCTTGAGTTTTTCATGAAACTTGTAGAACCTTGTCTTAGCTTTCCAAAGACACCAAGATCACCTCAAATGGATCATCGAGTCCCAAGTTATGGCCTAACTAAGGAGGAAATGTCAAAATGCATCAAAATCCAAGAATTATTCAAAATTTGCATTAAAGCCCAATAACATTAAACTCATCTAAAATACTAATATTGGGCACAATAAACATCTAATAAAGCCTAATACAATGCTAACATAAGTGTCTCAAATTGATTGATCAATAGTTAATAATTTACATACTTGTAAATGATTAAATTTCAATTTCTTATTATTTTTATGAATATTTTTAAGTCAATTTGCTCTTTATAACTATTTACTGATATTTTTATTAGCATTTTTAGGCCAATTTATTTTTAATTAGGCTATGAAAAGAAAAAAGTGAAATTGTATATATATATTTTTTCTGAAGAAGATGTTTCACCAAAAACTGATTGAACTGAACTAAACCAAATTGATTGCGATTGGTTTGGATTGGATCACTTCTCTAATTAGAAACAAATTAATCGGTTCTCAATATAAGAAAGTCAATTGGTTTAGTAGGGATGATTTTTCTTCTTAAAATTGAACAAATCCAAACCGCAAACACATCTAGTCCCGATGTTGGGGGATTTTTTATATTGTAAATCCTTGTCTTTCGCAACCACTCAATCCTTCTTGTTCGCAGTTTTCATTTTTGTCATCCTTTGTTACGTCCAGGGTTCCTGCAAATAACTTAGGTGGTGGTTTCATATGGTGTTTAAGGGGAAAGGAGATTATCACGTGAGTGGAGCACTATCACTTACACTCTCAAAGATGGACACGTCAGTGGTGTGTGCCTCTCTTTGTTAAATTTTAGATAGAAGTTATATGGCAGGACCACGTCGCACACTTTTGGAAGTTATAGGATCAATTTGTACGTTTTTGGAGTTTTAGGACCAAACTACACATGTCTTAAAGTTGAAAAGGGTAAATTGAAATTGGATTTAATTTCAATTCACTGTCAGTGTAAAGTTTTCTACACTGTCATCCAATCATGTGCTGACACATCATTAAAAGAGTTATACTTTCTAAGTGGTTATTGTGATAGTCAAACTCTTTTAATGATTTGACAACACATGATTGGATGATAGTGTAAAGAAACTTTACACTGACGGTGGATTAAAATTAAACTCATTGAAATTATCCCTATATATATATTTTTTTAAAGTTAAGGGTATTTTATGTTTATTTAATAGGTACCTACGAAGACGAGGATCTTAATCCCATCCCCACCCCGTTTATTAAACAAAGACAAATTTCTTTCTGTCCTTGTTCTCATAAGGGAAATTTGTCTCCATATCCGCCTTGTTGCTGGAGATTTCCTCAAATATGTACTTAAACGAATATTTTTATATTCTTTAGTAGCAACAATATATTATAATAATCTATGTCTTTGTACTGGTAAAATACTTGTATGTTTTTTCCTCAAAAAAAGTTGAGTTAAATGACTTAACAACAAAAACAAAACAAGAAAATAAGATTACACTTTTTCTTTTGCATAACAAATATACGTAATATATCAATAATTTGTTAGAGTAAAATAAAATACACATATTCCAACAAGCTTATAACTCAATTGGTATCAGCATTAATCTTTAAGATTGGAGTGTGATAATGATGTCAAAGGTTCAAACCTCCAACACGTCATTTATCCCTTCGTTACCTATGTATTTGCACCTCTTAATGTACCAAAAAAGTAAATACATATATGAATTATACTCCTCTTTATAACATTTACCAAACTATATCCCTTTCACTTTTATATTAAAAAGCCAATTTAATTTTACAAAAAAGAAATCATAAGATTTATTTTTAAAAACTTGTTATAAAATAAAGCTCATTAATAATCTTTTATAGAGAAGTTAATTAATAATTATTAATAAATTGGTTAATTTTTTCTTTATAAAATATGTATTAGTGTTAACTTTTTTAATAAAATACTTAACAGTATTAAATCAAACGTTAGTTAAAGATAAAAAATAAGATGAAGCATAATTTATAGTCAAGTTTAAGATTTGCCATCATTTTTATAAACCTTAAAGTAGTGAAGTGTAATTTATTCTTTTAAATATATCTTTAACAGTTTAGATGATTATTTAAAAGTTTAAAGTAACAAACTCATCACAAGCTTCATATTTTACTTATTCTAACTCTTTTTTTTTTAATTTATGCTCTAAATTTTAAAGCTACTTTTTTATTTAAAAAAAATGCTCTAAGGAATATTTGCTAAAATTTCAAAAGAGGCATACGTCAGTTTTTGGGTTCCATTATGGCTAGAGTTGTTCATAACCGAACAAACGGATCTATACCAAATCGAAAAATCGAAAACCAAACATAACTGATTAATTTTGATGTTGTTTCGTTTTCATTTCACGATAAATCAATCGGTTCGGTTTGATTTTCAATTTTTATTTATAAAATTAAACTA
This sequence comes from Styphnolobium japonicum, assembly GCA_023212625.1. Taxonomy (NCBI): domain Eukaryota; kingdom Viridiplantae; phylum Streptophyta; class Magnoliopsida; order Fabales; family Fabaceae; genus Styphnolobium; species Styphnolobium japonicum. Next base: position 1,639,727 of record JALBWW010000014.1, read on the forward strand.
AACCAAATTGTCTCATACAATTACATATGTATTTTTTTTTATATTTCCATATCTATAGATGCTTAGATTTTAATTTATTGTTATTTTTAAGAAAACTTTTAAGGAGAATTGTTGTTTATATCTATTTAAAAAATTTCTATTATGAATTTTAAAATAATTTGTTATTAATTAGGCCATAAATTAAAAAACTGAAATTGCATATGAATCTTGGATCTATTATACAAAATGACGGAGAGATTGCAGGGGATGTAACTCATAGGATTCAAGCTGGGTGGACAAAATGGAGAAATGCTTTGGGCGTTATTTGTGAGCACAAGATACCTCTCAAGCTAAAGGGAAAATTTTATAAAACAACTATAAAACCAGCAATGCTATATGGTATTGAGTGTTGGACGGTAAAATGTCAATATGAGCATAAGTTAAGGGTTGAAGAGATGAGAATGTTGTGCTAGATGAGTGGACACACAAGAAAAGATAGAATTAGGAACGAGTGCATTCGAGATAAAGTTGGAGTAGCACTCATTGATGAAAAGATAACAGAGTTTCGCTTAAGATGGTTTGGTCATGTGAGAAGGAGACCATTAGAAGCTCTGGTGAGAAGAATTGATCAGATAGAGGATAGTCCTTTAAATAGAGGTAGAGGTAGACCAACAAAAACACTAAGGGATATTGTCACGACCATGAAAATCGCGACGGGATTGGCGAGAGAAAATTTAGTTAAAACAAATGGAGTCGCCACCAATTGTTTATTTGGTAGGAAAATGACTGGCAAAACCCTTTAAAAATGGATTTAAAATAAAATAAAAAGAAAAGGTCTGCGTTAACCAGATAGGGTTCAAGAGTCGATTATGCACAGGGAAGGGTAGGAACTTAATCCTACAGCACCCCTGATACATTCGTCCTACGACGGTTACCTTAAGCTAGTTGTGCAAATTTAATAACCCAAATAATATTTGATTTACCTCCTAATTAAAGATAAAACAAGCAAAATAATTAAATTACGAATATTCACAAATTCAAATAAAAACTAAACTACATAATTTACTAATTTGAAGGAAAATAGACACAAAAAGCTAAATTAAATATTTTGCAGGTTTGTTGTCAGAACCAAGAAAAATAATTAAACTATAAATGTTCACAAAATTAAATAAAAACTAAATTAAACAATTTACAAATTTGAAAGAAAAATAAACAAAAAAAATTAAATATTTACAGGTTTGGTGGAAAATAAAGAAAAATAAATTAGAATATTTACAAGTATAGGAAGAAAACAAGGATAAAAATTAAATTAGACTATTTATACATTTGGCTTGCCGTGAGTGCCTACGTATCCCCCAAGTGCAATGGAGAATTCAAAGCCACGTAGTTTTTTGAAAAATGATTATGTGTTGGTTAATTTTAAATTTTTTTGAATTTACTGATTAAAGACAAGATTAATTTGATAAAAAAAATGGATTGATTTTGATTGAAATAAAATTGATTTAATAAAGGAGACTGATTAGTGTATCATAAACAAAATGGAACATGGTACTAAGCCCATAGAACCATCCCAAGAAAATTGGCCAAAGGGTATTTGACCCCTCAACACCACTAAGCAATGTTTATTTTATTTTATTTTTTATTTTTTATTTTTTAAGAAAAAGTTCTTAACCAAGGTTGAACATGACACTAGTCCATAGAGCACCCTTAAAAAGCTTGATCAGTGGGTACATGACCCCTCAAGACCATTAACGAAATTATTATGGCCTTGGACCATATATTTGATTATTATTCCACCTCTCTCTTTTTGCATAATACAAGTACAAATAATTAATACCAAATATCTACATCAAAATAAATATACTTAAATGCAATAACATTAAACGATTTAAACAAATAAATAAAGTAAACATAACAAGATAAGCAAAACAAACAAGAGACAAAAAAATAATACTAAAAGAAAATAATAAAACTTCACTAACTAACATTAAAGAGATTCAGAATATATATATATATATATATATATTTTCATTACTTAGTATGATTCAATCTATTTTGCTTATACTTTATTTTTATTTTTATTTACTTAATTTTATCTAATCAATTTTTGCTTCTCTAACCCCCCCCTTTTTTTTCTACAACCCAAATATAATTCTCTTGAGCCCAAAACTAAAAAAAAATCTAAGCTAAACAGACCTAAGTATCAGCCCAACCCAACTAGAAGACAAATAATCCTAGCCTACTAAAATTAACTTAAACTCCTAGATCTGAAGTAAATAAATAAATAATAAAATAAAAAAAAGAATGTCATGGTATCATATGATATTACCTCTCATACTAATTCAATTGCAAAATCTATAAATTTGAGGTATATTGCTTGTAGGCCTTGAATAATGAATTAAATCATGTGTGCTTGATAAAATTTGAATATTGTGTTTAGCACATGATTATGTTCATTCTTGTTGTACCATTTGCTTATAAGTTGAATATATCTTGGTACATAAAGTTCTATTCTATGCCTTGCTATGTTTTCTATGCTTTATATTGTTTATATATCATGGAAAGAAACATGTTACTGGCATTGTGCTTAATGCTAAATTGATTATTGAATTATTGTGCTCAACTAGCATTTATGGCTAAATTAATCTTTGTGAGAGCATGATGGATTAATGATCAATGACTAATCCTTGTGGATCTAAAATTTGTTGGATACCGAAGAAATTTGCTTCAATTTGTTGTAGGGTGACAATTACCTCAAGTATTCATTGAAATAGAATACAACTACTCTACTTGAGGCTAGCACAACTTGATTGGATTCTATTTCTCAAGAGGGATGAAAACTTCATGAAGAATCTCTACACCCTCAAAGAGACTTGAAGCATATAAGTTGGAGTCACCTACACAAATTCATGAAATATCTCTTTGGTGAAACCAATATCTCTTATCCTAAATTTTGCTTTGAATGTGATATACATGATATTTGGGAATTAGTGTCTTGATTAATGCCTCTATATGTCTTAAGTTGTGCTTCTCTAGCAATATGCTTAGCAAATGTCTTTCCACATACTAGTATGCTAGATAAAGTATACACATTGATTGAAATGTCATGTTTATTTCATTGTTCTTAAGCTTGTGACTATATATCGTTGTACTTATATGAAATTTCACATGCTTAAAAGTGTTATAATCCTTTCTATTATTTGCTGGAATGATTCAAATGCTTACTTAGAGATTGGATGGTTAAGAATTAGATATCTTCTTCGTTGAAATTGCTTGATATGTGAATTTCCTATAAACAAGAAGAAAATGATTCATTTGTGCTTTAAATGTACCTTTGATCTTCAATGACTTGTTCATTGAATCTATCTCTTGAAATGAATCATAAATAGTTTTCAAAGCTATAAGTTCCATGGTTTTTCAACTCTAGCATTGCAAAAGGGAACTTTTACTCTTCATCGGCATGTGTGCATACTTGAAATTCTTACATCACATAACATGCATTACATGATCATTGTTTGCCCCAAAATGCTTATACAAGTTTTCATGATGGTCATATGTTCTTAGATAAGCTTGAATCTTGCTTGGAAATTGCTTAATCTTTGCTTTGGATTCAAGTGCATATATACTTCTCTTGTCATTATCAAGTGGTAAAATTGTATGGTTGATAATGTGATACATTATTGATATTTTATATCAACCAAAATTATGCTTGTAGATATGCTTAAATGATATTTGATGCTAACTTATAATTTGGAGAGCTTTTAGAATTGGTTTTGCAAGTATCTCCATGTGTATCCAAATGTAGCCATCAAATATTGAAATACAAGCACAAATGGACAATGGCAAGAACAAATGAAGAGGTACACAAGGAGACTTTCTTCAAATGATAAGAAATGAAATACTTAAAGGAAGAAAGTTCAAATTCAAAGGTTCAACAAATTGAAGAACATTCTAAAGGAGCATCACACTTTCTCGAAATCAATAAGTATCTCTATCCCTAAACTTTTATGGTATTATATTGAGTGATACTTGTTGATTAAATGCTCTTAAAATAATTAGATGCTATCCTTATTTGATAAGTATGTTCAGCAATGACTTTGTGGCTAAGTAGCTATAATATTCTTAATATTGTCATTGCATATAGGGTAAATGTTGTTAATTTAAATATACCTTGATCCTTATGGCATATTTCATCATGATGAATGTTTGATATGATTTTCTTGATTCTTAGTGCTATAATTCTTATGAGAATCATGTTCTTGCTTGAAAATAGATTTTGGTTTAATTAAAAATATTTTTCATAAGAAAACTCCCTTATTTTGTTTGAAATGAGTTTTTCAAATTCCATATCCTTAAGAATTATTTGAATTTATTTCAAGACTTTGAAAGTGCTTTTCACCTCTTACTACTTTACAAAAATTGGAAAATGGTTTGGATATGAATGAAAAACTCTCAACATGCTTTGGAAAGGATTATCAAATCTTGAGAGAATGCTTAAGAAAATTTCCAAACTTTAATCTTTTGAAATGCTCTATAATGCTTACTTATTTTGAAACTTCAAAAGATAAATCCTTACTCTTCAAAGTGATTTTATTTTCCTAAAGCTTTTGTTATAAGAGAAAAAGGTGGAGATATACTTTCAAATGAGGAATGTGTTTTCAAAGAAAACCTCATACTCTTCTTAAATATTTTTTTAAATAAAATGTATATTTGCAATATTATTTTTGAAAGGGGGAGAAAATTCTATATTCTTTGTGAAAATCAATGTTACTTGATGATTTGCTTAACTATATGTTTACACCATGCTTTAACTTGAGTTTTTGCTTTAATAAACATATATATTATTCTTTATAACTTGTGCATCATCTATTTGAAAACCAAACTTATTCTGGTTTTTGATCTTTGTGGCTCAAACTTTTTTTTGAAAAAAGAGAAAATTCAAAATCTTTTGTCTTGATAGATTAAGAAAGAATATGTTTTGCCTTGCTCTACTTTACCTTCAATGTGCTTCATATGGTCTTGGCAAACATTTCTCTTGATCTATCTTGTGTTTCAATATGGGAGAGGTTAACTTCTTTTTAAAATTCCTTATAACCTTCCTTACTTAAACTTTTGATTTATAATAGTTCTTTATTTTATTATATCTCAAACATCATGCTTGTTTATTCTTGTTAACTTTGAATATATGCATGACTTTGCTAAAATAATATATTATTGATATCTTGATGATATGCATATTTTGAGGGGGAGCCTAGCTCTTAATTTGTCATTATATCTCTTGATTTACATCTTTGCTTGACATAAAGTGAGTCAATGCTAATACTCTCAACATGTCAATGAAGATCCTCTCTTATTTTCTTTTACTCTATCAATGAAAGAAGGTAAATATCCATGACTTCTTTATCATTTGTCTCTTTCATTGAGGAATGTTTGATATATGGCAAGGTATATGATCTTTTACTTTGAAAAACTTTAACACCATGCTCGTATATGACTTACTTGTAATATCCATCAAGTGGTACCTATTTAATATGTGATAAGTAATATTTCTTACTTTTAGTGATCTCTTAAAGCTTTAAGCTATCACATGCTAGATTTAGGTTTACCATAAGATAATAATCATAACATGCATCCTATTTGATATCTTAATAATAATGCTTGTTTCAACGGCTATACTTGAGTCATATGCTAAATCAAATAAGGGGAGACAATTCCGTTTTGTTTGAAAACTTGAAAAGCATTAACTTTTAATGATCCTACTCTTTGGCATCATGTGTTTTATCTAGGGGGAGAAAGGAAACCTTCACTGTCATTTTATCCTTCATTCTTAAACCTTTTTGTTGATGTCAAATAGGGGGAGAGAAAAGAGGAAAGAAAAATATGTTATCGTGCTTAATGTTTGATACTCTTACTTGCACATTCATTTAGATATCTTTTCAAACATATTTTTCTTGGGTGATTTGTCATCATCAAAAAGGGGGAGAATGTGGAAATATGTTTGCCCCAATGGTTTATTGTGTTATGTTTTGATGATGACAAATACATTACAAAAAGGATTACAAATATGCTACATATGTGCGTGATGAGCTATATTGGATAATGCATGGTTATATATTATCTTGTTGTTCATATTATAAGAATCATGCATTAAGTTTTGTGTAGCATCATTGATAGGATATATCCAATGTACTTGATAAGTGATATAATTAATTATTGGATATGTGTCTATATGTGAATCATATATGCATGAAGAACTTTATAAAGTTATATACATGTGAATCATGCATATTTAGTTATTGAGTTATGGATTTGGACTAACTATGATTTTCAAGTGAGTTATGCTTTGTAGGATAGTCCAAGTACTAAGAGTGAGCATTGGAATAAGAAAGTGAAATATCCTATTTATGCTCAACTCAAGAAGGAGAATGAAGAGATGAACCAAGCATTTAGAAGATTTAAAGAGAAGAAATCTTAGAAGCTTGAAGTGCATCAAGAAGCTTATAGACTCAAAAGGGTATACTTTCTCTTATAGGCTATTCTCCTTTGTAAGGATAGAGATTTTACATGAAGAGAGCTCAAATATCCTTATTCAATCTTAACAAATGTTTTTAACATGGTAAAATGCCCAACAAACAAGTTTTGAGAAGTTAGTCTTGGTAGTATTTCAAAACTATGAAAAATAGTCAAAACTGACTTTGAAAAGCTGACCTATGGTCACCATTTTTATCATAACTCTCAAAATACTTTGAGTTTTGATCTGAAACTTATTTCATATGAAAGTAGACTCAAAGAGCTTTCCAACGCATGGTCATTTGCTTAATTTGGATAAAAAACGAAGAAGTTATGACATTTTTTTAGAAGACTACTTTCCGGATAGGAATTGTAGTCGACTACACAAGACTTGTAGTCGACTACAAGACTTTGAAAAGCTGACATTTGGTCACTATTTTTATCATAACTTTTAAAATACTTTGATTTTTGATCTGAAACTTGTCTCATATGAAAGTACACTCAAAGAGCTTTCCAACGCATGGTCATTTGCTTAAATTGGTTAAGAAACGAAGAAGTTATGATCATTTAAAAACGACTACTTTCTCGAGTAGAATTGTAGTCGACTACACAAGACTTGGTAGTCGACTACAAGGTCACCAGAAATGGATTGTAGTTGACTACAAGACCTTGTAGTCGACTACAAAGTGTTAGATTTCAAAAATTACTTTCCAAAGAGGACTGGTAGTCGACTACAATGTATATGTAGTCGACTACAACGTGCCAGAAATGCCTGTAACGGCTATAAACGGCTAGATTTCGAAAGTAATCATTCCTAAACTTCACCAAAGACTATTTTATCACTTGGGCTATTAATATATGCTAAGATTGAAGCATTAACAAGTTGATGAACACTCATTTGCAAATCATTATGAGGATTTGATCATTTTCTATTAAAATCAACATTTAAGCTCTTCATTTTCATAATCCCTCTATCCATTAGTTCTTCAAGTTGTATTATCTACTCTTTGAGAGAGTTTATCATTTTCTATCAATCATATATACTTGTGAGAGGGTGGATAATCCCTCAAGAGAGTTCAAGGGTAAACTTCCCTTGAAGAGAAAAGAAAAAGGCTCAAGCATAAGGGTGGAGGATCCCAAAGTGTGAAGAGTGCTTTGTTTTTGTAAAGGTTTCTCAAGCACCTAAGTTACAAGCTTGAAGAATAGTGCAAACCTCAAGTGGATGATCTTGGGGCTGGATGTAGATCACAAGAAGTGATTGAACCAGTAAAATATTGTTTGCACTCTCTTATCCCTCACTCTCTTTAAATTCTAGCAATTTACATTTAACTACTTATTTGTTGAGTTCTCATGATTGCTATAATTATTGATCTACTACATATATTGTGATATTTCTACTTAGATCATTAGAACTTGATATATATCTTGTTTGCTTGATTTATATATATATCTAAGTTATACTCAAGGTATCTACATTGATTGACAAATCTTCATAAGAGTGAGGCATTCATTTAAAACTCAATTTGCTCACAGAAGCAAATTGTAGTCTACTATAAGAAAATTGTAGTCTACTACAAGACTACTAAAAACTCAACATTAGTGTTTTATTTGTTGATCTTGCAAAACTACTTTTAGGGGTTTATTGTAGTTGACTACACACTACTTGCAGTCTACTACAAGGTTTCAACCAAGTGATTTTCTATCTTGGTTTATTTCCCACTAGTCTCAAATTAATCACACTATAATTTACATTGTTCAATATACTTATATGTGTTTGATATTATGCATTATATGAATTGTTAGTAATATGAAAGCATGAATTGTTGTGAAATATATTTATTCCGCTGCATGTATTGATTGGGTGCATCAAAATGCATAATTGCACAAAGTTAAAATAAAATTTGTGATCACCCAATTCACCCCCCTCTTGTGTGATGGTTGCCCTTGACTAACAGTGGGGTGGTGCTGGCGGTTTGAGTGGCAGTTTGGGTGTTGATGGGCGTGTTGCGGATTGTTGCGATTTATGGTGGCTGTTGATGGGCGGCGGTTTGGGTGTTGATGGGTGGCAGTTTGGGTGTTGATGGGTTTCGATTTGGCTCCAGAAATGGGTGGCTCGCGGCGGGGCTATGGTGGTTGGCCGTTTGGTTGATTTGGGTCTGTTTTGGGTGGCTGTTTGGGTGGTGCCGGCGACAGCTTGGTGTGGGTGGTGCTGCTGATTTGGGCGTGTGGTGTAGGCGTGGTGGTGCGGTGATGGGTATGGGTTTGGGTGGCGGTGGTGGGGTGGTGAAGTGGTGGCTTGGTGCTTTGTTTTGGGTGAGATTGTGGTTGCTTGGGGGTGAAGTGTGGTGGCGTGGTTGATTAGGTTGCAATGGGTTGATGGGGATGTTGGGTATGTATTTTGGTGAGGATGAGCTTGAGGGATTTAGCAAGCAACAAACAGGATGTAGTAAAAAAATGTTAGTCTACTATGCAGCATGACACAGAAGAAGAAAAAAAATGGTGTCAATAGCAGGGTATGCAAATGAGGAAGTTAAATACACTATCCATCTACATCATCAGCTCATATGGATTTTCATTCAAAGAAAACAAATTCATTTTAATTCATATGTATCATTACAGAGATAGTTGGAGTTAGCTTACCTCCACTCCAGCAAACTCTATAAAAAATTTCTTTCTTTCTCTGATCAAAAAACCTCCCCTCAACCCAGCTCCCCCTCCCTTCTTTTATGTTCAAAACATATGTTAAAGTCTGTGCTTTTTGTGTGTGCCAACCTGGGTGTAGTATGGGTGTAGGGCGCGAGATATCATTGTAGTGTGTGGAGTGTGTAGAGCCAATGTAGAGGAAGAATGGCATGGCCAACAAACATGAACGTGAAGTGTGATCATTGTGTATTTTCTATTTTTAATTATTTTTTTTATTTTTTATTTTTATTTTTTGTTTTCCTGATATATATATATTTATATATTTTTATATTTATATATTTTTATATATACTGGAAAGTTTTGGTAACATATCAGTAAAAAATAGGATGTTTGTAGATATCATAAAAAAAGATCTTGAAATAAATAATCTATCTGAAAATATGGTCTTTGACAGAGTACAATGACATCATTTGATTCATGTAGCCAACTCTACTTATTTAGAAAAAGCTTTTGTTGTTGTTGTTGTTGTTGTATAAATTTGATCAAAAATTGATTGGGACCACCAAACCAAATCAAACGGATTGTAATTGATTTAGTTTTTAAATCAAAACCAAACCGATCAATCCTCATTATATATAAAAAAAAAAAAATCGATTAGTTCAATTAAAATGTCTTTTCTTTTGAAAACCAAACTAATCTAAACTGCAAACACCCTTAATTATGGCCCTCAAAATAAATAGTATTGTTATGTGAAAATTGTGATAAAATGTGTTTAAAGGAATCTTGCTATTTACATATACTTTTTCCTTCAATCTAGATGCAGCACATACCGTCACATATAAACACAGGAATCATTATTCTAGTAAGATATTTTTAATACCATACTTGTGAGAAATGGCAGTTCTCCATACACTTCAAAATGACTCTTTAGACACGTATTGTGTTAAATACTCCTCAAATATTCCTAGCCTGCATATACAATTTTTTACATTTATTTTTAAATTTTTATACTAATACAAGTGAGATATCCTGTGTCTAGAATAACTAACGCTAACTTTTGAAATATTAATGTCTTTGTTTTAATTTTGTTTTTAAGATTTGTGGTAGGAATGACTACATAGTAATGCTTATATTTTAAACACAGGTACTCGTGGTACGATTTGTGTTTATATCTTAAATATATCTTTATAGTCCAGAAATAAATTAAGGACAACTGATATAGAACTTACAAGAGACCAGGAAAGGTCACTTTGGCAATTTTTCATTGGACAATAATAAAATCTTTATCATTACTATAGCAATTTCATGGAAGATGTTACTGTGGAATTACAAACCAAATCTAGAAGACTCACAAGTAAGCACAGTTGCCCACAGTTTTGTACAGCTAGCAAAGCATGGGGCAAATATGTAACACTACCTGCATAGAAATCCCATCCTGCCCAGCCCTTGCACAGGAAAAATTAGATACTAGTAAATTACATCCAAAATGATTGGAAATCACCCAGCTTTAGATGACTCGCTCGTAGATTTAGGCTCTATGTTCTTCCTCAAAAATTCAGACAACCTTGCACTAGTAGCACGCCCTCGTTCTAGGCAGTGAAGATAATCATCCACTTGAAAATTAATCAGAAAACCAATTAGATCAAGCATTGGAAAATTAAGTACAAAACACATTCCATGCAACCACGTGGTAAAGTCCTAGAGAAGCCATTTCTAGAAACGTATAAAAAGCTTGGCACCTATGTTCCTATTGTAGGTACTAACTAGGGAAACAGTTTTACCAGATCACATGATAAATATCCTATTCTAGTTGTAAGAAACAAGAGAAGATTATCAAATGCACAATGAAGCTTTAGTAAGATATGAAGTTGGAGGAAAAAACAATTGATGTAGAAAGATGCCCAAAATCATGCAAAGAGGCAGACAAATAGTAGGATGCAGTATGAGAAAGATAAAGAAAGTGTGACAGATACCTGACATAGCACCCTGGGTAACAGATGTAATGATTCCATGTGCCATGGGCTCACCACCCACCGGCAATGATCTCTCTGGTAGGACTGAAACGATTGCATTTGGAAAAACTAAATATGCAAATGCTTGCATTTTCTGCCATTAGATAAGAATACACTGAATTAGAGTTGTGTACAAGAAGCATGGAACCTGACTCCAATTTAAAAAGTTTAGTTTATGCACAGGGACATGAAAATAAAAACAACTCTACCATGGTTATGGCATAAAAATATCATTTGCTGGGTTCCACTAAACCTTACAGCATGTGATTAAACATTTAGAAGCAGATACACATGAGCATCAACTTTTCTGAGATCAATCATGTGCTGACTATTGGATGCATAATTAGTAGTCCAGATAGTTAGCTTCTAGTACATAGCTGGAAGGTGCGGCCCTGCCCAAGGTAAAGACGGTTGCTGAACCCAAGAAAATCAAAATTCCACAATCATGAAGCAAAAGAATCCCAAGTTTTTGACATGGATGAATAAAGATCCGTGGGACTTGCATTGCAAATGAAGTGGGTATTACTGAACTACGTGCTGGGACAGAGTATCTTCTCATATTGTGGAAGGAGATAAAGGTTAAAAGTTAATATTGTAAATTTATAAAAATGCTAACGTTATGCCACCACCAATTAAAGGGAGGTTGTTTATGTTTTCCAACAAGAGGGGTTAAGTTAATGAAACCTAGATGGAGGTTAACATAATTTAATCAAACAAAAAAGCAATAAAATGAAAGGAGTTAGCCTTGGTACATCAATGAGCATCATATAACAGATATAGTAATACAAGTACATGAAAGGGTTGTTGCAAGTTGCGACAACAATAACTGAAAAGGGAGAATTTTTTTTTACACATTTCAACTATTATCCACAGGGTATTTGGAACACTTCATCATAAGTCAAATGACATACAAATGATGCAAATGCAGACAAGATTTAATTTTGCTGACTAAATTCACTAGACATAATCTGAAAATAAAATAATACTTTTAACCGACAAAAAAAAATTCTACTTACCTCTTCTTCAAGTTTAGTCGGGTCCAATATAATACAGCCACTTTCTGCTACAGAACAACATATTGCAACTGTAGAGACAAGGATGAGAAAGTCATTATTCTTTAACAAAACGAAATCACAGAATTAATCCAAAAGACAATAACCAACAAATCTTGATTACCAGCAAGATGCTTCAGGGGAATTCCTGCATCCACAAGTGCAGCACATGCTGCATTTATTGCACATGGAAGAAGCTACATATTAAGTCAAGAAAAAGCAGCAAAAGATCCAAAAGCATATACATTAAATATTTATCTCTTTTGGCCCCTACCCCTGCTGCAATAAACAATTACATCAAACTGGATGTGTATATATCTGATGGAATTGATGGTAATCCATTTTGTTCATTCATAGTCCTAAAAAAGTAGAACTCGCCACTGAACAGAGTGACTAAACACCACTGCCCACCACCCACCATCCATTCTAATAGTTAAACATTGAACCTGGAGTGCAAAATTTGCAGAAATGTGTTAAATGTTGGAATTGGGGAAAGGAACATAAATTATCTCCATTTTTTCCAGCCAAATGGAAAAAGGTCAAAATTTGAAAGGAAAATGGCTAAAAGATCTCATATTGTGACATTAAATAGAATAAATTCAAAAAAGAGAGAGACAAAATTGCACTCAGGCATGTATCTGATGGAGGAATATGGATCAGATGCATGTTACAAGTAAAAAAAACAACAAGCTCTCATAGCTTGCTCTTACGATGTCAAAACAGGGAATATAATTGCCCTTAAACTGAGACTAGAATTTCATGAAGAATTGAAGAACTATTACAGTACCACATGACTCACTGAAGATTAGTTTTTCCTCCAATTTTAAAGGGAGGATAATGAGGGTCAAGAATGTACCATAAAAAACTTTCCAACCCCTAAAATAGAGTTAAAAGACAAGTTGTGCCACACCAAATTCAGTATCAGACTAAAATCCTAAGGCATACATGTCACTATGATTTGAATCATAACCAGTAAAATCGAGGAATTGCACAAATTAAAATGGAAGCTTGCAGTAAAAGTACATAATATAACAATCTTAAAGAAACAGTTACCATATAAATCATAATAGAACTACAATTTGAAGTAGGATACAGCACCATCATCATGGACAACCTGCAGTAGAAACATAGATTGTTCAATCCTGAAATGTAACTGTTCAGATAAATAAATAAATAATTTTGAAGATAACTTCAGATTACCTATATGTCAAAACCTAACAATATTTATAAAACTAAAGGAGGAACCGACAAAGTGTCAATAGCTAAAGCTAGCATATATAAAAATTAAAAAGCAAACAACAACAACAACAATAAATATAAAATATGTGAAGTTAACAAAGAAAATTAAAATAAAACTCCAATTCTAACCGGGAATTGTTAACACAAAGGCACCACAGTCCTTAAATGTCTATCAGCCACATAAATACACACTTAGAGAAAAGTATACACTAGCACCGGGCTTGTTTGATAACCAATTAATACCCACTAATGAGTTATCTTTTGTCACATGCTAACTTTTGCATCAGTGCTTCCCTATTTTCCAATTGTACATACAATAGCTTTATTGCATTTTTATGCTTATCTTAAGTAGTGAAACACATGACAAATTTTTATGCATTTTTATGCTGTTGTTTCTAGCTCCCTCTAAAATCATGTAATCTTCACACTATAAAAATCAGGTAGGGCTGAACCCGATATGGCACCCTACTTTTGATAGCGTCAAGGAATCCAAATTAGAGAAAGGAAAAAAACAAATGGGTGCTTGCAGCTATTTGCAGCATGTTCTTATTTTCTACTAATTATAAAATATGTAACAAACACTAAACACAAAAGTGACATTTTGAAACCAGTTCATGAATCATGACAAAATTTACCTGGACTATAACCGAAGTCATGGTGTTTGGATATATCGTTCGAATGCAAATGCTTTCCAGAGTTCTCTTCAATATCATCTCATACTCCTTCTCCACTTTTCCTAAACCATTAAAATAAAACACTATTTCAAACAATTACACCAAAAGAGTGACAGTTCGAATCCTAACCAGTCTATCACCATTTTCCTTCAAGGAAAAAGGGGGGGAAATTGTAAATTCAAGCATTTAAAGAAAAGGGTCACACTCCATTGTGATAAAAAATAAAACTTGAGTCTAATTTATGAAACAAAACAAAACAAAACCAACCCATTTAAAACAATTACACCAAAAGAGTGAGATTTCGGAACCAGTTCGAATCCTAACCGATCTATCACCATTTTCCTTCAAGAAAAAAAAAGGAAAATAAATTGCAAATAAGCATTAGAAGAAAAGGGTCACACTTGATTGTGATAATAAAAAATAAAAAATATAGAAAAATTAATGAAACAAAATAAAAAAGAAGAGAATAAATAGTATTGTTCTCACCAATCTGACCAGTCTTAGGCTTCCATATAACTTCAAGGGAAGCTTTTTCCGGGTTTTCATTCTTCTTCGTTCCAGCTTTGGGCCCATAAACTGCAGCAAGCACTTTGGTTTCTCCTACAAACAAAAACAAATTTTATTAAAAAATAAAAAGAAAAATTGAAAAAAGCATATAATAAGGTCCAAAGAAGAAACCCAATTGAGAGAAATGACGAAATTGAAGATAGAACCTTGAGACCAGCTGGCGGAGCCATGGGCGCGGTTGAGGATGGAGCGAGAGCAGGCCAGGGGCCTCAGTTGATTGGGGGAACGCCCATCTTCTCTATCCATCTCCATTGAAGAACAAGAAGAACAAGCAGAACAAGAAGAACCACAAACAAACAAGGGTTTTTCGAGGGTTTTGAATTTGATTGAGATTTCAGACAGATTTTTGTGTACAAAACAAAAGTTGCGTAAATAATTTTACGCTTCACTAAAAAAATTAAAATAAAAATTCTAAAAAACCTAAATGAATATATAAAATAAGTATTTAATTTTAATTCACTTTACACTCTTATTCATCATTAAAAATATTAAACTTTTGAAATAATTATTATAGGATTTAATTTCTATCCAAAACATTAGCGGTATAAAGTTTCTTTTCTGTTTGTCGTTGATAAATGTGTTATTGGCATTATTAAAATAGTTAGACTTTTTAGATAGTAGTTGTGATAGTCAAACTCTTTTAATGATTTGGCAACACATGATTAGATGACAGTGTAAAAAAACTTTACACTGACAGTAGATAAAAATTAAACTCATTATTATAATAACCAAACTTAATATAAAAAAAGTTACATTAATAATACATTAAAATTCCACTCATAAAATAAAGAATTTAATTTCAATCTACTGTCAGTGTAAAAAAAATTTATACTTTCATCCAATCATGTGCTGACACATTATTAAAAGAGTTAAACTTTCTAGGTGATTGTTGTGATAGTCAAACTCTTTTAATGATTTGGTAACACATGATTAAATGACAAAATTAAAAAAACTTTACACTAAATAATAAACTCAAAACACTATCTCTAGTTCTCTCCTAAGCGCCTCTACTAAGTCATCGACAATTTATTTTCAACACGAGAATGCTACACAGTATATGTGTATAGAAGTAAAGGTTGAGAGACAATTTAATAGTGTCAAAAAACAGTGTAAAAAAATTATTAAAAATGTTTATAGAAGAACTCTAATTTCTTGAATGTTTTGGTTTCATAACATTAAAAAAAATTGTAGCCATAGAAAAAATAAATAAATTTGTGACAAAATCTATATTTAATATTAAGTGTAGATGAGAATATTTCATGCTCTAATTTGGTTACTATTATTATTATATAAATAAATATCTATTTTAGTCTTTTAAAAATATATACAATATCACATTAATCATTTATTTATTAAAAACATCAAATGAGTCTTTCAAGAGAGTTGTTATAGTACTTTGATAGGTATAATACCCATGGTGAGTTATCAATTGTTTATTAATTGTTAATTTTATAATAAATATTTAAAAGTCAATTAAATATAAATAATAACTAATGAATGTTTGAGAACTCACATAAATGCCGGTACCCAAAAAAATGATACCAGAATAATCCCCATTTTTGAATGATAATTAAATGTCATTAATTTTGTCCTTTTTAAAGAATAGTTTAATGTCACTTTAATGATTAGTTTGATGGTATACAATTATTATTAACAAGTCAATTTAATGTCTTTATAAATGAATGATCAATTGTTATTTTATGCAATGTTGTCAGAATCGGACAAAATCAGATAATTTGACAAATTTCATTATGAACCAAATATTTAGATGATTATAATTTAATTTTATAACTAAATTCACAGTTAGACTATTTTAAATCAATTAAAACCTGTCAAAATATAGTTGAACCGTTCGACCATAATTTTTTAATTTTCTTTTTAAATTTTCATAAATGTTTATATATATATATATATATATATATATTATATGTGAATTATTTTTATGACATCATTTGATTTGATTAGTTAATTTAAACAGTTATTCTTACTAATTCATTATCCAATCTAATTTTAACAACATTAATTTTATGTGATTCTAGATATGTTTGTCCTTTTTCTAATACAATACCGAAGTTTTAACAGTTAAACCTATGACTTATGGCAAATTACTCAAACATATCGTCACTGTTTTTTATATGTTTTTCTTTTGAACAAACTTTTATCAGCACTATTTTGCCAAAGCTCCCTCCCTGTCTCTTTCTTCTCAATTTTAAATTCACTTGCAATTTTTTTTCTCTCGTGTATTTGTCCGGGTATCTCCGCACACTTGCAAAGCCAACTAACGCTTGGTTTTTTAACATGAATAATGTTCATTTTCAAGAAATTATTAAAATAATTGTTTTCAAATTAATTACTGAAATATTGTTCGTTACATCATGCCACCATTTTTGTTTTTTTGTTTTCCACCTACTAAGGATTGAGCCATTTGCGTTGACGTATCTTATATAAACATCACACTAGCATATTAAAATATAGAATACGTCGAGTTCAACTACTCAATCCACAGAAAATGCAATCTCTCTATGAAAAGTTGGTGTAGGTGTATCTTATGTAAAACATCACACTAGCACATTAAAATACAGAATACGTCAACAACTCAATCCACAGAATATGCAATCTCTATGAAAAGTTGGTATTGGTTAAATCACATGATGCTTCTTAACAAAAGTTTTTTTCTTAAAAACAAAAAAACGAAAGACAAAACTTAGAAAATAAAGAAGTAAAATCTACTATAAAAAATAGATTCCAATCTTCATCCAACCGCATGAAACTCGTTTTCCCATCTCTCCTCCAAGAAAAGTAAATAGAAGAAAATGAAAATCCAAGACAAGCCAAGCACTATAACATCAAAAAATCAGTAACTTACATGTCACACCAATATCATTAACAAAGGCTTGAGATTACTAAATACTAGATGTTTTGCGGTGTAACCAATTCAATGATTCCAATTTTCTTCCTTTTCAGGTAACTGCTAACATAGTTCTAGTACAAGTTATGAACACCGTATTTTGTTCAGGTCACCTTTTTTTTAAATTATTAGTTAGTTTAATAATTAATTACAAAATAAAAAAAAATACAAAAAACAAAAAAAACCCAAAAATACATAATCAAAAAATATAACAAAATAATAATAAATTAATCAGCCAATTAATCCTTAAAAAAATGAATTAAAAAAAAGAAAAAAATTATATTAAAGAAAGAAAAAAAGAAAAGAAAATTAGATTAAAAAAAACTGAAAAATTAAAAGAATGAAAAATGAGATCCAAACCATTTACTCTTACCTAGCCCAAACAAAACATCAACCTTATTACCCCCAGCCCAATCTGCTAACCATTTCCGAAGCCCAAATCCCTTTCCCTTTAACTCTTCACGGACCAAAACCAAAACCAGGCCCAGACCCTTGCACCAAATCTGTTCTAACCCAAGCCCAGAATCCATCTAAACCCGGTTCACCCTATTGACCCAATCCCCCTCTTTCCTTCCCCATTCCAAAGCCTAGCCCCTCTCCCACAAGCCGCGACCCCCGCTGGACCGCTTCCCCTGTACCAGACCGCCTGCTCTACACCACCACCACGCCACACCCACTACCAGTCGCGCCTAAACCACCCCTCTTTCTCTCCTTTCCCTCTTCTTCCCCAATAGAAGGATTTTTTTATTTTATCTTTTTATTTATTTTTGTTATCTGTTTTATTTATCTTTTTTGTTTAGGATTGGTAATTTGGTATAAATAGGATGTTAGGGTTCTGTTAGGAGGAGGAAATTATTTATCTTCTTTGTTTTCGAGAGAGATGAAGAATTCTAGAGGAGGCAGACACGTGGTTACCAAAGCAAAGCAGCCTGGACTTCGAGTTCATCTTCGGTAATCCTTTTGGTCTACTCCTATTATCTGTATAAATGTAATTTTCTAAGGTTAAATAGCTAGCTGATTGCCGTTGTATTCTGTTATATTGATCATAATGAAATGACTAACTAGTACTGTTGTGTCAGAAATTTATTGGTTTATTCAGTATTTTCGATTCTGTATAATAGGATCTCTAATTGATGTTGTTGTGTTTGTCCTGCTGAACGTGCATATGAGGAACCACTTGGATTCTGTGTTCATGATTTCTTTTAGTTGAACCTGTGGTCTGTTGATTCTGCATTTGGATTGAAATTAAAATACTTAGTTTTGTCAGGAAAATGACAGGTTTATGAGTAAAAAATTCGATATTTTCAATGAATGTGTACACAGATTTGTATGCGAGTTTGAACCTCAGAATCCTTAACGTATGACCTTTGAACTGAAATAATGCTGTTTGGTTCGTATGCTGTTTTAAGCTTTAGCCTAAATTCTATTGCTGAAATCTGTGGTTCACTTAAAAATCTGTTCTCAGATTAGACATGAGTTGCGCAAGGTTTTTTAATTAAAATGTTGTGATGTTAGTTAGTTTGGACTGACATGTTGTATTAGTGTTTAATGCAACTTAAGAAAATGATAGGTCTGTGTTTATATTGCTGTTACTGAAATGTTTGAATGAGCACCAAGGGCTTCATCTCTATTCAGGTCTTTAATGTTGAGTTTCAACCTTTGAACACTGATCAAGTCCTGAGTTATTACTGTCATAGCACACAGCACGACATTTAGCATTATTTCCCTGTTTCTATGTCTCCCCACGATCAAAAAGAAAACTGATCCTTATCCCTGCTATTTTTGTCAGTGTTCACATGTCAGAATGTTTATTTATCTTGATTGATGTTTTTGTTTTGAGTTTTTGTTTTTTTTATTTGAAGAGAGGGCTGTGTTATGCTGCACCTAATCTTTGGGATTTTGAGTTGCTGGGTCCTACATGTTAACTCGAAAAGAAATTGATCATGTTAGGACCAGGGCAGTCTTATAGGTTTGTTTGGTATTCTGAATTAGTTCTTTAATTGAATTTCTGGGTGACAGCTTAGTTATCAACCTTCTGGATTAAATTGTTTAGTCTTTTAGATATAGGTTTTGGACATATTGCTATGGATCAGATTTCTTTAAGTTGCTAAATTTCCTTGACTCAGCCGTGGGTATCACTTGTGCTTATGCATTTGATTGAGGAATATTGATGATTTGGAAGGAAATTTGACTAGGAAACCGCTCTTTGTGAGATCAACTACACTTCCTTTGCTTGTGTCTTACTTTGGATGTGCATGTGTTGGCTAAGGATTTCAATGTTCGGATGCTTTTGTTTTGTCAATTGAGTAAATGGGTTCGTGCCTATGTAGCTTCTCAAGGGCTGGGCTAGGGACGATATTTGGGCTTTACATGAACTTAGGATCTTCTTTGGTATGGGATGGGGTGCCGCTAATAAAGTGGACTAAAAATGAAAAAGGAAAAAATACAACAATAATAAAAATAAAATGCATTTTAATGAGAGTTGGAAATGAAAGTGAGACGGCTCTTCTTCTTTTAAATAAACCGGTGGTAGTATAATTTGCATGTCTGGATCCTTAAAATCTACCTTAGGCTCAAAAAGGAAAAAAGAGGATAAAAGAGATAAACTGGATTCTATTTGAATGATACATTGCGCAAAAAAATAAAAAATGGGGGTTTCACCAATGTAATAATAAGGGGATGTAATGCCACAAGGATATTTGGTACAAACATTCTATTATTTCCTTTCATTTCGTTTTAACGTTTTCGGGTTATTCTATTTTTAGTTCACATTGTCATTTTTAATTATTCTAAAACTCGTGTCATTGATGTTCTAACAAAAAAAAAATATTTTTACAATTATCGGTCTGTTATCATATCATTAATTATGACTTAATATTCTAATGACGGGATAATTAAGAATATGTTGCAATGGCAAATATTTTTAATTTTTTTTAGGTAAAGAAATTCTTTATAGTTATGTCAGGAGCATTGGTGGAGCTATAAATAATTTTTCACAAAATCTTATTTCATGATTAATTTTTATCAATTCTTATCATCTTACTCATGCCAAAATTGATTTATGGAATAAGGTTCCAACGATGAGATATTTAAAGTTAACTGCGACGGCGATGACATTTTAATTTTCTTGAGGTGAGGAGATTTTATAGTTTTGCCAGGAGCGTTGGCGGAGTTATAAATAATCTCCAATAAAATCTATATTCCATTATTAATTTTGTTACAATTTATTTTTTTCATTTCTACTGCATTTAGTAAAGATCACCTTTCATTCACAAAATAGTTTTCTTCCTTACCTTTTCTACGTCATTCATAACTTGAAACATTAATCCTTCACACCACAATTAAAATTGGCCGATGACAGAAATTGGGAGAGGATCGGGAGTCTGATCAACTAAACTCTTCCCGGTATTCTTGAGGCATTGATATCAGACTTAGCCAGGAGCGCTGGCGGGGTATGATTCCCAAAATAATAATAAAATAAAATATTTTTCAAAACAAAAAAATAACTGTGAATGAATTCACACAACCTGTATTTGATGGAAATGGTGAATTAAAATTTGAAATTCCTTTTAAACAATATATTTTCAAATCATTTACTTTGTTAAATAATTTTCTCAATTGTGAAACTCATTTTCAAAAATTATTTTATTTCTCAAAAAAATATTTTCTTGAAAATCCAAGTTCTAATTTACTATTGTCATCCCTAATAAATTACAAGTTTACAATTCGTTCCCCAATAATGATTTTTAAGCCACACATTCCTTGTCATGGTCATTTATCACCTTTGATAACATGCCCGACAAAATGAGATATGAAAAATAACAAAAATAAAAATATTATGTTTCAAATAATAAACGACCAACGCAATTGACTTAGCAGATAACTTTAGATTAAATAGGTAACCGTTCTTGGAACGGACGGTGTAGGGTGCTAATACCTTTTTTACCCGTAATCAAACTCCTGAACTTAAACTCTGGTACGCAGATTCTCTCTGTAAGTGTCCAATCACACCATTCCATTTTTATAATAGAAAAATCGATGGGTGGGACTCCCACTTCATATCATTTCTCTTTAAACTCTTTTTTGTAAGTTTACCTAATTTCACAACTTTTTTTTTTTTTTCCCTCGAGCACGGTTGCGACACAAGCATATGATCTAAATCCTATAAGGTCAGTATAGAACAAAAAATCTATGTTGCAGTTTTCCACAGCATGTATACATTTGTATCAATGGTCATGACTCAATAAACAGAGACATCATAAGATAGCCCCATGGAATTTTACAAGAAATGCCAAAAAATCAAAGCCAGATTCAAACATTGGCAGCAGAAAAGTTTTCAAAGAAAACACCAAAAGAAAGGGTCCATTTACAGCATGCTATCTGTCAGAGCAGGCAACCTGCGGAAGAAATTAAGTGGTGCTGCTGGTGTCTTATCCCGAAGCTTTGGGTGCCTCATTAAGTAAAATCCAGCTAGAAGAAACAGCATCTGGGGGGGTGTCACATACAACACAATGGCAGCCACAAGGCAGAATGCCATGAATATGGTGGTGGCACGAGGATCCCTCCAGTTTACAAGTGCATGGATCCTTTCTCCTTGAGTAGCTATATCTCCAACAACACTCTGAATTCTCCCTGCCACACTTCTTAATCGATCATACCTCCAGCGTACTATATCTGGGGACTTTTTCGTTGGAAATGTGTCAAATTCCTCATCAAGCTCATCTGGGGTCGCTACATCTGCACAAGAGAGTCTAGTGTTCATATGAGGAGGGTATCTTGGGCGGAACCTCCATTTCCACATGCCTATTACAAACATGTATAGAAATATTGTTGGTAGAATAAGTTCTGGGAAACACACAAGCATCAGAAAAAGAATGTGCACCAGCACTGTTGTAACAGGATTCTTCCATTTGGAAACTTCCCCCAACCACTTCCCCACTGAAATTAATCCAGAAAAAACTGTCATCAGACGATAGAAGTTTGCTTTGCTTCGTCTCATGCTCCATAGATGAGAGTCTGTATCAGACATGTACTCAACTACCTCCTTTCTAAGAGGGGGTTCTGCCCGACTAAGACGAGCTGCCACAATGTTCACAGCCTGGTGTTTCAGCTTTTCCTGTTCCACGATGTTGAGGGGCTTTACATAATGCATCTTTGGCAAATGGGGCTTAAAATACAAATGCATCATGTTAACCATTGAGGTACATGAGAATCGTATTGCCAAGTGCACTTCACCCATCTTCTTGACACCAGAATTTTGCAGCATTAGTAATGGATAAGAGTGTGTGTAAACACGGCCAGTTTCCAAGGTTGAGATCCTTATTCGAACCTTACCAATTTGTGAATCTTTATTACCATCTGAGCTATTAAGCTGTCCATTGTCAAACACCCCCAAAGTGAGAACTGTTGCTGGATCATAAACTTCCCAAGTGTATTGCTCATTGAATTTTGGGTTTAGATTGCCAACAATGGTTCGAGTGCGCACCCATTTCTGCCCATATTTTGCCACACAGTACGTATCTGATGTCCCCCTTCCTTCCCTGGTTTTTGTTGGTAGTACATCAGCATTTAAAATGCCAAGTTCTAAGACACCAATTGACTTCTTCCAGAGCCGCCTTGATGTAGGTCGAAGATCACTACTGTAATAAGTTGACTCATCAAGCACATGGTATCCACCATCAAGAAAGATATTGACATGAAGTCTACTGAAAAACTTATCTCTCTCTTTCTTTTTCCCTTGTTCCTCATCCATTGCAGATGACATGGATTTTTCAAGGTGATACCAACTATTACGGATAGCTCGATCATCAGCACGCCTGTCAATTGTGCTCAAAGGAATAACAACATTCCCAATAGTCTCATCCTTGTTGGGACCCACACGATCTTCAACTGTAAGGATCAAAGGTTCTTCGAAGGGTTCAGCAGCAACAAACATCATATCATGATCCCACCGTGGGTTCATGATCCTTGATTGAACTGGTTTTGTCTTCAAAATCTGGTTACCAATCTGTACCTTAACATAGGCATCTGGAATTCGAGACTTCTCTGATGCAAGTAAGTCTTGTGCCTCAATCACTTTAACCCGTACATACCATAATCTTGGTGAATGGTAAACTTTTGATCGAATCTGGGCATAAGCAGCTGAAGAGCTTCCACTGGGAGACATTGCATCAGAATGCCAAGCATCAGGAAAAGCCTCATCAGCTTGTGTGCCATACCAGACAGCAAGCATCAACTCGCCATTTTTCTTTTCCCGACTCTTGTTCTCAATCCAATACCACTGAGGAGCCAATGGACTATCAGGTGGAACCCGTTCAGGAACTTCATAGAGATCAAACCGTACAGTTCCAACAACATCATCTAGTACCACACCCTTGTGTTTGACCACAACTTCAAGAACAGATGACTGCAGATTGTCCCTTGCGAAGGCAAACACCTTGTTCCATTCAGGATTTTGGTTTTTCTCATAGTGATTGGTAGCTCCTTTGAAGTTTCCAACCTTGACCTCCACATATGGGTCAAGGCTCCCAGTCATATCCATTGATGGAAGGTCACGAGCTTTTACAACTCGTACAAAAAGGAAACACATTGGTGCAACAAGGTCATAGGTGCTGGCTGGCCTGTTCCCATGTACAACCCTCCCACCAACAACTTGTCCACCTCCAAGAAAAGGGCTTGTCTCTTTCAGTGCATAATCAATTGGAGATGATGAACCAGCATATGCCTGCATAACTTTTGCAGGAGGTGGTCCAGATTTCATCTCATGCATCCCAGAGGTTACAGTTGGCTTGGCAGCTTCTGGGGACGAAGATTGCTGTTTTTCTCCTTTATTTGAATTAGGAAGGTTATGAAATGTGTGCCTTGACTTAGTTTTCTTACTAGAAAAGTTGTTGATAGAATTTGTGAATGATACTGGTGTTTGATCTTGGGTTGAGTTTTGATCTGTATTGACAGAGGATTCCATAGCAGGAAGAGGGTTTGAGGATCTTATAGAAGGGTCATCTGTAACAAATACCTTCAAACCAAGTTCTCCTTTTGTGCGGGAAAAGATGCCTTTCTTTTCCAGAGGGTAGTGCAAAACAACAGCATCAGAATATGTGACAAATGAGGTTCCAGTGAGGCGGACCTTACCGAGGATGACTTTGGAGCTACTGCTTTTGTTATAGTGGTAGAGATAGGCATCAAGATTGAGGCTTGATAATTTGCTTGGATCAGTAATGTTGAAGTAAAAGCTCTCATTCCAAACAGGACTCAGATCTTTATCTTTAGTTGTTGTCCGAAATTTCTGGTCATCAAAGTGAAGTTCCACAAAAGTACTAGATGAGCCCTGCCCATCTTTGGGCACAAGGTCATGAGCACCCACAACTTCTATACCTAGCTTGAGATTGTTCATTGCATAAAGTAGCTGCCAGCAAAAATTAGACACAGAGAAGTTATACCTGAAAAAAAAATGGGGCTTAATAATAATATAGTATCATATATAAATTTCAATAACCAATAAATAAATAGCAGTTGTTATAATACATGTCAGAGGGACAAATTAATAGCCCAGTTGTTATAATATAAGTATCTGGGTGTGTCTCCTCTCCATTATGTGCCACTAGCAGTATGCTTAATTCTATGTAATGAAGTATTCATGATGTTTTCTTATCAAGATAGGCAACCAAGTGTCAGTTTCAGGCTCATTGGAATGGGAAGATTTTGATCCTCCAAGTTGGTTTAAAGAAACAGATTATGTGTCCAGAAGGCACAGTGGAATCAGTGGCCACCATGTTAACCGTCAATTAAATGAATACAAGAATGGATATCTGCGAAAAGCTAAACATCTGTGTTATTAGCAATCTTGATCTTCCTGGTCATATCTTCTATTAAATAGTAAGGTTTTTGTTTTTCTTTTCAAAAGAAAATTTGTAAATAAAAGTATTATATCCTTAATCTAACAATTTGCTTATGCTTTCCCATTAATATAGTCAAAGAGGCATTCTAGCAGAACTAAAGCAATTTAGTGAAACTTATAACCTTCAAATAAACATGCTATTTACTTCAGCACAGATATTCTCATAACATTACAGCATTCACAAAGCACTGAGCACCTATCATAATATCCATGTGAATAATTGGAAGTTCCCCAGCAAATAAGCATGCTATTTATTTCAGCACAGATATTCTCCTTGTTTGATTTATTAAAGAAAGGCATGAAATGTTCAAATTAATATTTATTTGGTCTTATTTTGCTAACAGTAAAAATCAGATATCTTGCTAATTGCATAAAATCCACTTGTCATTCCCATCTAATATATATATATATGTGTGTGTGTGTGTCTGTGTAGAGAGAGAGAAAGAGAGAGAGAGAGAGAGAAACAACACTAGTTATGAATTATTATTCAGTTGGTTCCAATCATAGATAAGATACGGAGATGGCATGATTCACCAAGTAAAAGTGAAAACTAAAGGAAGAAAAAACAGGAGAGGAAAATTGTCATGGAAAGCGAGTATGAAAGAGGAAGATTCCGAAAGTATCAACCAACCAACCAATCCCACAACTCTATTCTCCGTGATCAAAAAGCAAGACAAGAATAAAAAATGACCTTTTTATACTTTCAAAAGAAAAACATAGAATTTGACAACAGGGATAAAACACACGGGGGCTCCTTGTATTTTGACCTCAGCACATGGGATCACGACAAGAATCTTCAGATACAATAAAGCAAAAGAAAGATTTTTCAAAAGAAAATCAAGGATAGATGAACTCCCTAGTAATTATGTATTTTATTTAATTTTCTAAGCATGGGAACTAAACAATTCCCTCTTATTATCCAATATTTTTAGCTGAAACAAGCAGATATATGATAGTTTCAAAATTTGAAGTAAAAAGACTCAAACTTGTGAAGCAGAGAAGCTACTTTTGGGAAGAACCATACCCAAATTTTCTATCAAACTTTTCCAAAAAAAAACAGAGAAAGCCATTTCGAATAGATTCTTACAAACATTTCTGCTCATTTCTAAATACCCAGAACAAACTACTACCCCGTATGATGCACGGATTCTTTAAAATTGATCACATATTCCTATCTTAATCATATTTGATATTGATACATGAAAAATATCTACCCCATCAAGATACTAGTACTACACAAAAATATTGGCATACAGAATCAAGCCTCTTTTTCACTTATTATCTGTTTAAAATATATTTTCATTCTTGAAATCTTATTTTTCACAAAATCATAGTAAGTTGGTGACAAATTTTACTAAATTTAAAGTTTATTATATATATATATATTTTATTCAATATGTCTTATCATACTCATATTTCAATTTTTTTTAATTATCATATTATTTATCATATCATATAGTAGTATTCGTGCAACGTAGCCCATGACAAAAAACTTCAATCCCAGCAGCAGATTTCAGCGAAAGTTTTAAGCTTTGAAGACTATAACAACTATCAAACGTTAGTAAAAGCCACAAAATACCTGTCACTAGATACAAAACCCAACTACAAATCAGCAGAAAACTCCACATGCCCAGAAAGAAACACATGCAACAAAAAAAACTGCAAAACAAAGCCAACCAAAAGAAAGAAGAGAAGAGGAAGAAGAACATCACACGCACCTGAGTTTTGAGCTTTAAAAGACGTTAACTTCAAGAGCTGAAGAAGAATAACAAGAACTAATAACAACAACAATGCTTTCTAGGCTTTTAGAGATTGAGGTGAGTAACAGAGAGAGAGAGAGAGCAAAGCAGAAGGTAGACTTATAAAACAAGGAAAAAGAGGAGGACCCAGGAAGGGAATGGCTTCTGGGATGGTTCGCAGGTGGAGAAGAGAAAGAGAGAAAGTCGTTGAAAAAAAAACGAGTGAATAAAATGGTATAAATTGACGTGCACGATAGAAAATGTGAAGAGAGAGAGTGTTGTACCTTGAGAATGTCCGATTCGGTTTGTTCTGTAGTTTCTGTTCTGTTTAAGAAAACCTTGGTCTTTCCTTGGTTCGCTTTGTCCCCACTTCTGAGCGCGTATGAACTCGCTCTATGTATACGACGCGTCCTTCATTTATTTGTCCATTTGAAAAAAAACAAATATATATATATATATATATAACAGGTATTGTGGCTCAAGTTTAATTTATTTTATACTCACAAACTATTATATTTTTATTTGACTTGAATAAGTTAATATTAAATTTTATATTAATTTAACTTCTTAAATTTAATGAATTTATTTAAATTTATAACTTAATAAAATTTATCTTATATATCTATTTAATTAAAAATTAATTTAATTAGAAGAAATAAAATTACAATTCTAATTAATATTAAATAAAATATTATTATCTGTAAAAATTTAATATATATATATAGTTAGTTTATAAATTAATGAATTAAACATATAAATATAAATTTAATTTTAATTTATTGTTAGTGTAAAAAATTTTATACTGTCATCTAATCATGTGATGACACATTATTAAAAGAGTTAGACTTTTTAAGTAGTTATTGTGATAGTTAAACTCTTTTAATGATATGTCAACACATGATTAGATAATAATGTAACTTTACACTAACAGTAGATCAAAATTAAATTCTATAAATATTTAAACTTAACTCACCTTACAAACGGGTTAAAAATTTTAACTTATTAAATTATTAATAAATTAAGCAACAAATAAGGTCCCTGTGTGTGGCTCTACTTTTTTTTTCGGGGCCTACTGTTATGTATGTGTTCTATCTCTAATCTAAAGTAGTTTCCAGTTTTCAGATTTCATTTTCAACTTTGATATTAGCTGCAAAAGTTTTTGGAATTTTAATGTAACGTTCGACTTGTCCTTGTCCTTGAACTTGGCTACTTGTTTGAACATTTTTTTACCCGTTATATTATAGGAGTTCTAAGTAAGATATATATTTTGTGGAGAGGGGGGTAGTAGTTTTTTTTTTTTTATAAAAAATATATTTATTTACTCAAATTGGTAAAATATATTGAAAATAATACAAATTCAACATCGCTAAAAATAGAAAATAATGAATCTGCAAACAAATTCACAGTACCCAAGTTAATACCATAATACGGCAAAATGCCTACAAATGTGATAATATCAAAGTGATCAGAATACCCATGCTTCTAGATTTGTAATGTTAACGCCAAGTCTTGATTGAATTTGTAATGAATCAAAGTTGATCTACCAATCTGAACCAAATGAACACCGCAACAAAATGGAAAACTATCGCAACAAGACGAGAAATTAAACGACGTGACATCAAGATGACGAACAAAACACCGCCGCACTCAGACGACCAAAGCACGAAAAAACACAAAAGAAAAATCAGATATATGTAGAAAAATCACTTATTTAAATAAAAAGAAAGGAAAAATGATATAGAGAGGTGATTCTAAGCCAAAAAAATGATGCAAATCAATCTAGAGAAAAAAAAAGATAAATAAATAAAAAGTTAATAAAACGACTAAGGTTTCAAAAAAAAAAAAGGTTGGGGGAAGTAGTTAAAAATACTGATTTTGGCCACTAGTTTTGGACGTGGATTCCACTGAAACGAGCTTTCTATAGAAGTTCAAAAAATTCCTTGAACAAAAAGTGCATAAAAAATCGTGTAAATGGACGTTTGCGGCTGTGAAAATCTAATACAGGCATACTGAAAGCAATTTGGGTGGAGTTAAAATTTTGAATCAAAGTAACAAATAATTTTTAAAGGAATTGGTAATACTTGAATTAAGGCTATATATTGGGCATAAAATATTTAAATTTCAAATTTTATAATAATATAATTTATTTTAATTTTTGATTAAATTACTCATTTAATTTTTATAATTTCAAATTTAATTTAATCCATATAATTCAAAATTATTTTAAGAGATTTATATAATTTTCAAACAATGTAAATAAATGTAAAGACCAAATGAATAATTCAACCTTAAATTTTCATCAAACGCATTTTTTTAATATTTTTTTACACGTATTTTTTTTTTTACAATCCTTAGTTCAATTTATTGTGGATAAGAAAAACTTGTGTAAAAAGAAACAAATATAATATCTAAAAGTAAAAATTTCACTATAGTAAAAAAACTTGTGTGAAAGAAACAAATATAAGCATAATTTGTCCCATTAAATATTAACATTATAATAGTTCTAGTTTTCTTTGTTTTTTTTATTAAAAGAAAATATTATATTTCGAAACATATCCGTAAGTGGATAACAATGACATCACAAATATTGAAAAAAAAAATTAGTTCCACACATTCCAATAGAATATTATTCTTTCCAAATAGAAAATTCAGTATAATAACCTATAAAGTTAGGTAACATTTTTTTAGTCACGTTATCTAAAAAG
Organism: Styphnolobium japonicum; assembly: GCA_023212625.1. Taxonomy (NCBI): domain Eukaryota; kingdom Viridiplantae; phylum Streptophyta; class Magnoliopsida; order Fabales; family Fabaceae; genus Styphnolobium; species Styphnolobium japonicum. Next base: position 1,669,652 of record JALBWW010000014.1, read on the forward strand.
TCAATGTTCTCCTCCTCTTTGTCCTTGTGCCTCTAAGATGTTCTAAACTAATAGTCTTGGAATCTAATTAAAAAATATTCATGGTCATTTCCTTGAAGCCATTAAAGATCTTAAAAAACTCATGGTCATTTCCTTCAAACCATATTGAAGTTCGATATTGATGTGTCTTTTGTTTTGAAATAAACAAAGACTTAAACAAAAATCTTTGCTAGTCTTCTTGTCCTGCTCCTTCGAGTCGCCTTTTAATTAACTCATATATAGCACCAATCATGCAGTGGTAGAAAAATATTATAAACTTTATAATAATGTCACCTTCTATATTATATAACCTTAGCATCTAGCTTGGTCTTTTCTTTATTCATTTTCATGTTTAATATGGTTCCTTGGGATGACACAACCATTACTCAATCGCAACTACCAAGCAGTTTCATATACAATCTCATTTCTCTTGTGTTTTTCTCCATGAGGTATATAAAATAGTAAAACTTGATTAAAAAAAACCAAGAAATTATTAATTAATATGATTGTTGTAATTCGTAGTAAATAATGATATATATATTGTGTAAACAAGAAACATTTCACAAAAACTAATAGTGTTGTGTGTGATTTATAATTAATAGAATTAGTTTAAATTTTGGTTTAAAATATGCACATTCTTTTGAAAATCATATAAATCCTCAATATAATTAATTAATATTAAAAATAAATCTATTTTAGGTATATAAGATTTAATAAATTTATTGACTATTTAATATTTATTTTCTTTATATGAAACAAGAGGCATGAACCATTCATATAAACCATGCCCCCTTGAATGGCAACCCCTTGCTCTACCACTGTTAATAATTGACTAGTGTTCTTTTACCTTAAAAAATTGCCAAGTATATATTCTACTTAACTAAATTAGTACCCTCTCCATGGAAAAACAAATTCTTCTAACAAAGGCAGAGCTTATTGCTTATCATTCATCGTCCTTCTCTTCATTATTATAAGGAGGAGGCATTGCACATGGAGGTGTATCACTTGGTGACTTGACCATGGACTCAACCATAAACTGCCTCCATAGACCACCCATGGGACAGGCCACAGTTTCAGAGCAAATCTCAACAGCTCCTGCAGGTATGGTTGGTTTAAATCTCAAGAGCCTTGCATATACATTTAATAGATGATACATATAATCATACACAAACTTCATCTTTAGGTTCTCTTCAATGTAGCTAGTCCCTCCTTTGCCAATCGCTTCTGCCTGGTGAAATATGCATAAAAAGAACTTATAGCTACAATAAAAATAAGAACTTTATGAAGTAAATTAATTGGGTCTTTTAGGATTGATTTCACCATAGCTCAATTGAACATTTTATATCTGCAAATCTTTTAATGGAGGAAGAAATAGATTTACCTTGTCTGGGTGAGTATTGCCCCAGTCTACAGCAAACTTAATACCTTTGCACATGTTTTGGGAGCTGATGGGCCAGTAGTGCAGCAAAGGTACCATGCTTCTTGTAAAGAAATCGTAATATTTAGGCTCTATGAACAAGGTCATGGAGTCACATGCTATTATGTACTTTTCACTCACAGACCATGCTACCCCTTCCACATAAATCTTGTACCTTCATATGAAAATTAACACAAACAAATCTAGCAATTAATTGAGTAGAATATCTAAGATAATAAATCATATCAGTAGTTAAGTTATAGAAAGGGTATGAAAATTTTATTAGATAATTACCTGTGGGTACATTGATCTTCTAGTTTTGTGTTCCGGAACCCTTGTTCAATTTCCTTATCCCAGTGCTAAAAACAAACAATTTATTATATATGTATCTTTAAAGTTTTCACAAACTCTGATATAATATTATCATTTCACATTAGTTATTTACCAGGGAATATATACGGGCATTCCAATCATGTTGGTCTGAGGCGTTGCACTTCCTGAGCTCATTTCTAGTTAGGGACACTCTTGTGTTGCCCTTCCAAAAAGCATAGGGTGTCCTATCCTTCCATTTGATCTTGCTGTTGCCTTCTTGTATATTCTGCAGTACTGTCTGCCATGGTCTTATTCCAGTCTCAGCCCTAAAAATTAAAGGAAAAAGAAATGTATAAGAATTACATATGAAGACTTGTTTTCCTTTTGTTTCTTTGTATTAAAAGAAGAATTTGGATCTTTTCATTTTAAGAAAATGAAAGTGACATGTTATAAGAGAGAAAAATACAAACTACATTTATGCAGAATTGGTGGGTCTCTGCATAGGAAAGTTGTGTCTTTCTCTCATAACATTACACTATATATCATGCATGTTTTTAAGAAAAAGGAAATGATCTAAATCTTTGAAAGAAAAGCAAATAAAGATAGAAGTTTTCTCCAAATTAACTTGGAGGATCTGAAATCTTAGCTGAAACTACTATAGTAATTCAATATAGAAGCTTTACCAACCCCAGAAGGTCCAATCAGGAAAGACAATGTCAAAAGCATTCTTCTGCCCACAGTAATGGAAAATAGGTGGTGGTGACATGGCTTGTGGTCCTTGGAAGCGTCGTTTCTCCACCACAGTTGCATCCCCAGTCTCAAACAAAAGCTCCAAATCTGGTATGTTCCCAGGGTATAACCTTAGAAGCTGCAAAATTCCCCATATTGTGAACACATCCCTTGTCTGAAACGATTTCCCATACTTTTCTGCATAGGCTTTCCCTTCTATAATCACAAGCTTAAAATGTGAAATATTTTTTCCTCTCTCCACCATTTCCCTTGTGATTCCTGTACTCTTCCATGGTTTTAGATCTTCATGGATCCATTTGAAGTACTCTGGACATGATGCAGCTGATGAATTTTGGTCTTGCTCAAACGTTGCCAGGTAGTCCTTTGGGCAGGTTGCTGTCATGCTTCCATTGAAGCAGTTCAGTGTGAATTGGATTTGTTTCCTACTCAAGGTTGTAGTTGTTTTGGAAACAGAAGTGCTTGTATGTTTGAACTGATCAATGACAACAAGTAAAACAATTAGTGTGATAAATACTGTTAACTGCATAAGAAATACTGTTATGCTGATGGGTATTGATACATAAACTTTTTCACGTTTTATGGTAAGCTTCCACATATGAGTTTAGTCAGTTAAAAATGTTCATTTACTTTAAAAACTTGGGTAAAAGAAAGAGAAAAAAAGGGGGGGGGGGGGAATTAATATAATACAGTGGAAGGCAGAGTCAAAAGAAGATCAATGTGGGCATGTTCCCCCCATCAGTGTAGCTAGCTTAATGAAGTAACAGTCATGACGAGAGCTCATTCAGGTTATACAGTTTTTGTTCGTGTGTAGTTTTTTTTTCTCTCTTTTCTACTTGATAAAAAAGAAATGAAAAAAAGGCCCTTGTGCGTGTGTGCGCGCGGGGGTGTAAAAAAAATATTGATATGAATTGTATTGCCATTTGTGCATAGGATTATTTGAATATTAACAAACAAAAAGTGATGGGATACTAAAGTAAAAAAACAAAGGTCTTCACTCTGATTTTTTAGGCTTCACATGAAATGTAATTTTATAGACATTTCTTTACTTATTTTGATCAGACTGTATCATATAATTATGGATGTTCATGGGTTAAGTTGAGTTTGAAGTATTTTTAAACTTAACCCACTTATAAAAGCAATGAATTGAGAGAATTTTTTCTTCAATTCAACCCGCACATGTGTGGATTAAGTTAGGTTGAACCCGTGTATTGAATATATATGCAAACAAATAACTTGCTAAAACATGATGAAGTCCAAATACATGTCCTAACCAATAATCATATAAAGTATTCATTACATAAATAAAAGTTTCAATCCAAACACACGTTATAGTCAACAATGCAATAACCATAACATAAGTCAATAAATCATAATCTACTAATTAACCATTCAGAAGATTGTCCTTGAATTTTTATTAGAATTGCATTCACTTTTAGTTTGAGACTCATCAATGTTTTCTATCAATATCCTCTTTATAGATAAAAGATCGTTTTTTATATAAATTTAAGTTAAATGATGATGTTGGGTTCCAAAATGACATCATTTTACTAGTGATAAAAAATAAGACATGTGGGTACGTGGTTTTAGTTGAGTGTCCAAACTTACAACTCAACTCAAGCTCAATGGGACCTTTCGCTCATGTTAGCCATGACTTGGGTTTAAATACATGATACGCCCATTGGTAGACGATCTGTAATCCTATTATAAATCTTCAATGAGATTGGTGGTTTGCCCTGACCTTGAACTGGGGATGAACTTTCCCCTTACTTAAATTTTTATTCATCAAAGATTAAAAAAAAAAAACTCAAGCTCAATGAATTTGGCAATTTCAAACCTAATGCAATCCACATATACAAACCAACTCATCATTTATAAATTAAGTTAGGTTAGTTTGTGCGGGTTTAAACGGCTGAATACCATATATATATATATATATATATATATATATTTTGTTCATCCACATATATATGACCGGTATTGTGTGCGTAATTGGTATGGTAGCTCACAAGTGGTTGCTACCTTTATAAGAAGTTTTAACTTTTAAATGATAAATTAGATTAGCACTTTTGGTTCTTCTATTTTTCTTATAAGAGAAACCAGTTCCTCTAATTACAGTTAGAACAACGTTATCATTCTAAAATTTAAGATTAAACCGTATAAGAAAATTTTTAGGGGATTAGGTGAATAGGGAAACTAGCAGAAAATGATCATGACCCTTAAAACGAGACGATAAAATAGAATATATGCATCACTTACTGAGAAACGAGAAAGCTATATAATTGAGCGTCAAACGTTAAAGCAGAAATATCCTAAACGCAAATAAACAAAAAAAAAAAACAGTTACAAAATAAGCATCGCATAAAGAGAATTTGAGAAAGATATATAAGTATTAAACCCAATTACAAAGAAGATGAAAGATCCTTAATTAATTTAAGAGAGGCTTACAAGGTCAATCCGATTGATGCAGTTGCTCCCAACAATTATAATCACAAAATAGATGAAGAGGAAAATTGGGGCTGATAAAACCCATCTATTCACCATGCTAAATGGTTGATAAACCTTCAAGGAAAAACTGCGAACCAAATGCAACAAGTCAGCCATGGACTTTCATCATCTTGTCATGACAATTAGTTTGTATATATAGTATATAATATTCTATTAAGGAATTAGGATCTTGGTGAATAATTTAATTTAGCTTTTTTTACAAACGGAATGTACATAAAATAGTTTTTAAAACGATGGAGAAAATAGTAATAAATATGGAAAAAATGGTTTTGCTTTCCCCAGCCAAAGATATATAGAAGTCAACTATTTACTTCCTTGCTGAAATAATGCCTTATTCCGTTGCCAAATTTGCTAAGCATTCAAGTGCTCAATATTCCATACTAAATGCATGTTTGGTTTGGTTTTTCTCACCAGCCTAAAATCGCGTTTGAGCAAAACATAAATTTCTCGTGTTCAAGGATACTGTCCCTTAATGTGTTGATTCTATAAGAGGTAAAGCATAATGATTATATATATATATATATATAAATATATATATATATATATATATATATTAAAATCAATTTTAATAAGTAAAAGCTAATAAATTTTTAAAACTTTTTATAATTAATTTTTAAAAATAATTAATTTTTTTAAATCAATTCTTTCAATATTAATTCTATTGAATAAAATTCTCACATAACATAATTTTCTTTAATGATGGCCATTAAAATGAAGGATATCAGATTATATAAATTATCAAATACAAACATGAGCAATGAGGATAGGCTGCAGGAGCTAACATCCTAGAAAAAGTGGCAGAATCATAATTATTAAACTTGAATTGGGAGTTGACTTGGTTAGAGTACTAAGTTAACGAGTCACTGGTAAGTTAACGAGTTACTAGTTTAATTAGTAGGTCATTGGTCAAACTACATAAAAATTAAATAAATATATATAAATACAAACTATATATGATGATATTTACTATTTTAAACAATTAAAGTACTCTTATTTTGAGAGAAATGATGACTTTAAAGGAAAAAAAGAATTTAACACTTAATTCATAAAATAAAACCCTAATATTTTCATTAAAATGCTTATAACTCAGAAAATAAATTTTTTAAAAAAAAATTAGAATCGACATGACATAAATATAAAAAAGTTATATGAAATGAACATATAATTAATTTAAATTGGATAAACGAATTAAAAGTTATGACTTCTCAAAATTTAAGATTTTTTTTAATTTCATAACCTGGTCGGTTCACCAGTACAACTGGTTACGTCACATTTTGTTTGGCTAAAATCAGTCAAATCAAATCAATTTTTATCAATTCACATACATAACCGATGTAATAATTAACTTAGACCAATTAAGTGATCGGTTCATAGGTCAAACCGGCCAGTTTGAATTGATTTTAATAACTATGAGCAGAATTAAGTTAGTCAACACCTTGGGAGTACCTAGAATGAGAAAGATCAAGGTATAAAAAAAATCTAGGTTCGATGCACTTTTATTGATAAAAAGATATTTTTAATATTAAAAATACTTTTTCTCGTTTTTTGTATATTCAGATGAGCTTAAAATAAAAAAGTTGAAGCACTATTTTGTGCTTTTATAAAAAGATTTTCTTTTTCTTTTTTTTAAAAAGGGGAGCCTAAGCCCATCAGAGAAGAAAACTACACATGAAAGGGTGTTGGGAGTAAACACTCCCATGGCATCACGTAAAATCAAACCCCACAGATCTTAAGTTGGCTCTTTCCTCAATCTTAAACCAGGAACAAGTTGAAAACTCATATTGGCAAGCAGGTCTGTGCATTGATTCCCCTCCCGCAGAGTGTGAACTTACCTGAACATCCCAGTCTCAGTTCAGCATAGCTTTAATAAGCTTGAAAAAGTCTTTTTTTTTTTTTTATTCAAGTCTATTTTTTTTTTAATAACATAAAGAAGATGTTTACACACACACACATATATATATATATATCAAATATTGCATCCAAACGACAATAGGTTTTAATTTTTAAAAAATATCTTCTAAAAAAATGATATAACTAACTTTTTTAAATAGCTCATCTAAACTAGCTCATTGTTTCTCATCACTTAGATATAAAAAGGTAGGGTGTCATCCTTTAAAGTGAGGGATACACTTACTTTAATAAAGTACATAATTGATAATTGTTGATAAAAAAACATAATTGTTTAAAGCTTTATAAAATACAAGAATAAATTATGAATATGTGAGAATTTATTTTTAATTGATAACTGTTAATATACAAAAAAAAAATCATAAATATGTGAGAATTTACTCTTAATTGATTACTATTAATAAAAAAATATAATAATTTAAAATTTTATAAAATGCAAATACTTCAATAACAAATCATAAATATGTAAAAATTCACTCTTTTAATTTTTTTCATGTGATTATCAGCTGCACACAGAAGATCAACCTTATCTCTTAGAATATTAAATAGTTTGGTAGAGCCGGTTAAACTTTTTAAATCCAAAGGAAAAGAACGTTAGTTTTTCACTGACATTTTTAATGCAAAGTAAGATTGCAAACCACAAAACTTTGTACACTTGTATTTTTAATATAAAGTAAGATTGTAAACCATAAAACACATTTATTTTAAGACAGCAGATAGGAGATTTTATTTTTTTAAGAAAAAATCATATAAAAATGATTTTTTTAAAAAAGTTCAACCAAACCAGCCTATTATTTCTCATCACTTGGATATAAAATAAGGGGTGTACTTACTTTTAAGAGTAAAAGCAAAATTAATATTCGTTGATAAAAAAATTAACAATTTAAAATTTTATAAAATATAAATACCTAAATAATAAATTATGAATATGCAAAAATTCGAAGATCATCAGTTACGGAGATTTGATTAAACTTTTTAAATCCAAAGGAAAATAACGTTAAGTTTAAGATTGTAAACCACAAAACTTTATTCACTTGAAGTTTTAATACACTTAATACAAAGTATGAACACATTTATTTGGAGACAAAATATATATATATATATATATATATATATATATATAAAACTATAATTGAACAGGAGCCAGGCGAGAGCAGGTCCCAACTGCCACAAATTATGACATAGTAGGCTCTCCCATTAGGGAGGTGTCCCTCCCAATTAGTGTCTTCATGGACTAAATTAGGCTCGGTTGAACATGATCCCGATTCAAAAATTTTGATCAGGATAATTTTTATGGTTCAGACCTAATCATATTATGTTTCAGATTGGGCCGGATCAGGATTAGGTCAACTCGATTAAGATACACATATATTTTTTTATGTTATGTTTTGATTATTTTTTCTCTATTTGTATAAATTTACTTGTCTATATTACTTTTTGTTTATGTCAAGATCCAATCAAATTGATAATTACATAATAAGTAAATGATATAATAGCTAAAATTATGATGAGTCACAATAATTTATTAAAATCTAATATTTTAAAAAATGTAATAATAATATATAGAAAAAATATTAAAAATAATAATTTATTTAATATTTGGTAAATTTAAGGTGACTCGAATGATGATCTGAACCTAGTTTAAAAAATATATCAAGTCTAAAAGAATAGTGTTTGTATATGTATAAGTTGATCAATGTGGGACTAACTTGGGAGCATGGTTTGCATGCAGGTATGCTTAATACAAGATATAAGAGAGGAATGATAGAGAATGATGAAAATCGATAAGGTATCAAAGTATATTGTCGATTTTCACTTCCATTATCTGCTCCTCCTATCATTACTTCCTTCTACCATGCACATTCAGAAATGTTTCATTTTTCTTAAAGGGACAAAAGCACTTTATAGCTGTAATTAATGGTTTCTTTCCAAGTAAAATAGAAGCTTTACCAACCCCAGAAGGTCCAGTCACAGGGAAGACATGCATGCAAAGTCAAATGCAATTTTCTCCCCTCAGTAATGGATCACACAAGTGGTTGTGACGAGGGCTTGTGGTCCTTAAATAGTCTTTTTTGCACTGTCCTATCCCCACATTGAAACAATAGCTCCAACAGGTATAAACCTAGAAGCTGTGAAGTTCCCCCATATTGTGAAACATCCCTTGTCTGAAACATTTTCACTTACTTTTTTGCACAAGCCTTTCCTTTTATCATCACAGATTCACAAGCCTTAAATGTGAAATATGTTTGCCTCTCTCCACCATGTCCCATGTGATTCCTGTACTCTCCCATGGTTTTATATCTTCATGGATCCATTAGTACTCTGGAGAAGATGTAGTTGATGAATCCTTTAGGCTCAAAATGTTGCTGGGTAGTATGTTGGGCAGGTTGCTGCCGAGGTTCCATTGAAGCAGTTCAGTGGAGATTGGGTTTGTTGCATATTGAAGATTAATTGTTTTGAGAAAAGAAATTAATGCTTGTTATTTTGGACTGAAAGACAATAAGTGAAACAGATATGGTGTGATAAGCAGGAGATGAAATACTGTCAGTGTCAATTGCAAAAAGGAAGAGTAATTATACTTCCACATCACATTTTTAGTGGTGTGTGTGCACACTGCACAGATAGGTATCAACTTTGAATAAATTAGTTGGCAACACATTGAACCAAATATCAATCATCTAAATGCATATATATTTTTTTGTGGCCAGAATTCAATGATTATCATACACTGACTTGCACATAACAAAACACGTGTGTTAATTTGTTCTATTGATTTTATTGATTGACTCCTGGATCAATAGCACAAACACAATGAACCAAATACCAATGATTCAAATGCATAGATGTAATATTTTTGTGGCCACAATGATTACCACACTCTCACTTGCACACAATGGTTGTACACGAGGTAGCACTGCATGTTACAACCTAACACAATTGTGATAAAAAAAAAAAAAAAAAGAATGATAGGTATCTGAGTAGTACTAGTTTCAAGGGGATCACGGATATAAGTTTCGAATTTGATTAAAAAACAAAAAATAAAAGTTAGAAAGAAATGAAACGATATAAATAAAGGACTATAGTGATGAAAAGATATTGTAGTTTTACCATATAATCCCTTTATCATAAGAAATATATTACCATTATATATGATGATCATACACTAATTGTTAATTTTACCATATAAATCCTTGGGAATTGGAATACTCGAGTGTTTCTTTTTAGAGTTTAATTTTGATCAACCATCAGTGTAAAGTTTCTTTACACTGTCATTTAATTATGTGTTGTCAAATCATTAAAAGAGTTTGACTATCACAATAACCACTTAAAAAGTCTAACTCTTTTAATGATATGTTAGCACATGATTGAATGACAGTGTAAAGTTGTAACAGTAGATTGAAATTAAATTCTTCTTTTTAAAGCAACAACATTGTTGTATATTAAATCTCTTGTTGACCAAAATTATTTATTAGAAGTAGAGTTATTTATTTAATACTTAAAAGAAAGAATAAATATTTATTTTAGTTTTTTAAATAAATAAAGATAAAAACAATATTATATTAATTTTTTATCTATAAATATGTTAAATTATCATTAATATTAAATTAATTTTTAAAATAATATCAAATTAATGTTTGAAAAACAAAATTAACGTAATGTTAAAGTAAATTTTAAATAAACACAATTTACTATAAACATTTTATTTAACAATTTACATATATAATATTATCTTCTAAAAATTAATATATTTATAACATAACTTTCAAAAAATTTATACATATTTAATATTAAATAAATTACCTTCTTACGCTAAAGCGTTTACTCTGGAAAAGAAATAAAAGTTGACAAAGCACATGCATGATAAGACCATAGATGATAGTGGGACCCGTCTTCAGTGCGGGAGTTATCAGTTATCCTCATTTGTGAGGATGTGTCTATCCTCCAAACTTAGCTTTGTCATCCACACTTGACATTAACAGTGCGTGCAACACACCTTCCAATCACAACATTTTCCAGAGTACGTAGGAAAGAACAGCATCCGAAGACACTGTCCATTTCCTATTTTTGTTATCTTCACACATTTCAGCACTGATCATAGTTCAAAAGCTGCTGTTCCTGGTGAAAGATTTGGTCCCTTTTGAAGCCCAGAAGCCTTAAATTCTAAGGTTACCCACACACACTTGGTTTTTCTTGTTTGGTTGATGAGAAAGCTGAGGGAAAATAAATGTATGAAGAAAGGAAATTTATATAATGGTTTACATATATAGATTGATATGCTGCTGACCTCATGTAAAGGTCACTCTCTCATGAAGCCCAGAAGCCTTAAATTCTAAGGTAACCCACACACACTTGATTTTTCTTGTTTGGTTGATGAGAAAGCTGAGGGAAAAAAATGTATAAAGGAAGGAAATTTGGTGGAATGGTTCACGTATATATAGATATAGATAGATATATGCTGCTGAGCTCATAAAAATAAAAATGGGTAATTTGCAAAGCAAGACTTTGTCTTAATTTATTTTCTTGGTAAAGGAATAGAGCCTTAATTAATTTTTTTACTTTGTACTTTAGAATGGATGTGAATTTGGAAATTGACGAGTCAGTTCTAGTTTGCTACTTTTCCCTAGCTTTGAAAATTCCTAATTGCTTAATTTGACGAATTTTAACTGGTGTTGTGTTTTGGATTCTCTGGACTTGTCTTATTAAGCTTTTTTGGCAGTTTGGTGGAATTTTCAGTTTTTTTTACCTCCTTGATTTTAGGCATCAAATAGTAGCTTGATTTTGGCAAAGAAGCTATTGAAGCATTTCAGTTCTAAGCAAACAAAGGCTTTAGGGAAATGCCTGAGCTGATGGGCTTGGTTGCTCAGTTTCTGTCAGTTGGCATGTATAACAAGCTTTCTATTTCTTTATAATGTTCTAGAATTGTGAGGAGGTGAAAATTCAAATGCCCTCCTGTGCAAGGCAATCACTAATAGAAATTTAAGATATAGAGGAGGAAAGAAAAAAGGAAATGCAAAAGAAATCTCTAAGATGTGTGTCGTGCTTTAGCATCTGTTTAACACAGAAGAATGATGTTTGTATATGCTAGCATGTTGTGGTTTAGTACCTCTTCTTTGAACTTGTGAATATGAAAACTTAAAATTGCTCTCTACAGGAAATCTTCCATTGTTCCCTTGCCAGTGGTCAACAAGAAGATGGATCTTAAGTGAAATATTTTTCTCATTCAGCATCCTTCTTTTCTGACCATTGAATAGGACAGGTGAAGTATAGTTTTTAATATACTAGATTGATTTTTTGTTTTGTCCTCTTTTATGTTGTTGACATTATGTGTGTCTGCATGCAGGAATAAAGCAGCCTGTACACAACCAACACACAATAATTTGAGCTGGTGAAGATGACTACAATATCACTCATAAGTGGAAACTATTTGAGTGGAAGAGGACTTGAAGATCTTTCCATTGAATTGATACATCCATGTGTTGGAAAAGACTACCTTGCTAATTATTTTCTTGGAAGTTCATCCAAAAGGGAAATTTGTATTTGGCCAAAGTATTTAAGCAGTTCAAGGAATGCAAAAGTCCACAGGTTTCATGTTGTTGCAAAGATTAGAAAGGGAAAGAAGCATGATTATCCGTGGCCTGATAAAATTGATCCAAATATCAGTAGCGGATATTTGACTTACCTGTCTCACTTTAAGCCTCTGGCTGAGAAACCAAAACCTGTTACACTTGATTTTGAGAAGCCACTGGTTGATCTAGAAAAAAAGATTATAGAGGTATATTAAGTTCTTTTGTTCAAGGGACTTTGCATTGACAGATTATACTCTAAAGTTTATTAAAGATCACTACACATTCAAAAAGGAGATGTAGTATTTTAGAATGCCAATTTAGAACTCATTTTTAGTTGACCAACATAATTCGAAGAATTGATTGAGGCAGCATTTTTTCACTGGCTTTCCAGATATGTTGTATAGTAGTTCTGACAAGCAACCCTCAACCTCCTGGTCCTGCTCATGTTGTTTTGTTTAATCTGTTTCTTGCAGGTACGTAGAATGGCAGATGACACGGGCTTAGACTTCAGTGATCAAATTGGTGCCCTGGAGAGCAAGTATCAACAGGTAAATGAAATCAATTTGTATTATATTATTAGATGCTTCTGTAAGGCTATTGAACAGTTGTCTCAATGTATTGTCATTTATAATTTTGGTAACTTGGGTTGATATGTCTTAAGCTTCAATTTGCACTGAATTTAAAACTGAATGCGCAAGCAATATGATTACCGAAAATAATTACACGAGCACTACAGGCTAGTAATATACATTTAAAAAAAAAAATCTATACCTCCTCTATCCAAAACTTCTCAAGTTCTGTGTGATTATCTTCCAACTATGTGAAAACTTTGATTTGTTGAACTGCATCAGTAAAGACCAAAGTATTTTTTTTCATTGATAGCATACCATAGGTACTGTAATCCTAAAACAACTACAAAATGACATACATTTCATCACTGCATATCCAGCATGATTTTCCCAATTTGGTCCAGAGTAAACATTTAAAGTGATTTACCTTGAGAAATATGGAGATGTTCAAGAATGTGTATGAAAAATAAAGTAACAAGGCAGATCATAAAGCCAATTCTTAGGTAGAATATCTAAGTGAAAGTGGCTCTGGAGAATTGGTAATACAATTAGGATGAGATTTGTTGAAAGAAAACGGATTTTCTTTTCCATGGTAAATGAAGAAAGGAAACCTTGATCAGTAGCCTTTGTCATAACCTTAAACCCCCTGCCCCACATGAAAGTAAGAATTAACTCCAGGTTCATGGAACAACATGAAGAGACTTTAGGAGATGAGCTTTCTGGTCCCATCACAATCCAATTTATGAGTATCTAATACTCTTATTGTTATTTGTCTCTGGCATGATATACCTATGAGTAATATGATCAATTAAAATCAAGAGGATAAAGGATCATGAAATCTTTTTTAGGGAAATTTAGTTAAAGTGTAGTGCAGATAGAAGTAATAGTAAATCAAGTAGCACAACAGAAAGAACTAGCTTATATGTTGGTAACTAGTAACTACACTCTATAGGACATTTCCTGTTAACACTTTGGTGGTACAATTATATATCAAAATGACTGTCATACTCCAGTTTAATTTTCACATTGTCATAACTTCAAATTTCTTCATTTTGAGCCCAGGCTCTGAAAGATCTATACACGCACTTAACACCTATTCAACGGCTGATGATTGCTCGACATCCCAATAGACCAACAGTTCTTGATCATATACTTAACATCACAGAGAAGGTATTTATACTTTCACCGTCTTTCCAACTAATTGTAGAGAGTTCCTCACTTCTTTTCTTTTTTCCCTTTTGGAATCTTTTAGTGGGTAGAGCTTCATGGAGATAGAGCAGGCTATGATGATCCAGCTATTGTGACTGGCATAGGGAGTATGGATGGAAAAAGTTATATGTTTATTGGTCATCAGAAAGGTAGAAACACAAAGGAAAACATTGCCCGCAACTTTGCAATGCCAACTCCTCATGGGTATGCTTCAATGTTCTGTTGATTAAATTCTACCCCAAGTATCTGAGTGTTGAAGCAAGGTGGTACATGAAATTTGAAGTCATTATGGTTACTTCTTTTATGAATATGTAACTTATTGACATAAACATTTTTGTTGGGGAGGATTAATGCATGTACTAGTTTTCATCCTTATCTCATCACAATTAGCTTTCGTGATTATTAGCAATCTTGACAAAAGATGTTATTTTCAAACAGCTATCGCAAAGCCTTGCGGATGATGAAATATGCTGATCACCATAAATTCCCCATCATTACATTTGTTGACACTCCTGGGGCCTTTGCTGATCTAAAGTCTGAGGAACTTGGTCAAGTGTGTGTGTGCACAATCTGTTTTTCTTCTTCTGTTTAACCTTGCTAGTTGGATTTTTACATATTACTATCTTAACTTCACATTGGTTGATCTGCTTATGCAGGGTGAAGCAATAGCCCATAATTTAAGGACTATGTTTGGGCTCAAGGTACCCATAGTAACAGTTGTAACTGGTGAAGGTGGTTCAGGTGGTGCGCTTGCCATTGCTTGTGCCAATAAACTGTTTATGCTGGAGAATTCTGCCTTTTATGTTGCAAGGTGATTATAATGCTTCCTTTTACTATTTTTTCACGGCATTTGCTAACGTGCCCTGAAGACACTGGTTAAGGAATCAAAATATTAAATGAAAAGTAGAATCATTTAATATCTTGAGAATTCGAGAAGCATTTAATAGTTTCTTTTTTAAGTAATTATTCATTAAATAATATAATTAATGTAAGGTATTAAATGCTCCTGCCCATAGGCCACTTGTTACCGTCATCTTTTTTTCCCCCTAATATCACTTAGGGGCATGGGAAAGAAATTTCAAGTGTTTTTTTTTTACATGTTTGGCTCAAAATTAAGTGTGTGAAGTAATGCATGGAAAAGTGGGAAAGTGCTTCTTCCAGATTGTTCCAAAGAAAAGTAGCCACCTTAGAATGCAAAAATAAGTGACCTACTGTATTGGGACCATATCTGCACATAGCACACATATCTAGGGGTGTTCAGTGAGATTTTGACTTCCAAATGACTTTGTCAAGAAGGAACCTTTGGTGGCTAGGGGACTGAGTTAGAAGCTGAAAGAAGAATTTACAAGAATAGCTTTTCTGACAAATTATCGATTATTGATCAAGCAATGCTTATGATATTATGTGTTTATGACTACTGGGTTCTTTAGTAATGTAGGAATTTACAAGTTACCTTGTCATTATACTAATTTAATGGTAGGAGAATCATTTCTGCACTTTCTTGCTGCATGAAAGTAGAAACCATATCTTGCAACATACTTCCGCCATTATTATTTTCATGGTTTACCATTTCTATATCTTAGTTTAAAGGTTCATCTCTCTAATAAATTATATAGATTGTAGATCATTTTATTTTTAATTGATCCGTAACTTATTGTTTTACTTTTATCTTTGAGTAAATTACAATGGCCTCCCCTAAGATTTGTTCAAGTTACACTCATCTCCTCCTCTTGTTTCAAACATTAAACTAACCTCTTTTGTCTTTTAATTTTTTGAAACAAGTAGGGGAGGTAAATGTAATTTGGATAAACCTCAGGGAGGTCAACATAATTTGTTCTTTCATTTTCACATGTGGCAAATCTTCCTTCTCCAAAAGTATACTAATTGAATATGTTCCTTGTTGCTGTGATTTTCAAACCAGTCCTAAAGCATGTGCTGCAATATTGTGGAAATCTTCCAAAGCCGCACCTAAGGTTATCAATTATATAAACTTCTGTGGTTATCTGGAATATCTCATATATTTTTTTGTAATAATCAAAGTTTCCTTTGGAACTTGTATAGGCAGCTGAAAAGCTAAGAATAACAGCTCAAGAACATTACAGACTGGGAATTGCTGATGGTATTATTCCTGTAAGAACATTGATACTTTGCTGTGTTTCCCTTTCCAGTGACCTTTATGTTTCAAAATTTGTGCAACCCTGGTGGTATTATTCCTGTAAGAACATTGATACTTTGCTGTGTTTCCCTTTCCAGTGACCTTTATGTTTCAAAATTTGTGCAACCCTGATGGTATTATTCCTGTAAGAACATTGATACTTTGCTGTGTTTCCCTTTCCAATGACCTTTATGTTTCAAAATTTGTGCAACCCTGGTGGTATTATTCCTGTAAGAACATTGATACTTTGCTGTGTTTCCCTTTCCAGTGACCTTTATGTTTCAAAATTTGTGCAACCCTGATGGTATTATTCCTGTAAGAACATTGATACTTTGCTGTGTTTCCCTTTCCAATGACCTTTATGTTTCAAAATTGTGCAACCTTAAGGTGGCAGTGTCCAATAGCACTCTCCTTGAGATTCTCAATTGACTTAGGAATCAACTTAAGAGTTGTTTCTACCTTTCAACAGGGACAAACTAATACTCCCTTTTTTTAATGATAATTTTGTGAGATGTGTTGGGAATCGGGGATTTAGCATATCTCCACATTGGTATGATATTGTCCACTTTGGGCTTAAACCCTCATGGATTTGCTTTTGGACATCACCCAAAAGGCCTTATACCAATGGAGACATTTTTCATGCTTATAAACCCATGATCCTCCCCTTGTTTAGGCAATGTGGGACTATGTTTGCACCTCAACAATCCTCCCCTCAAACAAAGGACCATGGTTCAACCTCCCCTCCAGGGGAAGCCTCTTCGAGTATTCAGCCTTATATTTGTACCGCCATTTACTCTCCAACAGAACCCGCTGCCTAACCAAACTTGTTAGGAAAACTTTCGACACAAGACCATTTCCATCTTGCACCGTTGTACAGCAACGGGACACGCCGCCTGATCAGCTCAACGCCAGGAGGACTTTTGACACAAGGAATGTTCGACTCAGATCCATCAATGGCTGTTCCAATACCCGCCCTAACCAAAACCATCGGCTCTGATACCACTTGTTGGGAAATGCCACCATAATTTCTCTCCTCTATGAACTCAAAAATAGTCATTATGCAGAAGCGTAAAATAAGTGTAATAACAACACCAGAAAATTTTAGCGTGGAACACTTTCTCAATGTGAGCAAGGGAAAAATCACGGGACCCGTAGGCTACTTGAATCTCCACTATAAAATAATGGGAATACAAAATACAATAATAATGTATCTTCAATTTGTGGATAACACTCACAAATTGCCTCATTATTTTTCTCTCTTAGAAAATACTATTTAAGGATCTCTCTATTTTTCTCTCACTCTCTTCCTCTTGATTGTGAGGAACCGATGCATCTTCCTTCCTCTCAATTGCTTCTATTTATAGAAGCAAGGAAGTGAGAGCACCAAAAACTTGTTAAGCAAATATTGAAAAAAATTATGCTCACTTCACTGTGCACCGCAAGTTGTCTTTGGCAACTTCGTCAAAAACGGTGCCTAATTGTTGAAACCATTTTCCTTTCTTTCGGCTGGACCAACAATTTGGTGCTCTCACATGTAAGAATGCTCGATGTAAGAATGTTGTTTCAACATCAAGTTGTTCTATCTCCAAGTCTAGTTTTGTAGCTAGACCAAGAATTGCTCTAATAGATGTCATCTTCACTACTGGTGAGAAGATTTCTTCAAAATCTATGTCTTTCTTTTGGTTGCACCCCTTCACAACAATCATTGCTTTGTACCTAGGATTTGGGTTGTTCTCTTCAGTCTTGAGCTTGAACACCCACTTATTTTTCAGTGCCTTTCGTCCATCTGGTAATACATCTCAGCAAGAATTTGACATTTCATTCAAGGTCGAAACGCATCGATGTGAGATATCACTGGATATGTGATGTGTTAGAAAGTAAACTGCTAAAGATTGAGAAAATTCACACCAAAGAAAATGGTGCAAATATAATGACAAAAGAGCTACCAAAAGAGAAGTTAGAAATCTGTAAAAAAGTTACAGGCCTAACATCAAACCCAAGCTGATTAAATGATATTTCCCATTTGACTAGAGGGGGAGAATTGTTGGTCCAGCCAAAAGAAAGGAAAATGGTTTCAACAATTAGGCACCGTTTTTGACAAAGTTGTCAAAGGCAACTTGCGGTGCACAATGAAGTGACCATCATTTTTTTCAACATCTGCCTAACAAGTTTTCAGTGCTTTCACTTCCTTGCTTCTATAAATAGAAGCAATTGAGAGGAAGGAAGATGCATCAGTTCCTCACAATCAAGAGGAAGAGAATGAGAGAAAAATAGAGAGATCCTGATAGAACTGGAACCAGAATGATTAAGAAAGAAGGAAGAAAGTGACTAGAGAATGAAGAATACACTGTCTTATTATCAAGAATGGACAAATTCAGTTTACACAACCCAGGTAGTTCGAGGAACCTGGACCCTCCTAACCGATTCCCCTCTTCACTAACTAACTTTCTCTATTTAGTTCCCTATATTAATAGTTGCGGTCCCCCACCATTACAAATACCCACTATCCCTCTCTTACTCTAATTCCTTTTCGGGACCCTCCTTACATAAACCTGTCTAATAGGGGGCCTTATTCTATCAATACCCCCTCCTTCAAATTGCACCTTGTCCTCAAGGTGGAACTGAGGGAATGCCAACTGAATCTCTGATGCCAGTTCCCAGCTGTTTTCACAATCTGGCAAGTGCTGCCACTGGAGTAATACCTCCAATTGTCCATCATCCTTCTGTCTTGAGGCAAGAACAGCTTCTGGATACACCTGGAGTTCCTGATCCTCTGTCAAGGCAGCCGGTAAAGGTTGTGGTTGCTGATTGGGGCCAATAGCTCTCTTCAATAAGGAGACATGGAATACCGGGTGAATTTTGCTGGTGTTGGGCAGCTCTAGTTTGTAAGCAACTTCTCCCACCTTCTGTAGCACCTTATAAGGGCCATAAAATCTAGGCCGCAGCTTTTCATTAGGTTTCTTGGCCAAGGATCTCATCTTATAAGGCTGTAGTTTTAAGAACACCCAATCTCCCTCCCGGAAGTGTAACTCCCTTCTATGAACATTAGCATAGCGTCTCATTTGATCTTGAGCTTTCAACAAATTGGCTCGCAAATCCCGTAGCAAAACATCTCTCTGCTCAGTTAGACTATTGACCTCCTCAATTTTAGATGGAATAGTTGTGCCTTTCAGCAACAAGGGGGATCTTGTCCATACAAAGCCTTGAAAGGGGACATCTGAGTTGAAACATTGTAGTTCGTGTTGAACCAAAATTCAGCCCAAGCCAAATGTGAAGGCCACTGTTTGGGCTTAGTACCCGTCAAGCATCTCAAATACACTTCTAAACAACGGTTGACCACTTCTGTTTGGCCATCCGTTTGAGGATGGTAAGCTGTGCTCATGCGGAGTTGAGTCCCTGCCCTCCTAAATAATTCTTTCCAAAAGTGGCTCATAAAAATTTGGTCTCTGTCCGTTATAATAGTGGCTGGAAAGCCATGTAAACGGACTATCTCCTTGACAAATAATTCTGCCACTTCCTTGGCTGAAAAAGGGTGACTCAAGGGAAAGAAATGGGCAAACTTGGTTAACCGGTCTACCACCACCAAAATAGTATCCTTGCCATGAGCTTTTGGTAACCCTCCAATGAAGTCCATGGAGATATCAGTCCACACCCGATTAGGGATAGGTAATGGCTGTAAGAGGCCTGCTGGAGCTAACGTACTCACCTTGTTTCTTTGGCAAACCTCACATGCTGCCACGTAGTTCTTGATGTCAGTTTTCATGCCTTGCCAAAAGACTACACCTGCCATCCTTTTGTAAGTCCGAAAGAACCCGGAATGGCCACCCAAAGGGGAGTCATGTAACTCTTTCAATAGGATGGGAATTCTGTTAGACTTAGGGAGAGAGCCAATCTGCCCTTATAGTACAGTCTGCCTCCATGCAATTCAAACCCAGAATGAGTAGCACTCTTTGTCAATAAGTCCTGATAAATTTTCTGAAGATGCGGGTCCTGTTCTAGCTCTGAGTCCCATTCATGCCAATCTGCCTCTTGCATCACAGAAATTGCAGCAAAAGAAAAGCGCCTAGAAAGTGCATCAGCAACCAAATTCTCCTTGCCTGGTCGATATTGGATGTCAAAGTCATACCCAATCAGTTTGGTGGCCCATTTAAATTGATCTTCACTCAGCAACCTCTGTTCATTAAGAAATTTCAGGCTTCTCTGATCTGTTCTTATAATAAAACGACTCCCCACTAGGTAATGTCTCCATTTCTTTACTGCTAACACAACTGCCATTAGCTCCCGCTCATAGACTGACTTCAGTTGGCTCCTGTCTGATAGAGCTTTACTCCAAAAAGCAAGAGGCCTCTCCTCTTGTAAAAGAACTGCACCCAGACCGGTACCCGAAGCGTCGGTTTCTACTACAAACTGTTTGGAAAAATCAGGGACTGCTAAGATTGGCAGGGATGTAACTGCAGCTTTTAACTCTTCAAAAGCCTTCTGAGCTGCTTCTGTCCATTGGAATGCATCCTTCTGAAGTAGTGCATTCAAGGGTTTAGCTATTTTCCCATATCCCTGAACAAATCGCCTATAGTAACCGGTAAGTCCCAAGAATCCTCTCAATCCCTTGACATCCTTTGGTGTAGGCCACATCCACATTGCCTCCAATTTCTTAGGATCCGCTGCTACTCCTTGACCAGAGATGATATGACCTAGGTATTCCAAGCTATGTTGGCCAAAACTGCACTTTTTCTGGTTTACTCTTAAATCATGCTGCTGTAAGGCTTGTAATACCCGTTTCAAATGATGAACATGATCCTCCATGGCAGCACTGTATATAAGAATATCATCGAAGAAAACAAGTACAAATTTTCTTAGGAAAGGTCGCAGCACCTCATTCATCAAGGACTGGAAGGTAGAAGGAGCGTTTGTTAATCCAAAGGGCATGACAAGGAATTCATAATGCCCTTCATGTGTCCTAAAAGCTGTCTTCTCAATGTCTCCCTCCTTCATACGAATTTGATGGTACCCCGATTTCAAATCAAGCTTGGAAAAAATCTTAGCTCTTCCCAATTCATCAAGTAATTCCTCAATGACTGGAATTGGAAATTTGTCTGGCACTGTTATTTTATTAAGGGCCCTATAATCAATACAAAACCGCCACCCCCCATCTTTTTTCTTGACCAGTATAATAGGGCTGGCATATGGGCTGGTGCTGGGCCTTATAATTCCCGCCGAAAGCATCTCTCCTACCAATCTCTCAATCTCGTCTTTCTGGTAATGAGGGTATTTGTATGGCCGCAGATTAGGGATCTGAGCTTCAGGCTTGAGGACAATAGCATGATCTCGTTGTCTATGGGATGGCAACCCGTGTGGGGTTTGAAAAACTTCTTGGAATTCCACCAAAATCTCCTGAATAGCCTGTGGAACAGTAACTTCATCAACAGAATGCACTATCTGATTGCATTCTAAAATAAAGCCTTGACCGTGATCCTGCAAAGCTCCTTTAATGAGCTTAATTGAAGCTGATGCTTTGATTAATTCTGGTTCTGCCATCAACACCTTGGTTTCCCCATGTACCTTCAACTTCATTGTTAAATCCCCAAAATTAGCTTCAATTTCTCCCAATCCTGCCAACCATTCTAGGCCAAGTACAACATCTACCCCTAAACCAAATAGGTAGAAGTCCTGCTGAATGCATAAATCCTGCAACTTCAATTGTACTGCTTTACACATACCTCTGCAGCTCACCTTACGGCCATCCCCTACTTCAACAAGGTACTGAGACGTTTCAGTCACTGGTAAATGCAGCTTTTCAACTACTTCTGATGAAATGAAATTGTGAGTCGCCCCACAATCTATCAAAACAACCACCCTGCACTCCTTTAATAGACCCCATAGTTTGAGGGACTTTTTAGTGGTGAATCCCTCAATGCTGTGTAAGGACAGTTGTGCTCTCATATCATCCTCTTCCTGCGAATTCTGCTCAAAAGACTGATCTATATCCCCCTCTTCTACATCTTCTAATATCATCACATTGAACTGCTTGTTTTTACATACGTGATTGGGTCCATATTTCTCCTCACAACGAAAGCATTCTCCTTTTCTCACCTTTTCTTGCATCTCTGCTTGTGTCAGCCGTTGGAATGTACTCCTCCCTTTTGTAGTGCTGCCATTATTCTTGTAATTGACTGAGGCCTGAGAAGTGGAACTGCTATTCTCCAAGGGCTTGGTCATTGTTGGGTGCCACTCCTTTGTAATTCTTGGACCAGCGTAACTGCGAAAAGAATTGCTCGTCCTTCCCCCTTGAACTCCTCCGCTCCTGGTCATGGCTAAGTTCTTTTCTTCAATCCTCCTCGCCTTGTTCATTGCTTCTGATAAAGTCTTGGGTTCATACAGTCTTAACTCAGCACTAACCTCTTCTTTCAACCCATTGACAAAAATTCCCATCAAATATTGCTCCTCTAATCCCCTCACTGACCCCGCATATTTCTCAAATTTAGTCACAAATTCATGAACGGATTGGTCTTGTTTGAGTGCCAACAAGGACTCGAATGGGTTCCCCATGGATGCTGGCTGGAATCTTTGAATGAGGGCCATCTTAAACCCTTCCCAAGATGGGTTTGGGTTACAAGTCTCCCACCATTGGAACCAACTCAGCGCGTCTCCTTCGAGAGCCACCATTACTGCCCCCATTTTCTCTCCGTCCATCACCCCTCTCAACCCAAAATACCTCTCCAGTTTTGATACCCATCCAAACGCGTCATCTCCCTCAAAAACCGGAATATCAAGCTTCCTCCATTTGTCCCCAATTCTGGTTTCCACCTGTGCCTCCCCTTCTGATTCTACCCGGCCTTCTGTTCCAGTCGAGTTGACTGGGTTACCCGTTCTTGGCCCATTGCTCTCCATGGCGTCGACTATCCGCTCCACCAATTTCTCCAATCTGTCGAGGCGGGATTCTTGCTGGTTAAACCTCGTTTCCAGCATTTCTTGGTGCTGGTTCCAACTCGCCACTGTCCTCTCCATAGATTCCAATCTTGCTTCCATCCTCGTATTCACCATGAACACTGTTGCACCACCCACAGCCCCCAGAATGAGGGCTCTGATACCAGTTTGATAGAACTGGAACCAGAATGATTAAGAAAGAAGGAAGAAAGTGACTAGAGAATGAAGAATACACTGTCTTATTATCAAGAATGGACAAATTCAGTTTACACAACCCAGGTAGTTCGAGGAACCTGGACCCTCCTAACCGATTCCCCTCTTCACTAACTAACTTTCTCTATTTAGTTCCCTATATTAATAGTTGCGGTCCCCCACCATTACAAATACCCACTATCCCTCTCTTACTCTAATTCCTTTTCGGGACCCTCCTTACATAAACCTGTCTAATAGGGGGCCTTATTCTATCAGATCCTTAGAGAGTATTTTCTAAGAGAGAAAAATAGTGAGGCAATTTGTGAGTGTTATCCATAAATTGAAGATACATTATTATTATATTTTGTATTCTCATTATTTTATAATGGAGGTTTAAGTGGCCTACAGGTCCCGTGGTTTTTCCCTTGCTTACATTGAGAAGGTTTTCCACGCTAAAATTTTCTGGTGTTGTTATTACACTTATTTTACGCTTCCGCATAGTGCCTATTTTTGAGTTCACGGAGGAGGAAAATTATGGTGGCATTTCCCAACAAGATGAAGGTCACGATTGCCAATCTTTACATGAGATATATAGTTGAAGTTCCATGGCATCTGACTTGATTGTATCCGCTTGAAGCTTGCAACCTTTTAAATGTATTTGGTTATGAAAAAAGCTCAAATGATATAACAAAACAAGTTCCTGTAGTTTTGTTGGGACATATCTACTGTACTAGCAATGTATTTGTCATACTTTTCCCTGTACTATTCAGGTAGAAAATTATTATAGAGGAGCAATAAATTCTGGGAGAACTTGTAGGGGTTGTAGGTCAAATATGCTAATGCTACCACAATGGCCTACATCAATAAGAGACATAAATGTTTAGTAGAGTGAAATGAGAATGTCAGGTTACAAGTTGTAACAGGGATTGTTTGGAGAAAGAAAATGATAGTTAGGGGATGATGGGAAACATATATGCATTCCATATATGGTGGAATATAAAGAATTTTGTGATTTATCCCAATTAGATTTTATTGATTATCTTTAGTGAAATTCACAGAAATTTTAGTCATAGCTTCACTTATTTATGTAAAATTAAAGGTGAGAGTGAATACTTGAATTACTATATATTGCCAGTAATTAATTATAAGCATATACCATCTGTCCATGTTGCATACTAAAGTCAAATATAGATGTATGCTTGTGAGTTGTGACATACTTAAAAACCATATGATTGAATATTAGCTTACTAAGAACTTGCATGAAATTTAAGCATCTTCCTCTCAAATCTTCGTTTTTGAATTAACTGCGTCCTGGGTGCCAGAGAGAACGTTCATGTTCGTTCCAGCTTGCATTATGCAGAATATTTATCTTCAGAGTAATGGCTGTATTTTTCAATAGAAAAGGAAAATTTGAGGGTTTTAAGACTTCAATTATGAAGTCTTTGTTTCAGTGGTGTTCAGTTCTTTCACCTTTTGGCTCTCATTTTCCATAGGTAGACTACTTGGATTGTATGTCTTTCAAGGTTTAATTTCTCTTTGTTGCTAAGATGATCTAACATTTTATGTATATCATCTGTACCTTAGTTGGGCCCCCTTGTCACCTCTTCTTGCATTATAAATTACCAAAAGAAAAAAGAAAACAGAAATTTCTAGATCTCTTCTGGTGTGGTTTGTTAGCTTTGATAACTCCACACATTTTTTATCATAACTTCTAGTGTTTTTTTACTGTTATGATCTACATATAGGAGCCACTAGGTGGTGCACATGCTGATCCTACATGGACTTCGCAGCAAATTAAGCTTGCAATCACTCAGGCCATGGAGGTAAGCAATGGCTAGATGAAAATATGCACAAATTTACTTGTTTATAAAACGTCATCTTTGAAATCATGTGATTGTATTTTCTTCCGATAAACCTATCATTTTACTTTTTTACTGTCATTTTATTAATCCTGTACAAGATATGTTTATGCGTGCATAATTTTTTCATTTAAAAAAAAAATAGTGACAGTAAGCTATTTCACCAAATGTATACAAAGAAGGAATTCCAGGGATGTCTCTTTCTTGGAGCACTTTCGTATTACAGATCCTTTTTGTTTTTCCTCTTTCCAGTTATCTTCTGACAGGAAACCTCGCCCCCCTCTTTCTTGTATAATTTTTCTTTTAAATTTTAATATATATTGTCTTTGTTTTCTAGCCAAAAAGAAAAAGGACTAGTATAGGAACAAAACCTTCTACTGTTTCAAAGGACTACTCAAAAGTAGGGTAGAGTTATGAATTCTAACAAGTTTGCTTTCAGAGGACGTAGTATATGACATAAAAATAGTACAAGGGAAAAATAAGCCTTTTTACCCACATGAACAACCAAGAATCCTAGAGAATTTTAGACATGCAAGACATGCAACAATATTTTTATGGCAACTAAAATCATTATAGCAAGGGATCACTTGTTTCACTGCATCAAGAAGAGTCTTTATGACTAAATTCTAAAATCCCGGTTATTCTAATGATGAGAAATGGCTAGATGACACCCTTCGTTTGGGTACACCAGTTGGGAAACATGGGTAGGCCTTGGGAGTGTAGCATGATGAACTTGGACTAGCACCAACATCTCCTCTTCTTTTTTATCCAATGTGAGACTTTTATCATCGTCCACTTTGTCTTGCAGCCACTCACATGGTTGAAGAAGCAAGCAACAAGGACTACCTTTGTGGTAGCAGTTCTTCTTAAGCTGCAGTTGACTTAGTAGCATATGTTTATGTGTATCCTCCTTTTCCCACACTTCCATTTTTCCTTTTTTCATGTTAGTGTGTGTGAGAGGGGAGGGGTTGCTTTTGCTTTTTGCTCTCTCTGTATCAATTCCCTAGTTATCTACCACTTATAGAAACACTGGAATTTAAACAGGAGCTGGGGAAAATAGATACAGAAGGAGTGCTACGCTATCGAATGCTCAAGTTCCGATCAATTGGGGGATTCCAAGAAGGCATACCTGTGGAACCAGAGAGGAAGCGTAACATGAAGCCATCTGATGTCAACACATCCAAGATTACTGATATCGAGTCAGAGCTCCTAAGTCTCAAGAAGAAAATTTTAGAAGCCAAGGGACCATCTGATCCTATCTCAAAGGAAGCAATTGAAAAGCTTGTGCAAGAAGTAGACCAGGAGATGACCAAAGCATTCATTTCAATGGGGTTGGAAGAGAAAATTCAGTCTGTGAAGATGGAATTATCTAATGCCTCAAATCACTCCCCAAATCAACCCCTTAATGGTAACTTAAAGGAAAAGGTTGATAAAATAATGCAAGAAATAAAGAGCAAGATGTCACAGCCAGGGGCCTATCTTGGATTGAAGCAGAAGCTTCAAAAGCTAGACACTGTCAACAGGCTCATTGAGATGAAACTCAGACAAGAAAAATTAACAGCAGAGCTCAATCAGAAACTTTCAGACGATATTAAAGCAAAGATAGCAAACCTGAAGCATGCTCAGGAAAATATGTCAAATGGGGAATCATCAAATAAGGAATTGGTAGAGGAAGCAGTGGAAGTCAAGAAAGAGTTGGAAGATGTCTTGAAATCAGCTAACTTGGAGGAGGTTGTTGGAGTAATGAAGAGAAGTATGGTTAGCCCAACACCAGATCTAAAACAGAAAATAGTAGACTTGAACAATGAGATCATTAATGAAATTGATAGAGTGGTAAATGCAGAAGGTCTTAAGGGCCAAATTAAGGAGTTGGAGAATGAGATAACTCAAGGCTCAAATTCTAAGGATGTGGAAAAGATGGAAGCAGGTATTAAAAAGCGTATTCTTGCTGCTTTGGATGTAGCAGCACTGAAGGAAAAGATTGAGAGACTGAGGGTGGAAGTGAAATCCTCATCCAAGGCAGTTTCTGAAAACAAAATTGGTGTGGAAAATGGTAAATGCTAAAGCAGGCTCTCTGAGTTTTTAACAAATACATTATTATTTATTAATTGGTTTTCTGTTTAATCATGTAAGTAAGCAGATTGGCAATAAACTTTTAGCTTGAAAACCAAAATGGAAAAAGAAATGATAAAAATGTATGAAACTGGCACCACATACAAACAAAATTAATGGCAAGAAAATTAAGGCTGAAATATTAAACAAGAAAATATTTGAGATCACCATTATGTATGGGGATTTAACCATATCAGGAACTAAAACTTGTAATGTGACATATAACAAGTTTTTTTTTTTTACTAATATATAACAAGTTATTTCATTGGCAAAGAGTAACGGGTGAATATAGGATTTTGGGTCAAAGTTTTGATTAGTGATAATGATGTACCAAATTTCACCATAAAAGACATTGGAATCAGCTAAAGTTGTTGTGTGTATTTCCATGTTCATTGTATCTTAGTTTTAATAAATTTTGTTTTAGCAAAGAAAAATTCTAATATACTAAGTTCGTAAGTAAAACGAGAGTAGTATAATAAATTCTCTTTTAAAAACCTAATAAATTTTGTTTTACCAAAAGAAATTCTTGCGTAAATTATTTTATAAATTTCTCTAGATTATGGTATTGGGCCATAATTTTGGATACGAATGACACGACTATCTTATCCACTTTCTTTCTACTTAAATTAAGGCTCTTTTTTGGCACCAAAAAAAGTTTTAACTTTGGTTTATTAATTAATTTTCTCACATTCTATCTTCCTACTTATTTATCACGCACATCTTCATTCTCTCTTTCCAATTTGCATTTAAAAAGCTAGTGTGTACCGGTTTTTAATTTTCTCTATTCTGAAACAAGTTATGTTACGACTCTAAAGATGGATGAACAAATGTTAATCGTGACTTAAGATTCAAATAACGTTGAAAAGGCAAGGAAAGAGGGAATGACTACCAATAATAAAGCAAAGGCTAATAAGAGCAAAGTAAGGCGAGGTTTGCCCAATCCTTGACAACAAATCTTCTTAAAGATAAAGAGCCCCTTGCCCTCTAAGCCTCTTCTTCTTGCTTACCTCTTTTTCTTAAATTTATATTGTTATAAACATGATGGAATATAAGTTAAATATCAATTATATAAATACTTCAAGAAACGTTTTTTATAAACTCTTTATAACAGATATTGTATATTGGAGGAATGTTTTATTAATTGTTTCAATTCATTAAGGTTAATTTTATAATTAAAAAATCATAAAAATAGCTAATGTTCAAGCTGTTTTTAACTTTTGTAAATGCTTATTTTTATAAGCTTGAGTGTGTGTTTGGATTAACTGTAAAAAAAAATTTATATTAAAAATTAATTATATATATAATTAATTTTTAAAAAATTCGATTATGAGAAAATTAATTTATATTTGGATGTATTAGTTCATAATTGATTATGAGAAAATTAATTTATATTTGAGTGTGTTAATTCATAATTGATTTTAAGAAAAAAAATTTTATTTAGATTGTATAAAAAAAATCACTTTTATGTATTAAATTACTAAAAGAGATATGTAATGATTGAAAATTTTATTTAGTTGATGGCAAAAGAATATTTATCTATCAAAGCTTTTGAAATAATCTACAATTACATAATTAAAAGCTCCAAATACAAGCTTTTCTAAAAAAAGATGTTTTTAGTTATAAAAAAATAATCTTAACTTATAATCAATTTTATACACTTTAAACAAGATAAATTTTAGATAAAATAACTTTTTATTAAAAGAAACTGTTTTGAGAAAAAAATTAATCTTTCACAAACATATTCTAAATTTTTTTACTTATGAAAATAAGTTTAAAATAACTTACAAAAATTTTAAAAATTATTTTAATAAACTTATCTAAACAAAATAAAAATTTCTTATAAATACTTATTGCAATAAAGAAACTTAAATAAGCTGGTTATAAACTCTTTCGAACGCACCTTAGACTGAAACCAAAAACTTCTTCATCCAACATAATATGGAGAACCAATTGAAAGATTGCAGATTTGGTGATCAATGACCGTATATCGGGGATGAATGATGCAACTCATTTAGTTGAGTCAAATAAACAAAAGTTGAGATATTCCCGAGACAATGTACTTACTACTTATGCAGTTAAGTTACTAATTTGCTACTTGTGTATGTAATGTTGAATTGTGTTTGTGATCCGAGATAGGACTTGTGTGGATAAATGACACTCATAATTTGGCATGATTGGCATTATTAGACAAATTCATTTTAAATTGTTTTAAATTGTGCCACGTAGCTGTTGTTCAGCTTTAGACTATTTTTTGGAAATAAAATGTTTTCAAAATTCAAATCACAATTAATTTTTTTCAAGTGGGAGAATATTGAAATTTTCTTAATATGGGCTATAATTATTGTGATGTTTTGTTTTGTAAAAACTACATTAACACCTATGCAATGCTCAAGATAATATAAAAAATTATATTATATATAATTAATAATAATGAAAATTAATATATTTTAAAATCATTATTCAAAGAAACTGTGGTTAATTAAGTTTAAAATAATAATTTTTTTTGAGGCGATACATTAAGATAATTGTTGGGAAATAAAACATAAAAATGAAAAGGATTTTTCTTTGCTCTAATAGAGCCTTCATAACATCCATTTATGATTCATAATTTTTGACAAATATTAATTGGATCTAGTAAATAAAAAAATAGTTAAAGAAACAATAAGAAATTGTGTTGTAAATAATAATTATTTTCTCACCAATAGTTATTTATTTAAATTTTATTAATTAAATTGTGTTGAAAATTTTGACATTAGAAAAATTTAATCTTTGATAATTAATTGATCGATATTCATAATGATATTGAGTTATTCATGAAATTGATATTGATGAATTGATTTGTAATTAAGACATTTTATTTGTAAAAAAATAATGTCAGAGATAAATAATAATAAAAGTAAGAATTTAAAAATTATCATAAAAGAAAACAATTTATTTAATAAATTAAAATTTCGTGTATCTTGTATAATTGTTCAATTGTGAATAATATGAGAATTTATTGATAAATAGTTGTCTTTATATTTTAAAATTATGGAATGTATCATATTATTAAAATTTCATACTTAAGCTAATTAGGATAATTGCATATTTTTCATATTATTTAATAATATTTTAAATAACTCTAAATTCTAAGTAATTCAAAACGAAATATGTTATAAAGAAAATTAATAATAATAATAATGTAACCCAAAATTACGAAGATTCTATTGAATATAAAATTTATTGTAATAAAAAATTGTATACTATTAACGTAATTATATGTGATTATACAAATTTTGTTTTTGAAATTGAAAAATAATATTAATAAATTATCCAGAAAAAGAATATGCTAATAAATTAAATGAAAAGTAAAATTATATAAATTTTGATTTTCAAAATAACACATTAGCGTAATCTCTATTTAATTTTTTTATGGTTGAGTGAATATTTCACCTTTAGTAATTTTGATTTTGAAAAAGTAAGAAATAAATATAAAATTGTCAAAAGTAAAATGAAATCAAATAAAATATAATTAAAATATGAATTAAAATTGGATGTGAACTTCATTTTTCAAAATATAGTAATTTTAGAAGCAATTAAGAAGAAATTGACATGTACATTCAAAAAGAAATTAAATACATAAGAAAAAAGACTCATTTTTGACACCTGCATGATGGGAAAAAAAATTAAAGGAAAAAAACTTGTTGTATAAGTGACACGTGATATTGGTAGAACTTGAATAGACTCTATATTATTATATAGATTAGGCTAACTATATATGTAAGTTTTAGACATGCATGTTATTCTAATATTGATACCTCTTGTTGTCAGTTGTGCACACCTTAGTTGGTGTGATTAGGTTGTGTGTACAAGCTCATACTAATAGTTAGTTTTTTAAGGTATTAGGTTGCATGTAAATTTATACTAATAGTTAGTCTGTTAAGATTTTATCGTAATAGTGCCTCTTAATGAAAAACCCGTTAAAGTTTATTGTTATATAAATGCTAGTTCTTTCCCGACTCCCATTATACGAAAAATATTGGTTGATAACTATGTAAAGAAAGAAAAAGAAAAAGAAATTGATGTAATCAAACACAATACACCTTACATTTCATGCTAAAATTGGTGTCTAGGGTTTATACGGCTATTTCTAATTATTTCTTACATGGGAATCATAGAATCAATTTAATACTTGACATAATCTTCTTAGAGATGGAGAGACCCTTGCCTTGCCTTGGGCTCTTCAAGATGTTGGATAGAAATGCTCGATATACACTTGATGCTAGAATCAACCCGAGAAATAAAAGCATTCGACCAACAAAACTTTAGATGGTAGAGGTGTCAATTATTATGTAAGAAGAACTTATTCAGCAGAAAATAAAAATATAACAGTTAGAAATAACTGAAGTTGAGAATATTATTGTTAGCGTTCAGTTATTCAATTGAGTTAGTTAAAAGACATAATATTTAAAAATAACTTAAAAATAAGTTGATGTAATCGGTGGTGTGATTGAATATAGTCAAGTTATTGAAGATCATACTTAAAAATAAATTGATGTAGTGAATTAACAAATTCAAATGACTAATTTAACAGCTTCACAAGGCATGCTTCAAGTTTTATATATTATAAGTAGATACATATATCTATTTATATCTAAATAATAATAATATTTAATTTCTTCCAAGATCTCAAGTTAATTGATTGTATTATTGGACAACTTTTTTTCCAAAGGGAATCTTTAAATATAAAAGTCATGCTAAAAGCGTGCATTAATGTCTCATGCCGTACAATCATGCAATTATCATTTCTTTTTTCTTTCATAAATAAGATAAGATATTAATATGATATAATATTAGTAAGAAAATATCTCATATAAAGTCTTCATCAAATATGGATATTTCAAGAAAATTCATGCAATCTGTTTTTTTAGTATTTTGTTCTATAAGTGTGAATAAAACATTACTTTTCAAATTTTCTTCAAATCATATTTATAATAATTACAATAAAAATATAGTTATTAAAAATAATTATTTTAGAACATTTTTTGTCTGAAATTATCACTCTTTACTATATGATAAATGCCTTTTTTTATTTTTTATTATAATGTGCGATTATTCATATGATTTTTTTTTTAAAAAAAAGCTTAAAGCATCTAGAGATTCAAACACTATGATAGAATTCACAAGTAGAAAAATACCCAAACATACTTCTTATAAAATAAATAGAAGTTTTAAAATAATAATAATAAGGTATTTTTTCCATTCGCGTTAAAAATGTGTGTTTTTCCATTCACATTAAGAAAAATGTATAACAAAAGACTTAATTTTTAAATCAATTCAAATCCAATTTTTTATAATGAGTTTTAAACATAAATTTTGATTTTTAAATCAAATCAATTCAAATTAAATCAAATCAATTTCAGTTTTAATTGATTCCAAACACAACTTTAGTATATAGAGAAGTTTGAAAAGAGAGGAAAGTAATTTTTATGTCTATATTAAGATAATTACAAAATGTTTATAAAATAAATAAAAGATAATTGAAATGTTATATCATAATCTCTCATGTTATTATTCTAATTTTAAAATATTCTTAAATGAAAGAAATGTTTACAAAAAAATTCTTATCCCTTTTCTTTACGTTTAAACCCTTTCATCCAAGCATACCTTTAAATTCCCAAGTGTTACAAAGGTCATATAAACAAAGTAAAAAAAAAACCTCACTTAGTATAAAGTACTTAAAATGGTGTCTTTTTCCATTCACGTTAAGAAAAATGTAAAACAAAACGCGACTTAAATTATATTTGATTTTAGGAAAAAAAATATTTTCAAAAGAGATTTAACATGACTTAAAGATATTACACGCATCTAGTGTCATTTAAGAAAATTAAATTACCTTAAGGTCGATGCTAAGAAACACTCTACCGCATGAACGCCCAAGTTTTTCATTGGGCAATTGTAATATTTAAAGATGTAATAATGATTTTTACACACTATTTTTTTTACACCACTTTTACACTTAGTTAACAATGAGTAAATTTTTTGTTAATACAGTATATTGTTTCGTTAATGAGTTTTGGTAACCAATCACTTACAAGTTAGTAAAACTCATTAACCAAATAATATGATGTATTAATCAAACACTTACTCATTGTTAATCAAATATAAAAATAATGTGAAAAAGATAATGTGCACATATCATTACCAGTAAACATGTGCATTAATCGAGGTCAGAGAAAAAAGACTGCACTAAAGTTCGTGGGCTTTGGTTATTTTAATGAATGAATTCATTTTTGGAGTTTTGTTGTGATTTTCAATGTGTGCTAGTTCGTGGGGTTTCGTTATTTTAATAAATGAATGGAAATTGGAACGCCCACTACGTGTGTTTCCTGATTAATGATTGATTGCTTCATTAATCAGGAAAATCTATGCACTCTGCATGAATGCACAAATTGGACATCACATCTGTTTGCCACATCTTCCATTATGCTTTCTTCGTGCTAGCTTTGGGAGTTGTGACGCCTTCTACTTGCAAGTACCATCCACTTTGTGACATGTATAACTGCAAGTGTGACATTTTTATGAGTATATAGAATGTGAAAGCAATGTATATATGACTCTAGATTTTTTATAAATCTGCTAAGCGTTGTACCTCTTTAACCTTTAATCTTGACCCTGCTAGTTGGTATTTGTTCCTGATAAATGAGCTCCATCAATTTGCAAGTTGGCTGCAGTGTTGTGAACAAACAATACTGGTTATTCTTTTCTGCAATATGTAACCTTTTACGGCACTTCAGCTGTTCAACATCAGAAATGAACTCCTGAATATAATGACAACAACGTGAATAGATGGATTATAAGGATATTATTCTATTGCTATCTTGATGGGATTATTTAATCTGAGGGCAAAATGTTATCTTTTGAATTCCTGTCCCATTTTGTAGAAGATCTGTTTATTATCCTATCCACTCTATGCCTTTGAGCTTAGTTTCTTTATGGTGTTTCCCCCACAAGTGTTTTCTTTTTCAAAAGACAAGAGAAAAAGAAGGATCAATGCAAATTATGTGCCACTTATGCTTCCTTTACAAACTAGAATTGATTCTTCTATCAAAGATGGTGAATATTTCTGCTAACTTTTAGTTTTGAAATTCCCTACTTCTTTCTCTATTTGAAATCAAATGAAGTTTGTTTCTGGTTACCACTGTGAATTTGGCTACGTTGTCTTGCATCAAGTGTATTCCAGTAATACTAAATTATGTTTATGTAGAATTCAAACAGCCAAAATTTGTGAAGTATGTCCTTTATGTAACAATCAGAATTTTTGTAGCTTCTACTAGTTATCTTCAATTGACTTATGCTCATTCAAGATTTTTTGTGCATTTCTTATCTTGTTCTTTCTAGACGCTTATCGAAGCTTGAAATGCTAAGTGACGTGGAAAAGGACCACCCAAGAAGGGCCAAGGAAGGCGTGCTGCCAAGTGCAATAAATAAATTATCCTCTTATGCATGGCTGGAATCAAATTGTGGTGTTGTTTTAAATTAAAAGATGAGTAGTAGTTTTTGTAACAACATTTTGATTTTGATGTATGTAATTAGAATCCATCTTCCCTTTTTCCTGAGAGTAAATTTAGCACACTGAAAACAATTAACGTAATTTGGTTGGTGGCACTAGGAGGTCTTGGTCCTTTTTCTATGAATAAACTTACGAGAAATTGATTCATTCTACCTTGGAATGCAATGACAAGATTAAAAACTAACCTTTTTCTTGTGGGGTTAAGAATTAGCAATTTTCACTTATGGTGGATTATTCTTTCTGGATTTATGAGATGTTTCTTGTGGTTGTGACTTTCTAACCAGTTCTGAAGCTTGTATTGCAATATTGTGGAAAACTTCCCAAGTCGCTCCTAAGGTGATACGTTCTATCAATTTTTTTGGTTATCTGGAATATCTTAATGATTTTTTCATTAATTCGAGTTTGCTTTGGAACTTGTATAGTAACTGAAATGCTAACAATAACAGCTTAAGAGCATCACAGACTCAGGATTGCTGATGGTTTTACTCCTGTAAGAATATTGGTTTGTCACTGTGCTAGTGTGCTTCACTGCTTCCATTTCCACTGCAACCCGCCCTAAATTTTACAGTGTCCAGTAACACTCTCCTGCAGTTATCACGTATGCAATTGTTTGTGCCTTCGATAGGGGAATGCTCCATTGCTTTTAACTTTTCTTGATAATTTTGCCAGAAGTTTGTCATTGCCAATCTTAACAAGCTGCATTTTGTGAACGTTGGTGGCATCTGAAATTCTGAATTGATTGTATCAGCTTGAAGTTAGCATGGAATTTTGCAAGGACATGGAAGGACTCATAATTAGTAACCAATTAAATATAATTGGGCGTATAAAAAAAATTCAATTTTGGTCTATTTTCATAACTTCTATTAGATCTTATTTCTTATTAAATTTTGGGTTTATATTCAGCATCAAAACTCTCAACTATCTATACTTCTTAGCTCCTCACTATCAGCATAATCAGACACTTACCTCTGCTCATCTGTTTGTTCTGTTTGTTTCCTGTGTTTGGTGGCCTCAGAGATTGATTGTTGACTTTGTTGTTAAACATCCTTCTATTAATTTTAGTATAGATCTTGTTCCTGTTCTTATTGTTTTTATATCATATATGTCCTCTTCCTTAGATGGTGCCACATAGTTTGAATAAGCCTAATTCTCTATGTCTAAATCCTTAGATGGTGCCACTTGTGCTTCAGAATGAATATGTGCATCCATACCAGGAGATTCATCTATTTCAGGCGGTTCATCCATATCAAGTGGTGCATTCCATATCAAGTCTGATTCAGAATTAATTGGTGTAATTGATGGCCCTGTCAGATCCTCAGGTTTAGCACATGGGTGCATTCGGTTAGGGTCATCAATTTTGGGTTCAACCTCATGGATGTCCACATCATGTTCATGATAAACTTCCAGCATCCTACGATTCTCATCTCTTCATTGCTTTAGCTATTTATAGAATATGTTGGTTATTAACCAAAACTTTATTATCTTTTATCAATTGTTTCACTTCCAAACTTGTAAAAAAAGTTGACATATTCCTACAACCCTATTTGCTGCACCAATTTGAAAGTCAAAGATGAAAAATTTGTCAGCATAAACTTTCTTGGTTTTCTCTCTCCCCATTTGTAAACCATCTCTAGTGTGTTATGCATAAGCATGATAGAATTTTAAAGTTACGTAGTGAAAAATTACCAACACAAAAATAAGGTTAATAGTTGACAACAATTTAGTCACTAATAAAGGGATAAGCAACAATAATACCTAGTAATGACTGGTGAATAGAAGAGGCAGATTACAAACCTCAGGTAGTTAAAAGGATTCAATTTTCAAATGTTTTAATTGAGGAGTATAGTTGCAAACAATCCAAAGTTAAACTAATAAAATTACGAAAATACAAAATAAACTAAGCAACATTGTTCTGGGTAATGACTTTATTTTGCTATTTGTTTGGATGGATGAAAACTTGAAGGGAAAGAAATTTAGGAGGAGAAAATGGGGTGAGAAAATAACTTTTAAAAAATAGGTGAAAATGTGTGTGAGCCTTACTATTTTTTTTTTTCACCCCCAAATCAGAGACTGATTTTCCCTTTTCCTCTTCATAAATCCATTCAGAAGTCAGAACATCCTCCAATGAGTGAATGGAGACAAAGCCAGGCTATTGCTGCTCATGGCTGATGCTATAGTGGAAGGGCCCAGAAAAAAAGTAGAGAGTGGAGAATAAACTATAGAAAGCACAGGCGAACCAAAAGTGTTGGGAGAATAAAACAAAGTAAACCAAAATTGACAAAAAAGAAGAAGCAATTGTTACTAATATAATAAATAATAATAATAATGACTAAATAAATATCACTATATCACACGTCCCATGTAATGAAATAAAGGCAATCTTTCTTTCATTAATAAAAGAAGAGCTATGTTATATAAAGAAGATTTGGTATAGAATTTTTTTAATATATAATTAAGTATAATAACTTTGATTATGTAGATATCATACAAAACCTAACCGTGTATTAAAATTTCTATATATTTAGCATTTTTCATAAAAGAAATTGACTCAAAATTAACTATACTAATTTTAAAGCTTTTTAATATGATTTTTTAAAATTAAATTTGGTTGAATAAGTTATCAGATTATGAGTTTATTAGTTCATAAAGAATGATAACTATCATTTTATAATATTATTATTTTTCTTTTTTCTCATATCTTTATATACTCAAACCAAAAAAAAATTAGGGCGCGTTTATTTATTTATTATTTTTATATATTTTTATTATAATTATAAAAGTATTATATTATTTTTAAAACAAAATTAAGTAAAGGTGAACAAATCAAATACTTTCTTCTATTTTCTGATTTTCTCTTCTCACCCAAATGAAAAGACAAGATGAAACAAGAAGGGTAGAGTAGAGAAAGAAGTAAAGCGTTATTTATTATGCATTACAGAATAATAAAAGTTAAGAAGAGGGGCCATAAAGCAATAATCAGAAAACCCCATTTGACGCCCTAACCTATCAAATTCAAAACAACAAAAATTCAAGCAAATCACCCTTTTTCTCTCTTCGATTTCTTCACCCTTTTCAACAAATCTCGCTCGAATAAACCCAATTCCTCTCTTACCCTCTCACTCTCTCTCTCTCTATAGATCTGTACAAAAAATCCCCAAAACGATTTTTGCCTCCAAATTTTCGTCTCAAGAAAACCCTACCCATTTTTATTTTTTTGGTTCTTGTAGCACTGTATGATACCCTGCAAAAAATTTCAGATTTTTCGTCTCAGATTTTGTTAGGTTTAGCATCAATTGCAACCCCATTTCGAGAAATCATCATTCGAGGGGTTTTGGTTCCGGTTCCCAATTCATCCACCCCAGAAACCCTAGCTTCTTGTACATTCCTTTTCTGTAGAAATTTTTTAGTGGATTTTTGGTTTTTGAATCGGTGGGATGAATAATAGAGCGAGATACCCACCTGGGATCGGGTTAGGGCGTGGAGGTGGAGGTTTGAACTCGAACCCTGCGTTTCAGCCAAGGAACCCTCAACAACAATACGTGCAGAGACACATGGTGCAGCACCAGAATCAACATCAACAGCATCCGCAGCAGTACCAGCAGCAGCAGCAACAGCAGCAACAACAACAACAACAGTGGCTGAGAAGGGTGCAGTTGGGTGGTGCTGACACCAACGTGGTTGATGAGGTTGAGAAGACTGTACAGTCTGAAGCCGTTGATCCAAGGTGCATTTTTTTCTCTTTATTTTTGTATTTTTATTTTTATTTTTTTTGTTTTGGGACTTACCCAGATGAATTTCTTGAAATTGCTTCTTTTTTTATATGTTAGGCTTGTGGATTGTGATGGGATTGGAGACTGCAGTGTGTAGGTTTGTGGTGTTGGATTTGCTGAATTTTGGGGATTAGAGAATGGGTTAGGATTTGGCAGGAGACTTTTTTAATGTTTAGTTAGATGTGTGTGTGAGTGAGTTGTTGATTACCAAGAGAGTATCAGAGGAGGATAACTACAGAACAATAGGGCTGAACCAAATCTTCATATAGGGGAGGGAGACGAGTAGTTGATGTGGTATATGTGTAATTTCGATAGCTTAAGAATTTTTAGCGTAAGTTTTCTTTATTTTAATGTTGAAAGCAATCTGTAATTTCGGCACAGAACAATAGGGGGTGAACCGTATCTTCAGATAGAGGAGATGTGTAGTTAATGTTGTATATCTGTAATTTCGGTAGCTCTTGGCTTTGTAGCTTAAGTTTGCTTTATTTTAATGTTGAAAGCAATCTGTAATTTCGGTACAGAACAATAGGGGGTGACCCATATCTTCATATAGGGAAGATGTGTAGTTGATGTGGTATATCTGTAATTTCAGTAGCTCTTGGCTTTGTAGCTTAGGTTTGCTTTTTATTTAATGTTGAAAGCAATCTGTAATTTTGGTACAAAACAATAGGGGGTGTACCATATCTCCACATAGGGGAAATGTGTAGTTAATGTGGTATATCTGTAATTTTTGTAGCTTGAGAATTTTTAGCACAAGTTTTCTTTATTTTAATGTTGAAATCAATCTGTCCAACTCCAATGTGGTTTACTTAATTTGCTGGTCTTACTGAAGTGTAATGAGTCTAGTTTTCTGTTCTTTTCTATTTGGTGAAGACTGGAGTTTATGTTCTTTTTTTTAAGGGATTGGAACATTTTCATGTAATCAGGAATTTTGGAAGATTTCGAAAGTTAGAGTGGTTCTTAAATGGTCATAGAAATGCAAATTTGAGCAGCAAAACATAAATGCTTGTTTGCTGTTTTGTGGAGGTTATAGGTTCTGATGCTTTGATTTATAAATCACATTGTTTGCTGAACCTATTCTACTCTTGTAATCTGTTGTATGTTTGTGCTCAAATGCAAAGTTGAGTTGATGTTGTCCTCAATCAAGGCCTAATGCCTTGTTGATGCAAAATTTTTACGGTATGGACTATGGAGTTATGTTTGCTCAATTATGAGTTTGTGAAAGGTTTCAAAATTGACATGTAAAATTCAATTATTTTACTGCTAGATAAAGCTATTGTAGTGTTTCTGGCCTAAGTAAATAATAGGTTCTAATATTATCCTCAATTGATTTCCTTCGTTAGTTCACAACATTGGAAGGCAAGACTAAAGATTCCACCGCCTGATACACGCTATAGGACAGAGGTATGCTTATGAATACTGTTATATTATGCTCCAAGCGATTGGTTATATGCAATATGCATTACGTTTTGGTCAAATAATTTGTTTGAGATCCTTGGGGCAGTACACCTTATTTGTGATGTTTGTAATTCCTTAATTTTATTTTTTTCTATCTTTACTAGGATGAAGTTGTTATTACTTATTTCATACATTAATATATTATAAATGTTTTTTGAAGTTGATTCTCTACGTAAGTTTTAACTGGCATTTTGTTGATTCTTGTCATTTTAGTCCTTATGCTCTATTAGGCATTTGAGATTGCTGATATTTTAAATGTCCATTTGAAAGTCCTAATAAACTATACCATCTATGAGTTATTCGTTTAAACTTCTATGTTTATGGGGTTTGGAGTTAGTAACTTTTATATTAGTATTGATCTTTCTTCATTTTCTTCCTCAGGACGTAACAGCAACTAAAGGAAATGAATTTGAGGATTACTTTTTGAAGCGTGAGCTGCTCATGGGAATATATGAGAAGGGTTTTGAAAGGCCTTCTCCTATCCAAGAAGAAAGCATTCCAATTGCTCTTACTGGTAGTGACATTCTTGCCAGGGCTAAAAATGGAACAGGCAAAACAGCTGCATTTTGCATTCCTGCATTGGAAAAAATTGATCAGGATACTAATGTTATTCAAGGTTTGACTCCCTCTACTTACCTTAAGCTTTTTACAAGATGCTCAGAAGTCTAGTTGAAAGAATTATATTATTGATATCTCAGTTTTGTAAGCCTTTCTCGTAGCCTGCTGCTGATTGTGAACAGTATCCTGCTATTAAAACTAGAAGAAAAGAAAATTGAATTTGTAATAGGTAAGGTGCAGGTAGTTTAGGAATATCATTTTCTGAATATATGCAGTCAACAAGCTTGACTCATTAGCATCATATTGGTTTCCATATCTGTTTTCAGCTTTTTGTGCAGAAAGATACTAAAGCTTCAAGAGCAATTTGTTCCTAAAAAGTATATTTATTTTTTTGCTATAAATTTTAGAAATTCCTTTAAACAAACCAATTTCTAGTTGATAATTTGTTATTTCTCTTGAAAAGTTATTTTAGATGTGGAATATCAATGCACAGATAGATTTTGGTGCGAAAGTTAATTGAAAATAGTAATGGAATATCTTTGGTGCCATTGTTGATGCATGATTCAATTCTTCATTTTAGAGTTATTTCATGGCCAGGGTGATTTTGAACGAGCATTGATGTTAGGCTCTACTCATGTTTTGACTATTCTCTTTATATATGTTCTATCATGCAGTTGTTATACTGGTCCCAACACGAGAATTGGCTTTGCAAACATCTCAAGTGTGTAAAGAGCTCGGAAAGCATTTGAAAATTCAAGTTATGGTTACAACAGGTGGTACCAGCCTGAAAGATGACATTATGCGCTTATATCAACCAGTTCATTTACTAGTTGGAACTCCAGGGAGAATATTGGATCTTGCAAAGAAAGGTGTTTGCATTCTGAAAGATTGCTCTGTGCTTGTTATGGATGAGGTAAACACGTTTCACTTTAACTTTACTAATGTATAGCATCTGGCTGAGAAGCGTGAACTGTTTGAAATGATGCATATTAAAAGAGATTTAGGTGGATGAGGGTAAGAAATGATTGGATTTTCTTAGACAAGTATTGTCAGATGCCCAGCTATGTTTCTGTGGTTTCTGTCTGATCTGCTAGAATTAGGAATTTGCATCCTTATGTTATCAACTTGGTAGTGGAAACAATGACTCTGTTTATTCCATATTTGATTTATATTGCAAATATTGAGCAGAACATCTTTCCCCTTGTGTCCTTTGCATGTTCATTCTATGGTACTTTTAACATTAGTGTTAAGTTACTTATCAATCTGAGGCTTTTAATAACTTTCTGTCTCTCTCAGGCTGATAAGCTTTTATCCCCGGAGTTCCAACCTTCAATAGAGCAACTGATTCAATTTCTTCCTGTAACCCGTCAAATCCTGATGTTTTCAGCAACATTTCCTGTTACTGTAAAGGACTTCAAAGATAGATATCTTCACAAACCGTATGTCATTAACCTTATGGATGAGCTAACTCTGAAGGGTATTACACAATTTTATGCATTTGTGGAAGAGAGGCAGAAAGTCCACTGCCTAAATACTCTTTTCTCTAAGGTTTGAGTTATCTTTGTCAAGAGACTCTGAATTCTCTTATTTGCCAGCTGTGAATACAATAATAATAATGGCTTCTATTCCAGCTGCAAATAAACCAGTCAATCATCTTCTGCAATTCGGTGAATCGGGTGGAACTCCTTGCCAAGAAAATCACAGAACTCGGGTATTCATGTTTCTATATTCATGCGAAGATGTTGCAAGACCATCGTAATAGAGTATTTCATGACTTCCGTAATGGGGCATGCAGGAATCTTGTTTGTACTGGTATGTTGCTGCTGCCACCTTAGCATCCTACTATAAATGAGCATAATGAGTCTTTCTTTGAGTTGATTGTGAGTGATGCCTATCCTGCTAGATATGACTGTTTTAAATGTTATTGTTCTTGGTCTCCGTTTCGTTTATTTTTCTGATATTATCTTCATTTATTTTATTTAAGAAACCAGTTTCATAATCAATAATAGTATAATCTATATTTGTGTAGTGTAATTAATTGATGTACTGATGATATACTAAGTGATAATGTATATTATGAATCTTTTGTTAAATATTTCTGCTTTTGATATAGTCCTAATAATTTAAAATTTTCATTTTTCCTCCTTGTGAAACAATCACAGATCTTTTCACTAGGGGAATAGACATCCAAGCAGTCAATGTCGTTATTAATTTTGATTTCCCCAAGAACTCAGAAACTTATCTGCACAGGGTATGCTTGATTTCTGCTAACTTCCGTTCCTAATTTGTGTGCCTCGATAATGATTCTATATATGTGTTCTTATGGATGCTCCATTGATATACAGGTTGGTCGTTCAGGGAGGTTTGGGCACCTTGGTTTAGCAGTGAACTTGATAACTTATGAGGATCGCTTTAATTTGTAAGTATTTCAGTCAGATATGAATTTCAAAGATACTTGCTGTAGGTTTCTGATGTGCTTCCATCTATTTTGTCCAGATATAGGATTGAACAAGAACTTGGTACTGAAATAAAGCAAATTCCGCCACACATTGATCAGGCAATTTATTGCCGGTGACTGGTGGTAAATACCAGGGCTGTGTTCACAAATGTGGAGAATAGCAATGGTGAGTGATATGAAAACAATTTCTTTCATATTTCTAATGGGCATTCGGGTTCCTTATATAAGAGTTGTGATCTAAAAGTGGAAAGAAATATGTATATTTTTATTTGTAAATGTCTGTAAGTTGGTTTCATTGGAAATAAATTGATCTTTCTCGTGAAATGACTTTGGTGTAAAAAATTTTAGTTAGGGAATGAGTATTTGCATAGTAACATGACTGCTTTTTTTCCTTCTGATTTCCATTTCTATAAAAACTAAGCCAAAATTTAACTAACCGTTCAAAAAGAAAAAAATTTCATCGGTTTTCTTGTAATAAAACTTCCATTATTAGTATATATAGTTTGTATTTTTATTTATTTATTTAACTAAGCTTTATATTTGGGCACCTGATGTTTGTTAATGATGCCCTTTATTGAAGAAAAGCTGGTAATGTGTTGTTTATTATGTCTTCCAAATTTGAGACTAGTTCTGTGTAGTGGTTTATGCATAATTTTTTTACTGGTTTGTCCACTAAGATTCAGTTATGTAGTTGCCGTTGCTGATGTGTGTGTATTTCTTTTACAGGTTGACGTGACTGTCATCCAAGCAGGTGTGTAAGCTCTGCATGAGAGGATGCACTATGAAAATAGGGGTATTGTCGGACCCTTTGTTGAATGCTTTTTCCTTAATTTCTGGTTGAGAGCCCTGAAACATTATTAGGACCTTC
Organism: Styphnolobium japonicum; assembly: GCA_023212625.1. Taxonomy (NCBI): domain Eukaryota; kingdom Viridiplantae; phylum Streptophyta; class Magnoliopsida; order Fabales; family Fabaceae; genus Styphnolobium; species Styphnolobium japonicum. The sequence continues at coordinate 1,713,813 of JALBWW010000014.1, forward strand.
AGAAAGTTTAATATTGGCTTTTAACTGCCAGATAGATGCTGGGTCCAGTATGCGTTTCCGTTGATTACATTTGCAGATGTGTTTGTTACTAACTGTTATTACTCTAGTCTTTTTCATTTTGTTGGTAATGGTTGAACTGTTTAGGAATGTACCTTATTATGAAGATGTCCCTTCCTATTCTATTATGCTATTTGGCCTGCTGCTGTGGGTTCTCTCATAGATTATGGATTTTTTAGTCGTCATAGAAATCTGTACATCTGCTCATATTATGTTACATGGTTCATGGTGATGCTGGTTTATGAACAATTTCTTTTGGCAATGTATTTGATATGACCATTGCCAGTTGAAGGGCGTGGGAAGTCATTTTGGCATGGTCTCTTGGGAATCTTCATCTACTCCAAATGTTGATTGCATGAGGATTAGCGGACAGTTGTAGCAGAAATGGTATGCTATTAGTAGCTTTTGCTATTCATGGATGTGTTTTTCTATTCATGGTTAGAATGCAGTACATTTCCAAATGTCAATTTAGTACTCTTCAGTTGGTTCACAATTCATCAGTAGCATTGCATGTAATGCACATTTTGCATTTCCTTGTTGGCAAATTTTGAGAAATGAAATTGAAATTTATTTCTTGATAACAGAATGGTGGTCTGTTACGTGAAATTCTTCTGTAGACTTATCCATACAAGTTGTGTAAATTAAGCTAATAATAAAAAATTGATGCATCATTTTGAATGTAACAGTTTTCGGTCTCAGAAATTTATGGAGAATTTTTTATTTAGTTAATGAACAATGATGACGTGTCAATAAATTCGTAAGTACACTCGGTGAGACAATTGTTACATTGTACCATTAAGTGTATGTCATGTTAACTATGTGAGGTTTCGTTGTCTCACTTTAACTATTAAATTTAAGGGTAAATTGTAGATTACTTCCTTCAATTATGACTCGTGCAAATTAGACCTTGAGTTTCAAAATGTACAAATGACCTTCCAAACCTTAACTTTGTTCTCAATTTCTTTCATCAATCAAATTATTAAAAAGCTAACGGAAATGTGATGCCATTTACACATAATACTATTAAAATATTTTAACATCTAATCATGTTATAATTAAGTAAAAAATAATATTTAAGTGAAAAATGAATCAAGTTTTTCTCTTAACAATTCTTTACTTAATTATGATATTATTTGAAGTTAAAATTAGTTTTAATGGCATTATTTGCAAGTTACTTGACATTTTGAGTAACATTTTAATAGTTTACTTGATAAGAGGTTTTGCGCCTAAAAGGGGGCATTTGGTTGAGCTTTTGAAAAAATATTATTAGGAATAACATGCTTATAAGTGATATTTTTAAAATTTGTATTTTTAGGAACAATGATTGTTACATTTGGTTGATTAAAAACATTCTTGAGAGTAATTCTAACTGCTGGCGTCGGTAGTCAAAGTCTCCTATAATCGTTAACTTTCGGCGGTGGCATGAGTGGTAGAGTTTCAGTGATTGGGGTAATGGTTAAAGTTGTCAGATTTCAGTGACAGGTGCGGTGGTCAAAGTCATCAATCATTGTTAGTTAAGTTGCAGGCAAGCGGTAGTTGGATTTTAATGACTAGTGTGGTGGTTGAAGTCATGGACACTGTCAACTAACGATGATAGCAGTGGTGGTTGGATTTTGAGACTGGCATTGTGGCTGAAGTCGTTGGCTGCCATCAACTGGCAGCGACAACAACGGGGTGGCCAGATTCTAATGATTGGCCGTAGCGAACAGTGGTTGAGGTGGTCGCCTATAATGAAATGACGGTTGTTTGTTAATGACATGACAATAGAAGGGATATGTATTTTTGATATTTCATATGGTAAAAATATTCTCATATCATGCGAATGTTATAAACTTACCTCTTGTTATAAGAATGAAATTGTGAAGATATTTAATAAAAATTATTCTCAGAAATTATTTTTAGATGAGAATATTTTTTTAAAATTTATACTAAATATGAGAATCTAATATTTTCATGTAAAAATTTTAAAAAAATAAAAAAATAATTCGTGGACCAAATGTCTCAAAATTTAAAGTTTTGGGGATTATATGAGCTTCAAACTTTTAAGGTCTAATTCCCACGTGATCCAAGTTGGAAGGTGTAATTTAAAATTTATCCCAAATTTTTTTATCGTTAATCATTGTTACTATATGAATAGGTGACACATCTAGTGGTACAACGTTTGGGTTTTTCTTACACCAAATACATATAAGAATCTCTAATAATAAGTGAATTTTTTATTTTGTGATTTGTGATAAGGCCATAACATGGGGTTGAAGTGTTTGACGGACTGCATTTATAACTGAAGATGAGCATTGCAACATTACACGTCTGTCGTCTCATTTGACCATTCGTTGAATTTCTCTGCTTCCATCCACACTTTTGCTTTTCACTTTACAGGTCAACAGAAGCAAACGTCCAGCTACAAAAGACAAAATATCCTAAAATTGAAAAAGATATAAAAAGAAAATAATTCCTTTGTTCGGAAGGCACAAACAGCTACTAAAATTGATAGGCACGATTCAAATCAAAAAGTTATTTTTTTTAATTTTTTTATATTTTAGATAAAACAAATTTTATTATTGAAAATAAAATTTAAGAGAAAAAACTCATAATTGTAGAATAGAGTGAATATTATATGAATAAAGGGATAATAATACTAGTTAAATATTATTACAGAAAACCTCACAAAAGAGAATTGAAAATCGGACTGAATCGACCGATTTAATTGATTAGAATGAGAATCAGTCACTTTACCTGTTTGAGTCGCTCTAAAAACTCGTTCAGCATGAAAATCAGTCGAGAACTGATGAATCAGTCAAGAGTTAGTGAATCGATTAATCCAGACCGGTTCAATTTAGTTCAATCAGTCATATTTTTTTAAAAAAAAATTTTACTAATTCAAATGATGTCATTTTGATCTAAAAACTGAATATAAGTCAATCTAAAAAAAAAATTATATGAAATACTTAAACTTAGATTGTATAGAAGCTTGGAAACTGAATGTATAATTAATTGTTGATCTCTGTAAACTGAAATTGAAATTTTTGTAAACAAAAATAAGCTATAATACTGTTACTGAATGCTTTAGATTTTCAAAAAATAAGTTGTAAACTATTTTTTATCATTTGTGTTATTTTTTATAATTTTTATTTGTTTAATTAGTATGTAATATATATATATTTAAATTATTTAATTATACTCTAATTCAATTACAGTTAAACCATTAAACCTTAACTTAGTTCCCTGACTAATTTAATGGCCAGTTTAACTTTTAAGACCTTGCCTCGGAAAGACAATCTTAGTGAGAAAAGAATGACATAATTTCTCTAATACTATTCAAAACTTGTATCTAGTGAAAAAAAGAACTAGAGCTACCAATTAGCTATTATTTTGACATATTTTAACACAAATTTGACGATTGTTGAGATGTTTTTTAGCATTCAGGGTGAACAATTTGTCTTTTGAAATACTAATTTTAAATAAAACTAAATAAATATATAATTTGTTTTTCCATAAATTATACTTCAAGTAAAAGTTATTAGCCTACATTCTTCGAGTTTTAGAAAGAGAAGAGTAAAGTGTACTATATAATAATGTTATTTATACGAGGATCTCACTAGAGTTATTTTAGTTAAAATATAATTTAGGTTTAACACTTTTTTTAAAAATGCAAGTATTATTGGTTAAGTCTTCTAATAATGAATAAATCAAAATTGTCTTTCAATGTTAATTTTTTATATTAAATTGGTCTTTTACTATTATTTTTTTATATTAAATTGGTATTTTAAAAATTTTAATTTGATATTAAAAATTATTAAAGGATTAAATGATAACATTGGTATTTTTAGAGAATTAAAATGAATATTTATTCTAAAATTTAATTATATCCATAGTTTTAACTCGTATGATTAAAATAGTATTCTCTTAATAAAATGAAAGAACAAACTTATCTTTTATTTATATTTAAATGTGAGAGGGACGTAATGAGTACAAATATCTTTTTGTTTTACTACTTCATACACCGAAATAAATTATATTGTTTATCAATTTACAAAATATGTTCCCGTCTAAGTTGAATTCATAGGGTTGACTGGTTGCAAGAGCTGCAGAGATGAAGTTACTTGAAAGGCACTTTAATGCAAGTTAATGTGTGACCAAGATGAATAATTTTGAAAATAATGAGTGAATTAGATGATCATACTTGGGAGAGAGGACCCCTTTATATAACTTGCTGGGTGGTATAGTATGTTGAGGTAATGGAGTTTGAATTAAACTGAGAGAGTTCTTTTATTTGTTGGGAGCCTAAGTAATCCACGTTGAGGTAGGCAACGTAATAGTCTCTTTTATGTTCTTTGGAGTCACGCTTAGTGGAAGGAGTTTTGGTCGGGTGAAGTGCTTCAATGGGCCAAGTATATCAGTTGAAAATGATGTGCGAGTCCAAAATACCCCACTATATATTATTTCATTAATCAAACAAAAGCTGAAAGTATTTGGACATCTGAGAGATAAAATCATCGTAACTTAAAATAGTAATCATAAATTAGGCACGCATGAAAGTTAAATAATTCGAAAATTGCTTACCACCATGTATGAGATTATCAACTAATAGAAATTGCAGAGTAAAATTAAGTATTGAAGGGACTTTCTCAAATCTCTAATCCCTGTATCTTCACTATTCTTATTTCTTTGCCTAATCTTATAAAATTTTGCCACTCTCTTACTACGCTGTCTTACAAAATATTTTTCTCTTGCTCAAATTCTTTGAGTACTTCATTTATAACTTACAATTTACAAGATTTACAATATATAATATATATGTTAACCAAGAAAATTAATAGCTTAACTATCAATATAGCACAGATACAACACTATAATCTTTTTTTCAAATAGAAACATGAATAGAAACATGAATAACCTGTTTGGCAATATAAGAAACAAAGGGTTTTGAATATCTAATGGGACTGTCCAATTTTATTAAAAATACGTCACAGTCTAACCCAAAATTTGAATAGTAGTAAAGTTTTAGAAGAAAAAAAAATAGAACTTTAGTGCAAAAGAATAGCATTGATTAAACTTTTTTGTATAAGAAAATTTTAATTATTCTACATTTATTATTTTTTGTTTGTCAAAATTTTTCGTAAATGTTACATTTAGAGACTCAAAAACTGAGTTTATTGTTTAAAAATCAGTAAGTAAATTTGACTTTGGCTTATCACGTTAATTAGTTTACCTATGGTGTCCTAATTTAACACAGCTTTTAAAGAGAAAAACAAAACAAATTCTAAACTAAGCACTTACATGAATTTTTTAAGTTAAATATGTTTCTTTTTTATTTTTTTAGATGCTCCTTTTCAAAAACCAATCAGCATGCAATGATATTTCTAATTAATGAAAAAAGAATTAACAAAAAAAAATTGTGGTTCTTATTCACCATAATGAGGAAAGAGATTTCTTATTCATTTAATTGAAAAATTCTTGTAGTAAAAAACAAATTGTCAACCACTAGTTGTGATTAAGCTGGTAAGTTGAGTTTTATATGTAAAATTTTTACATATAATATGAGAATTTAAACTTTATTAAAAATATAAAATAAAATTGATATTCAAATTGAAATTATCTCATACTCTTTTATACGAGAATACTTTGAAATCTATTTATAAAAAAAGAAAAACAAGTTGTCATTTCCTGGTGTGTCCGTACACTGCATGCCATTAATTGCATTCTCCATTTAATGTTCATGTCCTTCCCTGTTACTGTGTGTTTGTTTGTGTTTAATCCTACACTGACTTTTCTGGAAGAGAATCCGCCATTAATGCATCCTATTTTTTTTCCCTGTCTCTACCATTAATGCTGTCACATCATTTCCCTGCATCTGCTTTTCTCTCTCATCCCAGTTCTGTGCAAAGTGAAAACCAAAATATGTGCAAAACGCACACACGTTAATTTAAACTCTATTTTCATTGTTTGTGCAAGTTGTGTTTTTTTTTTATTCTCTCTCTTATTGATGATGCAACTTCTCCATGCTACAGCACACACATTTATTGCAGAAGCCTGCAACTTGAAACTCGCTGATAATCCTTGCAAGCCCACATCCAATAATAATGTCTCCTCGAATACCCTCAGATAAAGATCATTTCCACTTTTTTAACATCCAAGTCCTTCCCTATTTATGCTCTACTTGCTTTGAGGCTTCCAGTGTTTTCTGGGGTGTTTTTTTTAGTGTTAGAAGTCCACAGAGGAATTGTCTAAAGGTGTGAGACTTCAAAGGGAATTTTGCAGTATTCTTGTGATCTTTACTTTGTTAATGTCCTGTGGTGGGTGTTGTTGAGAATTGGAGAAAGAATGGGAAGGACCCCTTGTTGTGACAAGAGGGGTTTGAAGAAAGGACCATGGACAGCTGAAGAGGATGAAATTCTTGCTAATTATATCAAGATGAATGGTGGTCATGGAAGCTGGCGTTCTCTCCCCAAGTTGACAGGTTTTCATACTTTGTCTGTATATCTCTTTTGGTGGTACTTTGTTTAAGTAAACGTTTGACTTAAAACTAAACTTCAACAATCAATTTTCTCTCTTGAAAACAAAAGTTGCCCTGATTTTATAAGTTCACCCTGAAAGCAATAAAAATGCTGCTTTTGAACATACCTTTCTAATGATTTGAAGCATATTTCTTAAATAGCCTTTTGTTGGTGCTGAATATGCAGTTTTACATAGAGTACTCTCCAACTTTTCTTTGGAATCAGCTGTAATGCTTGTTTACAAGTTTCTTAGATGACTTTTGTGTCCCTTTAATGGTGGTATTTTACCCACTGAGCTATTAGAACAATATTGTGTTAAATGATAAGATAATGTCCCTTGTTGTAACAACTCTTGAACAAGTGAAGTGAAAGTGAATCAAGGACTCTTTTAACTCTTTTTCTCCCACTCTTCTTTTTCAACTTCAAGTCCTTGAAAGTTCAAAGGCAGGAATATGAAAAAGAAAGTAATTTGAAGTAGAAGACAAATTTAGTGCCGTACATAGAGCAATATATTATGTTACATACGATCATTTTTTTTTAAAAAAAACATGTTTGGCTATGTTTTCTATTTCTCTGCTCTTGTTCTGTTTGTAATTTGTAGGGTAACCAAAACCTTAGCTTCATTTTCATTAGATTTCTGTTGCAGATAAGCTAGCCAAGTGCCAAACCATGACTCCATTTTGGAGCTTTTCTTCACAAAGCTTTTGTCCTTATATTTCCTTCTAACTGACGTCAAACAACAAAAGAATAATTGATCATTTATCCTGTTTTTCAACTTGATACACATCACCTTCATGTTTCCATTGATTATAAGATTCTTTTTTTTCTTCCTTTCAGGTCTTCTTCGTTGCGGTAAGAGTTGCCGGCTTAGGTGGACGAACTATCTCAGACCTGACATTAAACGTGGCCCTTTCACTCTTGAGGAAGAAAAATTAGTCATACAGCTTCATGGCATCCTTGGAAATAAGTAAATAATTGAGCTTGTTTTGATGTTTTCCACTTATGCTTTCCTTCAGTAGAGAAGTATTAGCAATCCACTTTAGAGTGGTCTAATTCCTTTGTCTTATGCCTCACAAACCCATTTTAGACTTATTATTTGTGAAAAAGAAGTACCAAGAAAATCTTGATCTATATGATGTTTAGAGTTCCCTATATCCATAGAAACAAGATTCAACAAATGGTGAATAATTATATGTGCTTGTTAAGCATTTTTTTTCTTCGAAATTTCTTACTTTTATGCCTTCACAAGATCCACTCATTTTGTGACCACGAAAGACTTTTTAGACCCTTTGCTTGGTGAAGCTCAATCGGTTCGAATTATAATTTTCAGTGCATGTCTATCTGTTAATAACTAGAGGTGACTCACCTAAGTAAGGTTGACTGGTTGAGAGACCACTGTAGCAATGTCAGAGGTTCAAGTTACCCTGAACAGGATTAATTAATTACACAAAAGGGTGTGGAGATAATGGAAAAAAGAAAAGAAAAGAAAAGAAAAGAAAATATGTCTTTTTCTGGGGAGTTGCTACTGTACTGATGTTATTTTCTGATATTTTTATGAGTTAGTTGAATATTTATAAGTTGCTAGTTTTTACACTAAATGTTTGAGAGTCACCAATTATAAGGAGCAAACTAATAAATGATTGAAAACTCTTGGAAGATATTGATGCCCATGAAAAGATAAATGGTTAATATGTAACATAGTAACTATTTTTCTGCAAGGCTAGTTTAACAGTGTTGAACAAATTAATAATTTTCAGGTGGGCTGCTATTGCCTCGCAATTACCAGGAAGAACAGACAATGAGATAAAGAACTTATGGAATACCCACTTGAACAAGCGTCTCAAAAGCATGGGACTTGACCCAAAAACTCACGAGCCAGTGGCCTCTTCTCGTTACCCAATTGACAAGGCACAGGCATCTGTTTCCACTCGTCACATGGCTCAGTGGGAGAGTGCTAGGGTTGAAGCTGAGGCCAGGCTCTCAAGTGAGTCATCACTGTTCAACAATCCTTCCTTTGGCAAAAGTACTGATTCTGACTACTTTATCCGCATATGGAACTCTGAAGTTGGAGAAGCATTTCGTAATGTTCACAAATCAGATAACAAAACTAGCTGCTGCCATAGTCCCATTTCTGCAGGATCATCTTCCAACAAATGTGGGTCAGTTTCTGCCATTACAACAGAGTTGGCCTCCAACCCATTAGGACCCTCTAACACAGCAAGCAATGTGAAAGAAGATTTGGAGTGGAGGAGCTCCAAGGCATGTGCTGAAGGTGTGATTCCTGGGTCTGATTCATCAAGCTCTAATGACTTAGAAGACTCATCTGACACTGCTTTGCAGCTCTTGTTAGATTTTCCTATAAACAATGACATGAGCTTCTTAGAAGGAAACATTTTTGGTTTGTTCCCTTTAGTGCATGCACATGTATGATAGTGTCATGTAGTTTTTGGTTTTGGTATTTTGTAGTATTTCTATCTAAGCCATTGAAGAAGAATGAGAATGAGATGACTTGGTAATTGGCTGAATATAGTGGTTATTCAGCATTGGTGACATTGTGGAATTTTGATTGTTAACTTTGGCTTATTAGGATTAGTAAATATGGGTTCCACGTATTGACTTAAATTATGTTTTGGATATGTTTATTAGATTTAGATTCTCATAGTGTTATCTCTGGTCATCTACTTTTTTATTTTAGTTTATTTCCTTCTAAACTTGGCACTATTTTGGGTTTACATACAAAACAACATAAAGAAAAAAAAACATATTATACACACGATTGGCAATTACAATTTATGGCTCAAAATTTTCTAAAAAGGATTTTGCAATATACTTTATCATAAGGTCAAGTGTAATCCGAACTCGAAACCTGGCAATATTTTTTTTTTAATAAAATGAAGCCTGAACCTTGATTCACTAGTTTCAATTTTGCAGGCATTTCCTCTGTATTGGAATGTCTTCATTTTCCCTCTTCTCTATATTAGAATATTGGCATTTAATTGTAAATTCTGAGAAGATTGAAAGTAAAAAAGAAAGAAATTTTTTTAGGTCCTTTTGGCTTAGATTAATGCCTAGGGTTAGACTATACTTTGATTTTTTAATACATATAAGAAGCTTGTTTAATTTTTTGCTTATTTATATTTAGTACCTATTTATTTTCTGTTTTTAGTAGGAATATGTTCTAGGATGTTTGTTGTATCTCAGACTTCCCTCATTGAGGAAATAGTTTATGCTATAAGAAATTCATGATTTTTGACATTTTTCATACATTAAAATTCCCCTTTTTCCCAATTTTAATTTTGAAAGCCAACGAGTGTCCTACTATCTAATACAGTCCTATTAGACCTTGTGCCATGGCCGTTTCAGCCATAGTCCAAGGGTCATGATTCTCTTTTTGTGTTCCTTAGTACTCATTCCAAAATTAAAAAACAAATTACAAAAATTAGTTTTTGATTCAAATCATCTAGAAATAGTTTTTGCATCATCAAAATTCATAATTTTTCAGAAAGTTCCTTTCTTTTCCTATGCATTCATGCATTCTTGAACCATGACAATTCTAAGAAGCATAGGTGTTTAAGAAATTACGAATTATAAAAGCTTTGATCCTTGGATTCAGTCAAGGTATGTATGTCATAAGCAACATTAATCGCGAGACTAGTCTGACACCCTATATGTTTATTTTTAGTGTAAGAATGTTATTTAATTTTGAGTAAATACTCATTTTGTTCCATAAAAAATATAAGTAATATCACATTAGTCTTATATTTATAAATACATTAAAATAATCATTCAAAGAAATATACAATATCAAGTTAATCTTTAAATATGACATTTTTATCATTAAATTAGTACTTAGAAATACATAAAATTAGTCATTAAAAAAATTTAATGATATTTATTATTATTATTATTATTACATAACTAATTTGATATGATTAATAAATAAAAAAAACTAATGTAACGTTACATATATTTTTAAAAAACTAAAATTAGTATTCACTGTTTTTTTTGTACAAATGTTTACTGTTTTTATTCTAACTGTTCTTGCTTGTTCCTTTTCAAGTGTAAGGCCCGCAATAATAGTGACAAAAAACAAGTGAAGAGAGAGAAACTCAATTACTTGATAACTAGAGTTTCTGTTGTGAAAAACCACCAGAGAATACTTCATCCAAGCAAAAGATCTACAAGAGGCATGTTATAAACTTTATATGTTTTTTTCTTTGAAATATTTTTCTTACACACAAACGACATTGAGAACAAACAAAAAAACATATAGACAAAATTGGCAATTACAATTTATTTCTACAACATCAGACCCAAAAGCAAAAAAATTTAAAAGCATCCAATGGTCTTCTTTGGAGTGGTTCCAGTTGCACGGTATTTTGCAGCTATTTCTTCTGCCTTCAGAACCTCTTCACCACGCTTGGCTTCAACCATTGCCTTCTTCTCCTCTGCTTCCTTGTGAACCAAGGCAATCTTGTTTTTCATTCTTTCACCATATTCTGCTTTTTTTCTCTCCAGTTGTTCCTGCTCAAACAAGAGGGTGTTAAAAGTTGTACGTAGTACTAAAAGTACTTGTATGTTTATTATTTGGATCTACTTCATTCACTTTACATGCGACAGTAAAATCTGTTCTCAAACTGCTTCATAATCATAGCACATGCTTTTATCATTTATGTTATGTTTTGAATGGAAAGAAAAAGAAAAAGGATCATCAGTGGAGAAGCCACCTAAGTTTTTTGACACTCACCATTGTGAGTTTTGTAATAGAAAGAGGTAGATAACCTCTTACATCGATTTGGCCAGATTTTGTCTATAAAAGTAGTAAAGTACCAACTTTTTTGCACAGTTTTTCAGGTACCTTCCTGTCTGAAGTTGCTTATTTCATTAATAAAAGCATAGTTCCTTGTGAAGGAAGGATTCAATTTAGTAATGTCACTTGGTATTTGACACCATTTAACAAATGTAAAAGAATTGGGTTAAAAGTTTCAAGTGGCTGGTAACAATGTGACAAACAATGAAGACGAGAGAAGTTGTTAGCTCAAAAAATCTACATTTTTGGGTGTCAACAGAAGTACATGGTCATGCATCTTATTATGTGTAATGCAGGACAACATAAACCTTTCCTTTTTCCTAACTTCTTAAATCTATTATATTGTTTAATCTTAAAAAAGGATGCTCTTCTCTGGGTGCTATGCCAAAATGCATCATGAAATCAAGAATAATAGAAAAGAAATGTCATCATGCCAATACATAACTGAACAACAGGTTAAGCATTACCTCAATTTTTTTCAGCTTAGCTTCGAGAGCTGCCTTCTTGCTGTTTTCCCAAGCAGCAACAGCAGAGAGCTGCTTTTGGGCTCTGTTAACAGATCCAATAGTTTTTAAAGTTTAAGATAAGAATACTGAGCATAAAGACACAGACAAAAAACATAAGATTTCAAAGAACATTTTGAAATTTGTAAAACTATTTCTTCCAAGTGCATATTGGGCATTTACAGAATCACATGGGTCTACTGAGACAGTAGTAAAATAAGTGTTGACATTGAACAAAACAGAAGTGAACTGAAGAAATATATATAGAGGAAGTACAAAATCCTTGAACTGTTATCTTAACCAATATTTTTATTTAAATTCAATATAAAATTTTGTTCCTTTCTAGGAGGGCAAATTCTTAAATAGCATGTCATATAATTTAACCGAAATGCTTTGCTACTCAGCAGAGGACCAAAAGGGAAAACTTTCCCATCACAAATAATATATTACTTATGCTCACTTGTTCATGAACATATATCCAGCTCTACTGATATAATGACTCTCAATTAAAAATGAATTTCCTCTTTCTAAAGATATGGATCAGGCGGCTATTTGTAGGCTGGAATAATGAGTATTGCAAGGGAATATTACTAATACCATAAGTATGTACGTATTATATGCAGAAAATATATAGTCACAAGCTACGATATGCAGCTTAAGAAACATCCACTAGAAATGGCAAATCATCTTGGCCTACAGATCGCAAAATCAAAATATCTTGTATAGAGACTTCATCTAAACCTGAAGCATATGAACCTATGAGACTTCATCTAAACCTGAAGCATATGAACCTATGAGGGGTTGAGAGGAGTATTGTGTCATGCAACAGTACAGACAAAGAACTTATTTGATAGATTGTCTATTTTTTAGTGAGGATTCATTTTGCAATGTAACTTGGTTTTATGCCCGTAATGGCAAACTGCGAATGGACATCAAAATAAAGTCTTACCTGTTCTCTGCTTTGGATTTTTCACTTTCTTCCCATGCCTTTACATAAGACAACCTTTTCTCTTTCTCTACTTCTGCCAGAGCGATGTCTGTAGACAATAAAAGTACATAAGTCACTTGCTTAGGAAGACATATGCTATCCACATAAATTGATCGGTGAACCAGCATCTCCAGACAGGATATTTAGAAAGAGGTTACAAAATAGTGTTAGTACAAGCACATATTCATCATTCATGTTACCAAGGAAGAGATAGAGATGTCTCAGCTAAAAATCCATGATATATTTGCAATGTGTCTAGAGACCAGATGGTACAGAAACCTGACAGGATATTTCTGAATCGACTCATTCAAGTGGTTATGAAATGAAATAAAAGCTCCAAATATTAAATTCAAGTGGTTATGAGAAAAGTCAATACTAACCCCTATCAAGGGATCCTCCTGAGGTTTTCTTTTTTGCAGGAACTGGTGTCTCTGTAGTCCAAAAAAAAATGGTAAAGACGAGAAATGATATGAAAGGTAACTACATAAAAAGGAGAACTATGGATATAGATATAGTAGAAGACTTGATGCCACTTGTTTAATTACGGGACGTTGTAATTATCACCGTTCATACAATCATGATCAACTGAGATATTGCAATTCAGCAAAGACAGAAAATAAACATCCTATATTTAAGGCATAAGGGCATATGCTGTAAACATCATACATAGTTATATCATGATAGAGTAAAATTATCAATAGTGTATCCGTGTATGTACAAGAACATCAAAACATAGCAAATTATCTCTTCATCAAATTGAATCTGGTATTAGATTATTGAATGAATTGTCCCAAATTCCCAATCAAGCTAATTATACATCACAGAGAATTTAGAGAAGCATAATGAGTGGAGGGCAAGGGGCAACTTAGTGCCATGCAAATCAATTATCACCACCCAACTATGTAACTAAAGCAGCACCTAGGCTAGATAAAGATTAAAGTGTTTGCTTAAAATTGAAATTCAAGTATAGATACAGATTAAAGTGACATAGTTGCCTTAAAAAGAAAATAATATTTAAAAATAAGTAAATATATAAATAATGCAGGCTGGCTTTCATTCATTATAGGATTCGAATTAGGATGCACAGTAGCTTATTATATGCAATAAATTAAACACACAGAATCAGTTACCCTGAAAAAAGTTTAGAATAACTTTTTCAATAATAATAGCATCATTTGCTGGAGTGAATAAACACCGTTGCTCACAACAAGGGGGACATCATTATATTTTATGATCACATCGAGGGCCTAATGAAAATCACTTTATTGGGACAGGGAAGAAATTCTTTATTGACGTACAGAACAAGATATGATGTAATATGGCTAGTTGAGACAAAATTGCTAGGGCATAAAGCCTAATTAGATCTGTATAAATAAATTATTATTATTATTATTATTATTATTATTATTATAATAAAGGAGTATTAATACAATTAGTTTGACACCCAAAAATCTAAAGTTATGTTGACAAACATTTATGTTGCAATAATAAGCATTAAATAAATAACCGAACCAACTTTTGCAAGCCAAAGAAAACAGATCAATATCAAGGTAATTGAATGGTTACCCCATTAAGAAGACATCACAGATAGCATACAGATCTAACAATTGAAAGAAATGTCCACAAGATCAGTGGTCAGTGGAATGATCATATATAGCCCTCAGAGAAATCAGCCAAAAGGGAAAATGAATTATTGGAAGAAATTCACAGATGACAACTTTTCATTAAATTATCCAATCCACATCCTTAAACGCTCTCAAAAGGAACAATGAAAATAAAAAATCATAAGAACCCGATCACAAAATCTTTCAAGGAAGGGAGAACAGGACAAGAGAAACCATAACATAAAAAATTAAAAAACAAATTCACTCATGTAAACGTAAGAATACTATTTCAAGTTATTCAACTAGGCATTAGGCCAAGTGGGATAAAACAATTAATAAAAATCAACATGCTTACATTCATATAACATACCCTCTTTCCATTTTCCAACACTTTCTCATCAAACAAACATAAATTAACAACAAAGTTACACCAACCCACTTCACAATAACAAGTTAACAACCAAAAAATCACACTAAAACTGGATTTTGATAAAAACCCATTATTTCTTTTCCTGTAAAACAATCATCAGAGGAAGCACAAAGCAACCAAAGTCAAAGAAACTTTGAAACTTTGAACATGAACACAACTACTCACTCTCAACTACAACAAGAGCTTTTGATTCTTCCTCTGCTGCTGTCACCGCTTTCTTGTCAACGGCGTCAGCCAGAGGCAGGTTTGAGGTGGCAGCAACCGGAGCAGAAGCCGGAGTGGAGCCAGGTTCCGCCTTCTTTTGCAGCTCCGCCATTGCTGTTGGCTTTCAATGCAGTGAGTTCAGAAGAGAAAGAGAGCCAAACGTTAAATTTATATTGTATGAAAAACTTGCACAAAACAAGGTGGGCCCCTTATACAGTGATTGGTTTTTAAGTGCTGAAACCTTTGTACCGTAGAATCTGTGTGAGCACAATGATGTGGGATCATAGGAGATTTTGAACCGTTGAATTTGGATGTGATTATAATAGAAACTCTGCGTATGTTATACTAGTTATATAATTCGTGTTTTTCATACATTATTTTTTTATTTAAAATAATAACTTTATGTAAATTACTATTTTGGTGAAGTTAAGTTTACGAAGTATTGTTTTTTAAAAAAATTTAAGGAAATATTATAAATTAATTTTTTATGTTGGAGATAAAAAAAATTTATTTTAAAATTCCATTACTTTTAATTATATGTTGGAGAGAATGTTTCACAATTTTATTTTTTTTCTTTAAAAGTTAATATGTATTTAATGATATTATTATATTTAATAATACTATTAAGTATTAATTACTTCTTAAGGAAATTTTACTTATATAAATAAATATATAAATTAGCTCTCAAACATTTATTTATTGTAGGGCTTAAATTTAATCTACTGTCACAATTATTAAAGTTTTTTACACTACGGGGACATTATTAAAAGCAAAGACGAATGGAGAGAGGACAAGTAAGAGCCTTGATCCCCTAGCCATAGTTCTATTTTCAAATATTGATAGTATTATTTTTATGTAAAAGAAAAATGGCTCCTACTGTCATTATTTTTTTATTGGCCCATATTGTATTAAAAATAAAAAATACTAATTATGTTAAGTTTATATTTTATAAGCTGGTCTATTAATTTAAAAATGAATTTTTACTCTAAAAGTAAAATACACTTAGATAATGAAGAGAGAAAATTTAAAAATGAAGTTGTAACAAATTCACATAAGTGAAAAAGGAGAATTTTTGGTGTAAACTTATATGATTATACAATATATTAAACAACCCAAGGTAAACTATGAGAGACTTTAATAGCCATATATAGTATAAAGTCATCTTTCATTTCTTTAATGAAAAATTTGGCACAGATTTAATCATTAATAAATTTTATGATTTAAAAGAGCATTGTGCTCAACTTCAATAAAGATATGATATATTTAATCTTTAAACTAAGATTTTTTTTAGATATATTAACTCACATAATTTTGGCCACCCCACCTCAAACTCCCATTTGCAAGGTGTAAGCAGACTTTTAAGACATTTTCTCTTGTTTGGGTGAAATTCGAAAGAGTGAACGAGATTTTCATCCCAAATGATGTTGAGGAAGTGTTTCTAAACCCATTTTGATCCACTAGGCCTAATTCAACCCAAAAAGCCACCATATTGATCCACTCCATGATCCCACTCAACCTACTTGACCCATCAATTTGAGCCCATCACCTTAGATACCATCAACACGTGGAGTTCTCCCCAAATTAGGGAAAGCAGACGGTGGCAGGTGAGGGTTAGGAGCAGTAGCAGCAAAGAAGGGGTTGATCAGTAAACAGGGTATGGGATTACTGATCAGCCCAACCACCCTTCTTCCAACGATGGTTTGTACAGAGGAAGATAAAAGGAAAAGCAAGAGAGAGAGAGAGAGAGAAAGGGAAGGACTTTTGGTTTTGGCTTGAAAAGAAATTGAAAAAAGAGAAAAAAGAAAAAATCAAGAGCAAACTGAGAACGAGGAGGAGGATTGTGGTTTCTGGAAAAAGAATTGGATCTTCTATCATTTACTCTTTGAATCTGTGCTCCAAGAGGTAAACTCCCTAATTCCTCATGTCTTTTATTTTTTGCATTCATTGTTCATACCTTTAGAGGTTACATACTTGCTGAATAGTTCTGGCATTGTTTGTGATTTGGGTTTCGTTTGATTCGGGGTGAGTTCTTCTTGTTTTGTTTATCATTCTTCTCCATCATCAATAACTCATCACCCTCACCACGCCTATCTAAATGTCCAATATCCCAAAATAGCCAAATATTTGACCACTCCTATTTCAACGTCCAATATCCCAAACAACCAAATATCTTACCACACCTATCTTAACATCAAATATCCCAAAACAGCCAAATTCCTCACCACACCTATCTCAACGTCCAATATCCCAAAACAGCCAAATTCCTCACCATTCATATCTCAACGTCCAATATCCCAAAACAGCCAAATTCCTCATCGTGACTATCTCAATGTCCAATATCCCAAAGCAACCAAATTCCTTATCACACCTATCTCTACGTCCAATATCCCAAAACAACAATTCATCACCGCCCAGTCACTTCTATTAGCCAAGGGCAACCATCACACAAGAGGGGGGGTGAATTGAGTGATCACAAATTTTAATTCAACTTTGAGCAACTGTGCATTTTGATGCATTCAATCAATACATGCAGCGGAATAAACTTAGAGACAATCAAGAACATTCACTTCACATACAAAACATTATGCTAATCACATTAAAGTTATATAATAATATTAATCATAATGTGATTAACTAAGAACCGATCAATATCATTGATACAAATATTCTAGACTGCTCAAATACAACTTGGATGAGTGTAAAAACAAGCAAACAAGCTAAACATTAAGTTCTAATAATCAAGACAACAAGCTCACAAGATTATGCAGTAAAATTATAATTATTGCTGCAGAACATGTATAGATAGCAAGAATATCAAGTGAAAGTGCTGTAATGTCAAGAGAGTAAGGGATAAGAGAGAGTGCAAACAATATTTACTGGTTCGATCACTTCTTGTGATCTACGTCTAGCCCCAAAATCATCCACTTGAGGTTTCCACTATTCTTCAAGCTTGTAACTTAGGTGCTTGAGAAACTTTTACAAAGTTAAGCACTCTTCACACCTTTGGGATCCTCCACCCTTGTGCAAGAGCCTCTAACTCTTCAAGCTTTATCGGTGCTTGAAAAACCTTTACAAGCTATGAGCACTTCCTACACCTTTGGGATCCTCTACCCTTTATGTATAAGCCTCACACTTTCAACTAGAGGGATCCTCTGCCCTCACTTAGTGTTTACAAGATAAGAATATGATAAACTCTCTTAAAGAGTAGATATACAACTTGAAGAACTAAGGGATAGATGGATTTTTGACAATGAAGAGTTCAAATATTGATTTTGATAGAAAATGATCAAATCCTCATAATGATTTGTAAATCAGTGTTTATCAACTTGTTAATGCTTCAATATTAGCTCCTATATATAGCCTAAGTTATAAAATGGTCGTTGGTGGTGTTTAAGAAAGAATTCCTATGAAAACTAGCTGTTTATAGCCGTTATTCTGACTTTCTGACAAGCAATATCCGTATATTTGAACCTGGTATCCGGATATCCTAATTTCTGGGCTTGTTCCAAGAACAGAATATCCTGATATCTAATTTCGTATCCTGATATTTGATTGAGATATCATGATATCATATTGAGATATCCTGATATCTGATTGAGATATCCTGATATCATAACTCGTATCCTGATATTTGGATTAGATATCCTGATATTAGAAAGTTGTATCATGATATTTGAAATGTGTTTTAGCTACTGGAGCAAGATAT
The DNA here is from genome assembly GCA_023212625.1 of Styphnolobium japonicum. Lineage (NCBI taxonomy): Eukaryota > Viridiplantae > Streptophyta > Magnoliopsida > Fabales > Fabaceae > Styphnolobium > Styphnolobium japonicum. Next base: position 1,732,612 of record JALBWW010000014.1, read on the forward strand.
CTGGATATCACAAAGCTGTATCCGAATATTACAATGTTATTTTGTCTCTGGAGACAAATATCCGGATACCAAAGGCTTGTATCTTGATATTGAACTCGTGAGTGCTCTCTGGAGTCAAATATCCGGATACAGAAAATCTATATTCGGATACAGCATTGCAGCATACAAAAATCAAACTTCCAACGGTCATAACTTCTTCGTTTCTTAACGGAATTAAACAAATGACCATGCGTTGGAAAGCTCTTTGAGTCTACTTTCATATTAAACAAGTTTTAGATCAAAACTCAAAGTAGTTTGAAAGTTATGATAAAAATAGTGACCATAAGTCAGTTTTCCAAAACTCAAACTTGGCTATTTTTCATAGTTTTGACATACCACAATGACTAACTTTTCAAAACTTGTTTGTTGGGTATTTTAGCAAGTTTAAAAAATTTGTCTAGATTGAAAAACTTATTTGAGCTCTCTTCTTGTAAACATCTATCCTTACAAAGGAGAATAGCCTATAAGAGAAATATACCCTTTTAAGTCTTTAAGCTTCTTGATGCAATCCAAGCTTATAAAAATTCTTCTCTTCAAATCTTCCAAATGCTTGAAACATCTCTTCATTCTCCATCTTCTTGAGTTGAGCAAGATTAAGGTCTTTCACATTCTTGTTCCAATGCTCACTCTTGATACTTGGACTATCCTACAAAGCATAACTCACTTAAAAATCATGGTTAGTCCAAATCCATAACTCAATATTTCAATATACATGATTCATAAGTATATAACTATATATTCTTCATGCATATATGATTCACATAGACACATATCCAATATCAATTAATTACAACACATATAAAGTATTATTGGATATATTCTATAAATTATGCTACCATACTCAATGCATGATTCTTATAAGAAGAATAACAATAATATATAACCATACATTATCAATATAGTTTATCAAGCATCTATGTAGCATATTCTTAATCCTTTTTTGTAATGTATTTGTCATCATCAAAACATAACACAATAAACCATTGGAGAAAACATATTTCCACAACTTCATGCACCATCCCTTACGTTTTCTCACCCAAAACATAACCCCCTCTATACCTCTCATAAAATACCACCCAAAGCCACCCATACAACAACTAATAAAACTAATTGTACTACTTTATGTTGTATTCGATTTTATTTGGATTTGTAAGAGTCTATTGTGCGACTCATTGTCGTTTAGTATCTCATGCAAGAGTGGACTTAGTTTGAAAAATAAAGAGGGTAATTTATTTTTGGGGACTTAGGGCCCACAGTTATTTATCTTCTAGGTACAAGGACCCACTGTCTATTTTCTTTAATCTTCTTAATTTAAAATCAAGCAAACCACAATTATTTTCTAGAAAGAATTACTTGGCTTTGAGTTTCCTATTGTATTAGGGAATATGTACGAGTGCAAATGAAGCCAAACTTTTTATTTTCGCAATTTAGTTTCTTTTTTTGTCTATGGATAATTGTTTGCTCTTATTTAATTTCTTTACTTGCTAAAAAGGATAAAATAGATATCGTTTATATTATAAAGTTCGCACGATTAACTTAAGGTCATCTTAGGTCGGATGTATCCGGGATGCAGTGGGATTAAGTTTTCACCATTCCCTATGCATAATTGACTCTCTAACCTTACTTATTTTCCCAGACTTTCTTTTTGTGTTTTTATTTCAAATTTATTTTTAAAGGATTTTACCAATTATTTATCCTACTTAATAAACGATTGGTTGCAACTCTATTTTTTTAATATATTTTCTCTCACCACTTCCCGTCACGATTTTTTCCAGTCGTGACAATATTGATAAAAATACCATTGTAATTTGATGTTACATCATTATTTTAATAACATTTAAATAAACATATCCTAATAGTTTTTTAAAATATTATTATAGTTATACTCAAAGTGATTTTATTTTACAATACCCCAAATAAAATTAATTTTTTAACAAATTTATTTTTCAAGTCAATTTATTTATAATCATCTATTTATCATCAATTTATTAACAATCAAACTCAAAATAACTCATATCTTTTTTGGTAATTACATATCCAAAAATATTTTTTATCAATATTATCCAAACAACATTCATTGATCAAAATCAATTTTCAGATAAAGATTTTCAAACATAAATCACTTCCCTCAAACTCACTTCTAACTAAAATCAAGTTTGCAAAATTTACCAAACGCACACTAGAATTAGACTTTTTATGTAATTAGAAAAGTTAAGCTCCTTTAATAATTTGGTAATACATAATTAAATAATAGTGTAAAGAAATTTTACAATAAGAGTTAATCAAAATTAAATCCTTATTATTAATTATACTTAATAGACTCTAAATATTTATCATTAGAATTAACAACTAATAAATATTTGATAACTTATCAAAGATACTTGTATCCTAAAAAAAAATAAAATTAAGTTACTCTAAGAACACATTATGATTTGTTGCCTATCTTCACATACTTCGTCTCAAACCCGAATAAAAATTAAAGATTGTGTTAGACAATCATAAGCCAATAAAAATATCTCAATTCAAAAAATATAGAAAAATTGAAAAAAAAAACTATTAAAAAAAGATCTTACTTTAAACAGATTAATTAAAAATTTTGTTTTATATCCAATCTTTTTTCGGTACAGTTCAATCTAATTACATTATTTGATCTGTATAGTTTATTTAATGGGATAAATAATACTTGATTGTTGTTATTTTTTTCATCTGATTTGAATAGAGAAGTTGTGGCTTATCGGACGGTGGACCTGAAGCGGGTGTAATAAGAAAGATGGGTAGTTGTATGTACTGTAAAATTGCTTGGCTGTTCCGACAGGATGCCACGTAGACGCAAATGAAAACAATTGGGTTTTTGGCAGCATGCATGCATCTTGTCATCTGTGCAATTATTGAGATCTTGTATATTTTTTTAAATATTAATATTTAAAGTTAATTGTTAAGTATTTATTAATTATTATTTATATTTAATATATTTTAAAATATTTATTTTAAAATTAATAATAAAAAATAATTCACAAATTATCTTTAATACCATATCAATCAGAATACAATATATAAGAACTCCTGTGTAATTATACGTTGCTTTCCCAAAGCATGTTTAGAATATTATATTACATTCTTGTATTATAAGAATTATTAGATTTTATCCATTCATCGCACTAAAAATATATGTAAGGTGATTTTCATTGTGACATTTGAGATAGGAATCTACTCATACATCTTATACCTTACTATTTTTCACCTAAATATTTAAGTTTTTTTTAAACAAAAACATTCCATATCTAAACCTTAAAATTTTAGATTTTGAGGTACCAAATATTTTTCTTAAAAAAAACTCTTAGAAGTCTGGATCTCAAGAAAGTCACGTCAATGGCAACAAAATTTGAAAATATAATCTGTGAAATTTTTGGGGTTTGGAGTTTGTACACCATCTGAGACTCTGAGAGACAGAGAAAGAAAGAGGGGTAATGAGTTAAAAAGAATTTCACATAATAGTCGATACATAGTTTTCAAACTAAAGGGGAATCAATTTTGGAAGTCGAGCAATATTACCCACCCCACCCATAATGCATTTTAGAGCCTTATCCATTATGCATGCATGAACGGCTTTCATTGTGCTTATTGATTTGAATATAATTTATGTAATTTGCTTTCAATTTGTATCTTTCATTGGCTAGTTAGACCAGTTTTAGTTTATAAAATACTTTTTCTAACTCAAAACTATGTTCATCTTTTGAGATTTAGAAACAAAAATCTAAAATTGATGCAGATATTGAATACCAAAAAACCTGAGCAATTTTCTTTGTTTTTTCTTTTCCTGGGCAGTTTTTTTTTTTTTTATCATTCTTATAAAAATGTAATAACCTATGCTACGGGAACAATTTACTTTTAAATTATTCTCCCACCATGTTCATAGTTAACTAATTTAGCTAATCTCATAAATAATCTTCATTAATAAAAAGTGGAAAAAAATTAAATAGTAAATTAAGGAGATACCCATATTTAAACTTGTTACACAAGGATCAAATTAGTCGAGTGCTTTATCCATGATAAAGGTGAAGTGGATTGTTATTGATAATTTTTTATTATTAATGATTATTGGCACTTGAGAATTTTGATTCATCTCGCTAGCTTTATTAAAAAGTTTAACGTTGCCAACTATACTTAATTCATTTAAAACCAAAAGGATAGGACAGGTGCTGCCAGCTATTTTCTGGAAGATAGCCAACTATATATTTTAATAGCTCTCTTTTTTGGCTTAGAGAAACCATATTATTAAAACTCTGTTACTCTTATTTTTGTTTTAGTGGGTGGGAAACTAGTTGTTCCCCCTCTTATAGGCATTAATTATTAATAATTTAATTTAACGAAGTGTGTAGGAATTGGGCTTCAACAAGTGATTATTGATTTTCATCTCTACAAACCTTTTGTGATGGATATTACATACTTAATCAACCAAATAAAATTACGCTTGCAAGGCTTTATTATTATTTTTTTTACGAAGGAGAGGTTGTTTCATTTTAATATTAGAGTATGTTACAAACTTTATTAAAAATTTACAATAATACTTATAAATAACCTATTAATAAAATATCATCAATAAGAATTAAACTTATAACCTTTTCATTAATATCGTTCGATCTCGTCAATTGAGCTAACCATTCTTGATAAAGATAAAGAAGTTAACATAATAGTAAATTATTATCTTCGAATTTAATTATAACATTGTAACTAAATTGATCTTCACTACAACTCATAATAGCAGCATTTATTTATTTTTTGCGTAGCTTCATGTGGATGGCCATACTTTCATAAGAAATAAATACAAGGAAATTGTTGTATAATAATCTCAACTTTATTATTATAACTAATTAAGGATCTCAACTTTAATAATTTTTTTATAATATTTATTAATTAAAAAAATTAGACCATATATATCATGGGTTTTGTTCATGTTATAAATTATTTTTAAATATCAAGTTGGGTATTTTTGTCTTTCCAATATTCTTTATTAATAAATATTTTTAAAAAAAGTTGAGGTCCTTAATTGATAATAATAAAAGTTCAATCCTTTAATTAGTTTATCATAAAAAGTTTAAGTCCTTAAATAATGCTTCACTCAAATAAATAAATAAGTAAAATATATTTTAAAAAATGTCCAATAAGTATAGATTGGTAAAATTATAGTTTGTTACCCAAAGATATTACAATTTTGTATAAACAGTAAATTTATAACCAATAATCAACTTAGTTTTTATTTTCATAAAAAGACTAATAAATCATTATGGAACCATCTGATGGAGTGCATAACAGGGTTAACATACAATCATTAATTTTTTACTTTTCTAAAAATCGTTATAAGTGGGTCTTTAGTTATAATTTTAACTAATAGATATGGAAAATATTTTCTCTTTCTTAATCAAACGTTACCAAAAGTAAATTATTAAAATTATTTTACTAATTTTCTTTTACTTTATTTAAAAAATATAATATGATATCAACATTATATATATATATATATGAGTGGGGATCCACTTACACCATTCAAAATTTTTTTTTGTAGAATATGAATTTAACTAATCTAACCGTTGAATTGGAAGTTTTCATAAGATAGATCAACCATATAAAATTTCTTACAATTAAAAAATTATTTGATACTTCATCGCATTACTTTATTTTAACATATAATATGGTTTTAAAATGTGAGTAAATTGTCTACTGTTAGATTAGAAACTATATATGTCCGATTTATTTAAAATTTGATATGCATGATCATTAAGATAATAGCATATGATTCAATGGTTAGATTAGTTAAATTCACATTTTATAAAAAATTATTGAGTGGTGTAAGTGTATCAAGACTTATACTTAATATAAGTGGATCCTCACCCTAAATATATATATATATATATAAATAGAAAACCATGTATCTCGCGGGTGCAAAATAACGAGTTAAAAATAATTAAACATCATATTCAGTATTTAGTTTTCAAACTGATGGGGAATCAAACTGGCCGATAATGCATTTTGGAGCCTTACATAAACATATGCATGCATGAAAGACTTTCTTTGAGCATGATTTGAATACTTTACGTAATTTTGACCCAAAAGGAAAAAAAATAAAAACACTTTAGGTAATTTGAAGTTAATTAATTTAGATAATTTCATGAATAATCCTCATTAATAAATAAATTATAAAGGAGGCATGCATATTTTAACTTGGTATACATGCAGTCACGCACAAGGAGCAAATTAGCCAATTGGTTTATCCATGATGATAAAGGTAAAGTGAATGATTCTTCATGATTATTGGCATTTGAGAATATAAATGATGATGCATCTCACTTTATTACAAAATTTTAACGTTGCCAACTATATCTACTTCATTTAAACCGAAGAACAAGAAATTAAAAGGTATTCCCAACTATTTTTTGAAGATAGGTAACTATCTTAATGCCTTTCACCTTTTGGCATGGAGCAACCATATTATTAACGTTGTGCTACTATCAATTTATTCTTCTTTTTGGGGAACATCCTGGTATTATTCCCCTACCAGTTGCTCCCTTTCTCACAAGTATTAATTATAATAATTTATTAAAACCTTGAAAGAAAATTTTTAAAAAGGGGACAGAATGGGTTTGTGAGCCTACTAATGTTTGGTTAGATGGAATGGAATGAAAATGGAAATGGAAATGATGAATGGACCGTTTCCATTCCCATGTTTGGTTAGGTGATGGAATCAGAATAAGCATTCCTAAGGAAAATTATTGCTATGTGAAGAGATATTATTTCATTCTTGTCTATTCACACCAAGTTCTTTTATACATAGATTCAACGTCTTACCGAAACTCGTAATAACTAATAAGCATATGCCTAGCAATGGAAGCAAACAGTTCAAAGTTGATGATGACAACTTGCTTTTCGAGTTGGACCAGGTTGTCCAAATAAAGGAAAATGAACCAGAAAAGTTGGAAATTACATATCCTTGCCTCTCCTTGCCTCTTTCTAATTATCAAAATCCTTCCTTTTGTTGCTATTACGTAGGTTAGGTTCAGGGTAAATGCCTTGTTCATTGCCTTTTGTAGGTGGAGATGCTTCCCCGAGCTCACTGTGCTCTCCTTTGGAAAGTGTGCCTTTAGGACAAAGTGATCAAATTCAACTTAAAATCGAGACAGCTCTACTGTCTAGGACTCTAGAGTGACATTGCCACATTAGACCTACATTTTGTTCTATATTGATAGAGTCATAGACCAAATTGAGTGCGTTGATTTTGGTGAAAGTTCCTGTGCAATTTACATGGACTTCCGCCAATTGAGGAAGCTATCTGATTGATTGTTCCTTTTCTTACTAAGGTGAAAATAATCAGTACATAGAATGGCAAAGACCAAGAGCAAAAGGTGTAGGTCCACATCCCCCTAGATAGATGAGAGAATATTCTAATAACTAAGGAATTTTTTTATGGCAAATATTTTTATTGAACTCTTTCCTTTTGATCTTCATATGACTTAATTTTTTATTATGATTCTGATCAAACTTGATGGTCATTGTGTTCACCTTATATTGTTGTTTCGCATATATATTTGATGGATATTTTAATTAAAAGATTGGCATCATTTTTTATAGTCTTAGGAGAAACACTTGTCTTCATTCCAGATAATGGTTCAAAACAAAAGGGGATGGACCAGAAGACAGGTCGTGGCGATCCAACCCTGTCAGTTGGTTGTTATGTTGTTGATGTTCAAGGATAGACATACTTAATCCAAGGCTGTTTGTACAAAAATTAGCTGTGGTGTGACCTGTTATGAATTTACAATTTTAATACACCATGTAAAAGTGAAACATCATGTACACTGAGGTGCATAACGGTGTTTGTATGCATGTATATCTTTTGCATCGATTTTAATACACCTTTCTATTCTTTTTTTTCCCCACAAAGCTTATACAGTTTTGTATGAGCAGGAGGGATTAAATTGCATGCGGTTTTTTGTAGAGGGGAAAGCTAATTAAGAAAGATAGGTGGAAATTTGGGAAAATGAATATTAGCACTCATGTCATATCATGGGTTCAAGTTTCACAGTTGGTCAATCCCTCCCCATCCCACAGGTAAAACACACACACACACACACTTGCCGTTCGTTAGAAATATAAACCATTCATGAGCTGAGAGCTGGTCCTTGACACTGTTGGTCTCTATTCTACTGTATTTATCTTCATTAGCAACTTCCATTTCTCTAGTAACTTGAGATCTCCTCTTTATCAAATATAAAAAATATTAATAAACCTGATCTCTAATTTCTCCCAAATCATATGGCTAATTCGTATTGTTCTGTCTTTCGTGGGGTGATCATATTGAACTGAAATCTGGACAGCTGCACTGGGATTGCTGATATTACATCTCCATACATCTGAATAAACAAAAAAAAGTAAAAGCAAAAGAAGATTACACCCTTCATAAATATTGAAAAGCATTATGAGTAAGGATCTTTGTAATTATTATTACTATCTATTCCTCTTTCCCCCAACCCTCCTTTTCTTCCCAATCTGTCCCTTGCAAGTTGCTACCCCACTTGACTCCTAACAGTAAAAGTAACTGAAAAAAGGTAAGAGTAGAATTTGGCGAAGATGTCATCTTACATTATCACCAAAATAAAGCTTATAGAAGTCCAGTTTGTAACTTCTCGGTACCTCAAAATATGCACTATCAGGCAAATGAACAATGAAAAGCTTTTTGTGCTCCTAAAACATAAAAATCTTTTCAAATCATGATACCACACATAAAACAAGTTTAATGATATCATCTCTTTCTTCTTTCATTAACAATGAATTAATGATGCACCTAGCACCTTAGGTTTTTTTATATGCGGAGGGCAGTATGGGCATCACATAGGACTCTTTGAAAGTTTGGCCTCCACCAGTCTGCTACACACTCACCAGTCACCAATCTTCAACAAAACGAAACCAGTAATAACATCTATTGAACCAGCCATTTTGGTTATACATGCCATGACTTAAGATTAATAGAAACATGTAGCCAACTTATTAAATATAGGACTTTGTCTTCCAACAAGCATATGGAACATTAAGTATTCAATCTTTCTACTGTTTAGGAACAAGTTTCAGTCATCACACTTCAAGTTTCAATCAGCTACATGTGCTACCTTAGAGTAAGTTATAAACCTGCCATTCAGGTTGAAAAAGTGAAGGTGAATTAGCAGGTAGTTTGCTCTTCAACTTCTTCTCCAAACCTTCAATTTCTAGATCAATCAGACAAAACATTAAATAGAAAGATGTGTGTCTGTTTGAGATTTAGTCAGATAGACTAAGAGATAGACAGAAGAAGAGCATGGGATCTGGATACAAGTTTTACCATTTCTCCAGGATGTAGGCTGCCCTCTGGGAGTTTCCAAATGGAATGCCACAATTTCATAGAAGATGCCAAGGTGGGGACGATTATCTATGTGTACCTGGAGTCGGAAGTGAAATATTCAAGGAAAAAATTATTATTTCATAAAGAGTATATTTGGTTCATGGAATGTGACTTTTTTAACATTGAATATGAACCTATTAAAATCTAATGTTTCATTCATTGAATTAGCGAATAAAGAAAAAGTAAGCTTTGTGAACTTTAAAGAGAATTAATTTGATTTATAATTTGTTAACAAACCTTTACAACAGATTTTAAATTCTCCACGCAAGAAACAAAGGATGAGAAATTTGATGTGTCAAATGAGTGTTAGTTCACTTGGTTGGACCTTCTACTCATATTAGTCATAACTTGGGTTCAAATCTAGGTTACGCTCGTTGGTAGACGATTTGTAATCTCACTATAAATCCTCACTGAGATTAGTGGTTTGTCCTGACATTAAACTGGGGATGAACTTTCCCTTCACCTAAACTTTTATCTACAAAAAAAAAAAATTGATGTAGCCACATAAATGGCCACTATGTTACAAGGAAAGCACCTATGTTGCAATATCTAATAATAACTTTTCTTCCCTTGTATTTTATTCACAAAAATCACAAAAGATTTGAATTCCTCAACACCCATAAGCCATAAGATGCATATCAGGGAAGCCTGCATTCCATTGCTTGTACTTGGTGGGGGCCAACAAAATATAACAATCCAGACCCATTGAAGTAGGAAACACGAAAATCTCGATGGATTTGGCTATCATGGGTTTGTTCAGAATACAACTAACTATTCTTCTTGGCTAAGATTGAATCAGAACACAAAGGAACTAAAAGTCAATTCTTGAAAAAAACCCAAGTTGTAAAAACGAAAAAAGTGCAGTTCTTTTCATTACTAAAACTTTTGATACATTTTCATGATAAAATTTTATACACTGTGTATTAGTATTATTTCATTACTAAAAAAAAGTTTGATGAGATAATTGTTATTATAGTAAAAAAAAATTAATGATGTAGATACATAATTAGATAATAGTACAAAAAAGTTTTAAAATTAGATAAAAAAATCATATAAATATATATTCTTTATTATAATATGCTGAAATACATTTTCCACAATTTAAAATATTTCTTAAGAGATTAGTTACATATGTTTATGATCAAACTATAGAATTTTGAACATGTTATAACATTTATTTTTGTTTGAGATCTTAGCCAATAATTAACCTTGCTTTTTTTCCCCTTAACCTTGAAAATTTTGTTGTATAAAACAATCGATTAAACTTAAACAAAGTATATTTATAACTTCCATATGATATTCATGATGGTGCAATGATCGATGAAATCTGACTTATGTTGTCTAAGAGCTTGGAATGTTTCACTCTCCTATTCTTATTTTCTTAATGAAACCAATTAGTGTTATGATAAACTTGTCTAAGATTAGAGCTATTTTCTCAAATAATAACTCCCATGTGTGACTGTTTGCCCCCCAAGTACTGTTCATTTTCCCGTTTGAAGTTCTTTTATTCCTCCCTTTACTCCATAAAAAAAAACTTATAAGCAATTTTTTTTTTGTTCTTACTTTTTAATTAAAACAAAAGTTTAGATAAGATAATTACCAATTCAATCTTTAATATGAATCATATAGCACAAGCAGCCATCTCCTTATCTTTCATTCAATAAATATATATATATATATATATATAGCAGACGGAATATATAGATATTTTATTTCTTCTTGCTGTTGAGAATCTTGTGTTATTTGAGGGCCAATTTCTTCTTAATGTTTTAGCATACGTACTTGTTTGTTAAGGATTTCCCCCCATACAAATGTGTATTGGAGATAAGAGAGCTTTTATTTCTTTTTGTCAAACGCTCTTGGAAATGTGTAGCCGCGCGTTTTCGGTGAGAACAATTCTAAACAGGCCTTTAGTACATAGTTAGGGGTGGAACCAGAAATATTTTTTGGGAATTAAATATAATTTTTAAAGGGATTAAATTGTATTTTATAAAGAAAATATTAAAACTTTATGAGTATTTATTTATAAAGATTTTAGGAGTTTACACGCAGTTCCCATGTTGGTAGCTATTTGTCTTGACAAATTACATTACTGGCTTCCATTTTATGTGTTTTTGGGTAAACTTTGTTCTCTCATATTCCTTTATTTTTTCCCCCCTCTTGTTTGCAAATTACCTAAGCAAGTTCATTATATTTTAGCTGAATTAGTGTTTCCCATTAACTCCATTATGAACTCAGCCTACAATTATCCCACGTTTTAAAGAAGAAAAGTTAACCGTTTAAATAAGGGAATACAACGTCATTGACAGAGTGGAGGAACTTAGAACTATATATTTTCTTGTTTGAACTTTGAAGATTGCAAGTTAGGAACCACATGTATTAGTCAACTTAACATTTTGAATGTGAGAGCCATTTTTGTATTGCTCAAGAATGGGTAATACTGTAGTGGAATTAGGACAGAGGTTTTAGATTTTATTTCTTTGTAAACATTATGAATTTATAACCTCATATTTTTTTTGTAATAGAATTTGTTGGTCATTGCCAGGGTATTTCAACACTTTTTGAATATGAGACTAATCTTTTTTAAGATACTAAGACTATTCTTTTCCATAAGTGTTTTTTCGCGAGTTCGAACTCCTAATATTGTAAAGGTTTTGTAATAGAATTTATAACATCCTTTTAGTTTAGCTATTCTTATTCATAATAGGAAAAAAAGAAAAAGAAAAAGGAACATTATCAAGGCTACCTCCTTTTAATTTGGTTATTCAACCTTTTGAAAGGTATATAACTTTTTATAGTATTTAATATTTCATTTTGGAGATCCAAGGTTCAAATTCATTGGGACAGATAGGGTGAGATTTATGAGAAGGAAATAGACTACCCTTATCGTTTAGCCTCTGGTTGAGAAGAAAAAAATTCAAACCAATAAATATTATGAAAGCTAAGTACCCTTAATTTATCAAATTCTAAAAAAGATGATTCCTTTTTATGGATAACAAAATTGACTAATTTGGACTATGCAATCAGGGTTAACTCTTTCAACATCATAATTATGAAATCCTAGAACGAACTATATTTGACAAATTTACCATAGCTGCCAGAATAGCAAATGAAAGAAACAGTTGGAATTAGTTATTTTTGTTTGCATCCAATAATTCCCACTCTTGAAATGGTCAGAGACCAACCTGTTTTCACTCCAAACAATCAGTTTGTATCCACAAATTACATCATAAATTACCCATGTTTGCCTCAATATTTTGAGGTCTTCAATCACTTGTCAACCATTTACCAGCGTGCCAAATCCGTTATAATCTGATATAAATTACTTTGCTTAGACATATCAAAGACTTTGTTCAATCCCCATTTGTCTGAGGTGCAAGGTTATGAGTGCTGTTCTCTCTTGTTGAACTTCTCTTTAATCCTCAGATCCTGGATTAAAGGAAAAACATAAACACAAGCAAGAAAAGTTCCTGAGCCTTGTTCTTAATCATTCTTGAGGAAGGAAAAACAAAATGTCATTTACAGGAACTCTGGATAAATGCAAGGCTTGTGATAAGACTGTTTATGTGGTTGACTTGTTAACTCTTGAAGGTATACCTTACCATAAAAACTGCTTCAAATGCAGTCACTGCAAGGGATATCTTACGGTATGGATCTCTGACACCCTTTGTTTTTTTCCCCCTGCTTTATCTGGTTCTTAAATGTGTTTCCTTCATATGCTTCTTTCAATTATTGTCTCATTCTTAGAACAATACCTCAAATGTAATGGCAGAATCATAATGAATAAAAGTATGCAATTTTTTAGCTAATTACATGCAGAACTCATACCTGAAATGAAGCAAAACAAGGAATACCTGCCAGATTCAATGTATTTAAAAGATGCATAGGCATCTATCACATTATGGAATGACATACATCACTAATTTTGAAGCATTTTAGATAATCAGTGCCAGAATTTAAAATTTCTAATGAAGTTATCAGGTCGAGTTAGTAGTTTGATATGATTTGATTCATCAAAAGAAAAATAAAATAATGACACTTGTGCCTAAATTGGGTGCCAATCATACAATTTTTTGTTGGTCAGATGAGCACCTACTCCTCAATGGATGGTGTCCTCTATTGCAAGCCACATTTTGAACAGCTTTTCAAGGAATCTGGCAATTTCAGCAAGAACTTTCACACAGGTAAGATGTAGACCATCTTTTGTCCTATTCTTTGTTTTTTGTTTTGTTCAATTACAATCTCATTAAGTACAAATTGATATGCACCTGTCACTTTCTGTTGATTTGGCTAACAAGCTATGTTGTTTTCATGACTATAAATGTGGCAGCAAAGTCTTCTGATAAACAAAATGAGCTGGTATGTTCACTCTCCTACATTTTCATATAATTTACCATTTTGATTGTCCTTCAAACTTGAGGGGCATTGTGCTTGGGACATCCAATTGCATCCTGTGTAATTTTATTATTATTAACCTTACTTTTAATAAGCTTAAGGTATCATGAAGCAATATATTTTTATTCATTCAAATATTCTTGTTTACTCTTTCTAACATGTCAGTTACAATGATCTTAATTTACAGAATAGGACCCCAAGCAGACTCTCATCCATGTTCAGTGGAACCCTAGACAAATGCTCGGTTTGCTCAAAGACAGTTTATCCGCTGGAAAAGGTTTGTAATCTCAGATGTTCTCATGCACAAATATACATAAACCAGAAAGTGCACTTCTATCAGCAAACTCAATTAACGATTGAAAATGACACAGAGGGATTATAAGATATAATTTTTTATTACTATCTTAAACTCTTTCACATTTTGATTGTAAGCTGATTTCATATCACCTGGATTAGAAATTTCATTGAACCGAACTAATTATATAATTTTTGCTTTGTTAAATAGATGACACTGGAAGGGGAATGCTACCATAAGACTTGCTTCAGGTGTGCTCATGCAGGGTGCCCTCTCACACATTCCTCCTATGCTGCCCTTGATGGTGTCCTCTACTGCAGGCACCATTTTGCACAACTTTTCATGGAGAAGGGGAACTACAACCATGTACTCCAGGCTGCTGCTGCACACAAGAAGAATGCTACTCCACCTCCTGAACCAGCTGATGAACCATCACAGCCAGAATCTGAGGACCAGACAGAAGACAACTCTTGAATGAAATGAAAAACATGAATTGCTTCCTCCCTTTCTTTCTTTCAGGGCTCCTAAGGGTCTTTTGTTGAGTGTTGGCCAACTCTCTTATCTGGTTGAATTTCACTGTCTAAAATTTGATCACAAATTAGTTTAATTGTAAGCTAATTTGAGAGGTTTATTTATGTATTTTAACAAAAAAAAATTGTTCAATACAATATATTCTTTTATTCCTTTTTTTGGATTTTTTTCTCCTGCAATGATATCACTAACATGCTAATAATTTGATCTTAAGGCAGAAAATTTAATATTGTCCACAAATTTCTCTACCTATTTGCACTTAAACACAGAAAACACAGGTACAATTAGGGAATGATTCTATATTAGGACAGTGACATATTTTTGAGGATGGTAACCAGGATATATAGTTGCGAGGACTCGCAAAAAGCTTCATACTTCAATTTAAGTTGTTAGGTGTAGACTTATAAATGGTTTATATATGTGACATGGGAGGGCAAGGATCGAATTCTGACCAGTTGGGTATAGAGACTCTGCTACCATGTTAAGGTCTAACTTTCATAAAAACTTAAGTTGTTAGGTATAGACTCGTGAATGGTCTGACAAAATTGAAATCTTCTGGTTCTTGGAAGAAGCATTTAATGTCAGAATTTTCAATCTCTGAAGTAGTCTTGGAGAGGAGTAGGTCTTAAGCAAATTTCTCCACTTGAGAGAGGAAAGGAGTTTTTATCCCCCGAATAAAACATTAGAATGCAATGAAGCAATACTATTGAAATCCAATAACCCCACCTTATTTTTCCTTTAAAAGTTTGACACTTAAGTCCATTAATGTGAGGCATTTTTTTTAAGACTATGATGATATATATACCAATAATTACTTTTTAAAGTTAGATATATACACTATTTTTTAAATTGCAACCTATTTTTTTTAAATAAATCTAAAAATTCTCATTTTCTTGAAATGGGTAGGAATAAAAATAAATAAACACATATTTTGATTATCTAAAGATATACGCAACATTATATTAGTTCTCTATTTATCAGTGACATCAAATTAGTCTTTCAATGATAATTAATGCTATCAATTTCATTCTTCATGAACTAATTTGATGATAAAAATGTGACATTGAAAGACCAATAAAAGAGTTTAATTTTGACCCACTATTAATGTAAATTTCTTTACACTGTCATCCAATCATATATTATCAAATCATTAAAAGAGTTTGACTATCACAATAACTACTTCAAAAGTCTACTCTTTTAACGATGTGTCAATACATAATTAAATAATAATATAAAAAAAAACTTAACACGGACAACATATTAAAATTTAATCCCCAATAAAATGTATTTATAAACCAAGCATCAATATCCTAAGATATAAAATCTATCACAAAAGTGTAGGAAAAAAATAAAAATAAAAACCTGTGACAAAATAAAAACCACACCCCTCTTTGTACTATTTACAGTTGTCATAACAGGTTAAACTCATTTGGGCAGTCCGTTTAGCCGCATAAATTATGCAAGTCAGGCTTCAAAATTAGTGATGCATAAAAATGCGAACAATTTTGGATCAACCCGTTTAATTTGTTAGTTACACGAACCTGCAAGCTGCTCGCATAATTTTTTTTAAAGTTTCAATTAGTTTGTAACAAAAAAAATCAGTTAAAAAATTTAAAAATTAATTAAACATTCTTTTTTCAAGTAAAAGTAAAAAATGCACGTTTTGTATAAGCTAGCAGTGATACAACTGACACACAAACACAATCATGAAATTTCATAAGTTTATGTTATTTATTTGTTTGAATTCTCCCTTAACTCTTTAGATGAGATGAAAATATTTAATATGTCTATGTAATGTAATATTAATTTGAGATTATTAAATTTAAATTTGTTTTAAAATTTACAAGTAAAAAAAAAGTTTTATAAACTAGCCTATTTAAGCCCACAAGTTTTATGCGATACAAATTGAATTGACTAATCTATAGCTCGGTTAAATGTGAGTAATTTTAAACCGTCACATTTAACCCACGACCGCAAGTAAGCCTAAACGGGGACCGACCCATTTAGCATGCTCTTCTTGACAAAGCCACAACCCATGGTTCGCTCCATGCAACGTTGTTGTTCATTGTTCGCACCAGAGTTACCGGGTTCGCAATACTCTCTGGTACGTGGTGCGGGTACGGGTACGGGTACGCGGTACCTTACTTCTCAAAATTATGTTCTTAATAATTTCTTTACAAGCGAAGTACCAAGAATTGGTACGTGGGAATTGGTACGCGAGAATTGGTACGCAATTCGCAGGGTTGGGGAGATAATCCGGTAACTATGGTTCGCACTGAGGATATTGTTGGTCACGAACAACACCCAAACAACAATGGAGAACGAGGTAGAAGATAAACGCCATGACAGACAAGAAGAAGAAGAAGATGATGATAATGCATAAGAGTGTTGAGATATCAGCTATGGTGAGAGAAAAGAGAGTAGGGAATAGAGAAAATAGAGAGAATTCAGAGAGAAAAAGACAATGTATTCAATTGCTCTAACAATAGCTTTCTGTACATTCAACCCCTGTTATATAACAACTTGGAGTTGTAAAGTGACTGTAACTACATGTAACAGTTTGTAACTAATTTTGTAACTACTTAACCTCCTATCACAGTTCCTTCTTATCACATTTCCTTATTCAATTATAGCCATGTAACATTGCCTTCCCATTAGAGAAAATGAGGAAATTTTTGCTACAACTCATATAGGTTTTCCCAAGTAGCATCTTCGAGAAAATTTAGTCTAATGGATCAAGACTTAGTAACAGCTCAGTGTGCCTTTTTACCCAAGAGTCGATCCAATTTAGTCAACGGTTCTCTTGCTATTAGTCCTTCTTCATCTATTCAAGGTAGCTGCGTTTGTGTTGTTTAGTGACTGACATGTTTTTTCAATTGTGAGACATGGAAGGTAGGGTGTATTTTGGCATTTGGAGGAAGCTCTATCTTGTAAGCAACAGGGCGCCCACCTTTTCTAGCACCCTGTAGGGTCCAAAATATTTAGCAATAAGCTTAGTAGAGGATCTGGGTAGAACAGACTGTTGACTATAAGGCTGCAACTTAACATAAACGAGATCCCCAACTACAAACTGTCTATCAGTTCGATAATAAGGAACTGTGATAAGAGGTTAAGTAGTTACAAAATTAGTTACAAACGGTTACATGTAGTTATAGTCACTTACAACTCCATGTTGTTATATAACAAGGGTTGAATGTACAGAAAGCTATGGTTAGATCAATTGAATACATTGTCCTTTTCTCTCTGAATTCTCTCTGGCATATTTTGGGATAGGCCATTCTAATAAACAATTTACTTTCTTCTTATCCATAACTACTCCTGCCTTCGAAATTATGAGCCCCAAGTACTCTACTTCCGAGGCTCCAAATTCAAATTTGCTTTTTTTCACAAAGAGCTGGTTCTGTTTGAGTACTTCACTTGCTTACTTCAAGTGACATATATGAGTTTTCCAACCAGCAGAATATACTAGGATATCATCAAAGAAAACTAGAACAAATTTTCGTAAATAAGGTTTAAAAATGCTATTCATAAGACCTTGAAAGGTCGTCGGAGCATTAGTTAACCCAAACGACATGACAAGAATTTCATAATGACCCTCATGTGTATAAAAGGAAGTTTTTATGAATATCTGGTTCACACATTTGTATTTGATGATACCCCGATCTAAAGTCTAGTTTAGTGAAGAACCCAGATCCAGTAAGCTCATCTAATAATTCCTCAATAAGTGGAATTGGAAACTTATCTTCGATTGTCATCTGATTAAGCTGCCTATAATCGATACACATTCTCCTCGAACCATCCTTCTTCTTAACTAGAACCACTGGTGAAGCAAAAGGACTGGAACTGTTGCGAATGATGTCGGCTTTCAACATTTCTTCCACCATCTGTTCAATCTCTTTTTTTTTTAATAGTAGGATATCTCTAAGGTCTGATTTTGACAGCTTGGGTCTCATCTTTGAGTGGAATTTTATGGTCATGGGTTCTCTGGGGTGGCAGTCCTTTCAGGACCTCAAATAGCATTGAATATTCCCCCAAGAACTAGGATAGCTCTATATTTTCTGCATTGGTTTGGTGTGCTATATGGTGTGGATTTTGCTCCTAATCAAGTGATATTAAGGCATATAGCCCTGCGACTGGAAAAAAGGAGGAATATAGCATTAGACGAATAACTTGCTTCTTGGAAACAACATGTACAGATCTTGATTGCAGGCCTTTGATAGTAACCCACTGATCTTCCTATTTGAATTGCATTGTGAAGCAACTAAAGTCCCATAAAATAGGACCTCAGGTAGCTAGCCATTGTACCTCCAGGATAGCATCACAACCCTTTAGAGGTAACACGAAGAAGTCTATTTGAAGAGGTACCCTATTAATGGTCCACTTTAGAGCTTTACAAAGCTCTTAAGTCTGTAACTTCTCTCCATTAGCTATTGTTATTGTTACATTTTGTGTTTGCTGAGTTCTATATCTGACTCTTTTCATCACTGTATGATTGATAAAATTGTGGGTGCTTCCAGAGTCTATCAACATAACAATTTCGTGTTTCTTGATCAAGCCTTTCACCTTCATAGTTTGGTGTCCTTCAATTCCGAATAATGCATTCAAGTATGTGCTCTCCAGAAACTCCGCTATCATTAAGAGGTCTTTCAGGTGCCTCCAGACAATATGAAAATACTTCTATTTCAGAATCTTCTCCTTCCATTCCTTCAACCAAGAGTTGATACAATATTTGAGACTTCATGCATTTGTGACCCCATGTATATTTAGAGCCACACCAATAACACACTCCCTTCTTCCTCTTTTCTTTCTTTTCTTCTTTGGTAGGGTGCTTGTTGGGGTTAGTTGTTGAAGGATTGTTAAAGGCTTTTTTTAAAGTGTGTAGTTGTTGAAGGCATAGGGTTTGGAGAAAATTTGGGAGGGGTAGCAGTGGCGGTAAAGGTTGGGTTTATGTGGGTTGTTGTTGTAAGTTTGGTACAAAAAATGTAATAGGTGAAGCTCGATAAGGAGTATGTATTTTCTTGGGATTATGGTATAAAATGGACTCAAATTGTTTAGCTAGGTGCATAGCATGATTCAAAGTTTTTGGGTCGAAAAGTCTTACGTGTTTATCGATATCCTCTTTCAAATTGCTCAAGAAAATGCTGAGTGCATAGCTGTCGAAAAGTTGAAGATCTTCAAACATTTCATAATAATCTTCTACAAATTCTGTGTGTTTCAAATTCACTAAGTCTGACATTGGGTCAGAATATTCTGAATTACCAAACCTTTCTTTCACTCCTTGTAAGTAGTAGTTCCAATTCACACCCGCTACTCCACCATGAGACCGGATGAAGTACTGATGCCATTGCAGAGTCTTGCCATCCAAGTGCAACATCACCAACCGAATTTTTTCTTCTTTCAGAACTTCTTTAGCTTCGAAGTATTGCTCCAATTTGAGGAGCAAACTCGAGAAATTAGAACCTTCAAGCTTGGGCATTAGAGTTTAGGAACTCGGACAACAGCCCGTGATTGCTGCTGATGGAATGTTGTCGACCTCCCATTGCTTTCTGATTCTTGTTTGTTGGATGATTTAGGTTTATTGCGATTGAGAAAATGTTCGAAAAGTTGCTTAATCTTAGTCTTGAGGTTAAGCTCTAACCTTTCTAACCCGGAATTGATTTTGAGATCTAGCCGTTCTAATTCCTTCTGAGTTTGATTGATTTCTTTTTGCAGTCTAGTAGAGACCTCATTCGCCATGGATGCCAATATCGAGCGTTGATACCAATATTGAGATATCAGTTATGGTGAGAGAAAAGAGAGGAGGGAAAAGAGAAAATAGAAAGAATTCAGAGAGAAAATGACACTGTATTCAATTGATCTAACCATAGCTTTTTGTACATTCAACCCCTATTATATAACAACATGGAGTTGTAAGTGGTTGTAACTACATGTAATAGTTTGTAACTAATTTTGTAACTACTTAACCTCCTATCATAGTTCCTTATTCAATTATAGCCACGTAACAAAGAGGGAGATATTTTGTGTTGTTCTTCTTCAGATTCTGAAATTGGGGATGCCTTGGACTGGTTGGATTTTAAGGACGATGAATAAGTGGTTGATGGGTCTTTCTCCCTCAATTCTAGATGCCCCAATGCTCATGGCGGTCACCACTCCAACCTCCGTTCATCCTCCCTCCAACCTCTTTCCAATAGGAACCAGACGTTCTCCCATCACATTCGAGCTTCCCCTTAAAGGTTCTAACTTCAAACCCTTTTTTCTTTCGTAGCATGGTTGCTTTAGTTGGTTAGAGAATTGTAACAAACCCAATGGGTCAATGGGTATGTGATTATCTGTTGCAAACATTAAATGGGTATTTTTTTTATTCATTTATCAATTAAAGATTGAATTTTTATGTGGTTTTGATATGGTTTTATCAAGGTTCTCTAAATATAGCAACATAAAATTAGGGGTTTAATTTTAATTCATCGTGAGTGTAAATTTTTTTTATACTGTCAGTTAATCATGTACTGATACATTATTAAAAGAGTTAGACTTTTTATGTAATTGTTATGGTAGTCAAATTTTTTTAATGATTTGACAATACATGATTAAATGACAATATAAATTTCTTTTACATTGTTAGTAAATCAAAATTAAACTTTCACTTGAACCAAGACAAGTTGGTTATATTCAAATAAATTATTTTTTTTACTAATATTCAAATAAATTATTAAATATTTATTAATTTCTGATTATATTAATATACATTTATTATGCAACTATGCATTATCATACCAAAAGGATACCGTAGCCTTAATCCTCCACTATTATTAATAAATACTAGCCATTAGCCATTGACAAGCCAGTGTGTTCCTCATGAGTCATGAGACAAACAAAAGCAGATGACTCTCTTAAAGTGCTTCATGCACATCTCATCAGAAACCACCTCCACACAGACCCTTCGTCCATGTACGAGGTTCTCAAATCCTACGCACTTTCCCTCACAAACATCCTCAAAGCTCGTGTCGTCTTCAACCAGATCCACCGTCCCACGTTGTCCCTCTGGAACCTCATGATCCGCGGTTGGTCACAGAGTGACCACCCCATTGAAGCAATTCGCATGTATAACCGAATGTATCATCACCAAGGGATGGTTGGGAACAATTTGACATACCCATTTGTTTTCAAGGCTTGTGCTCGAGTTTCTGATGTTTTGTGTGGTGAAATAGCTCATGCCCGTGTTTTGAAACTTGGGTTTGAGTCATTTCTCTTTGTTTCCAATGCCTTGATTCATATGTATGCTGGTTGTGGTGATTTGGGTTTTGCACGGAAGGTGTTTGATGGAATGTGTGAAAGGGATTTGGTTTCTTGGAATTCGTTGATTTGTGGGTATAGTCAAAGAAAAAGGTTTAGGGAGGTTTTGGGTGTTTTTGAAGCAATGCAGGTGGCCAATGTGAAGGGTGATGCAGTGACAATGGTGAAGGTTGTTTTAGCATGCTCTTCTTTGGGTGAGTGGGGTGTTGCAGATGCCATGGTTAAGTACATTGAGGAAAACAAGGTGCAAATTGATGTCTACCTGGGAAACACCCTGATTGATATGTATGGACAGCGTGGTCTGGTAGATATGGCACAAGGAGTATTTGATCTG